>OY728133.1:1940064378-1940502645 GCA_963277665.1 Viscum album | reverse complement strand
CCCTCGGGTGATGGACATACGCAGACCCCTATCCCAAGACTCTTCTCCTGGAATCGTGCGTGACCGCAGGCCTGGGTATGTTCCCACCTCCGCCGTGTCCGCCGTACCGCGATAAGTGGATTCCCCCATGGTCCGAACCACACGACCTTAAACTGTGTTGTCTGGTCCTACCACACGACCGTAAACTGTGATCGTCTTGGCCGCCCGACGAGAAACGGCACTGCATCGTGATGTCCTCCTCAGGGGACACTCATGTTGGGCGCTGGTTAATGACCACGCCATTCATCAATGCCTTCCATGGCTTGATTATTGTGGCGACGCCAGAGATTTCTCAATCACAGGCATGTCACCGCACAAAGAAAAACCATTCATCTTTAAGGACAAACAAGAAATATCAAATGCCGCTCCTTCTGTGTGCGAGGGTCAGACCCGCACTCCTCCCCGCGCTGGTGCCCGATTGTGTTGCGCCGCGCTTCAAGAACTACGTGTGGCTTGATTCCCATCCTTATGGGATACGTAGGAACGCCCGGATGTTTGAAACTTCGGGTCCAGCCCCCCACCTCTTAGAGATTCCCCCTTCTCTGGGGAATCCGCCGCCTTCAGGTCACCCTCAAGGCGTGTTCCCCGACCCCTTGCAGTGGTCCACCGGTGTCAAGAGTACTCTGGTTTATTGCCAGGAGGGTCAGGATCCGTTTGGTCAGGTTTCCTCCGCTTTTCAGGCTTCGTGCTCCCTTTCATTCGGACCCATCGTCTATGCCCTGGGTGGAGCCCCCGTGAACGGTTCGGACACAATGCCTCAGTGCTCTCCCACCGACTCGGGTCGGTACCCCCAATGGCCTCGGGCAGCAAATCGATATGAATCCTGCGATTGAGCGGTCGATGCTCGTTTGCTGCCTCATTCCACCAACGGTTAGTGCGATGTTGATGCTGCCTTTCCACCACGGTCGGCAGTACTCCCATATCGTTACGCCGGTGCCCCCAGTCCTTGAATGAATGGCCGCATGATTCACATTTTCCACCTCCCATTCCGGCCAGGCGAAACCTAGACACTCTTGACACTATCCCTCAGTGCATCTTCGCATATCCAGGGGATAGGACCACGATGTGGCGTACTTTGAGGTCCTTATGGTCCGAGCTCTAAGACCTTAAACTAAGATCTCTCCCATATGGTCCGAGCTCTAAGACCATAAACTAAGATCTCCCCCTATGGTCCGAGCTCTAAGACCTTAAACTAAGATCTCCCCTTATGGTCCGAGCTCTAAGACCTTAAACTAAGATCTAGACCTTATGGTCCGAGCTCTAAGACCTTAAACTAAGATCTACCCCTATGGTCCGAGCTCTACGACCTTAAACTAAGATCTCCCCAAATGTGGTCCTACGTCCTGCATGACATTAAACTGCACTCTCAGAACTACGTGTGGCTTGATCTCCAGCCTGATGGAGTACGTAGGAACGCCCGGGCATCTCAACTCGGGTCCAGCCTCAGGGATCGTTAAGTCCCACCCCTCCTCGTCGCCGGCCGTCTGGCCTGACTTTGGGTAGAGTGGTGCAGTTGTGATATTCTCTCCCGATTCAGCTCGGGATGCCCCATTGCAATGGTGGGAAGGGACGGTTTCCTCGTCAGAGAGGTGCTGTCTGAGAATTGAGGTGACTCACGGCCAGATTAGTGCATCCGCCTAATAAGCTTTCCCCACGGTGGCGCAATTTTGAGAGTGTTGGATTTTGTCCGAACAAATCGTCACTTCGCCCCACGCTTCGCATGCCCTGTTGATCTGGATTTCCACCCTTGTGTCTGAAGGAACCCCAAAGCGGTATTCATGACGACATGTGGTCCGCCTCCTGCAATATGAATGCTGACCTTTTTCGGCCCGTCTATTGCAGTTGTTATGGTCGATCCACTGTCCACCTACCGTCTTGGGCATTTCCTGGAAGGCCGACCGTTGTGGATGTCTGGATTCGGGACACGCGATTCACCTCTTCTCATTTCCCTATGTTCGGATAAAATCTCAAAGCCCCTAGCATTGTCCCGCTCGTGTGTCGGAACAGGTTGGGGGGATGGTACATTGATTAAGGTCTGAGGTCTCCTTTCCTAGGAAGGACCTCCCTCTTTTCTCCAGAAATCCAGGCCCAATTATGGATGCCTGATGCATGGTTAACACTCCCGCAAGACAACGAATTGTGGTTGAGCATGTTAAACCAAAAGATGCAGATAAATTTATTGATTCATACATATGGATCAAAGTAGCGGAAGCAAATGTTTTGGGAATGGAAAAACAGAGCCCTTAGGGATTAGCGTGCTGAATGAGTCTTTCTAATGCTCGCTACCCTTTGGCTGGTGGCCTCCAGAGCTGCTTCTCGCTCTCTGCGTGCCCTCTCTTCGTCGGCGGTCGCAGCGCGCAGTTCGTCGACGATTCTGGCCTGTGCACGCTCCCGCTCGACCTGAATTGTGACCATCTGTTGGCCCGCCTCCGTCAGCTGTACCTGGGCGTCAACCAGCTGGGCTGCTAGTTGCTCCACAAGCTCGGTACACGTTGCGACGAAGGCCTCCTTCTCTGCCGCCCTGCCCTTCGAGGCGCCGGACTTCCTGCTCCACCACGAGGAGCGCCCGCGTGCTCTCCGACATGTCCCGACTTTGTGTGACGTCGGAACGCCGGCAGCTCTCGCGCATCTTTTCGGCCATGAAATCACAGACCGTTAGATGGAGGCGTTGAGCATCAGCTCCCCCGGCACACAGGAAGGGCAGCCAGGTTTGAAGTGATCCCATGCGCCCCAGCCACTCCGACGGGTCTCGCTTGAGGAAGCGCTGGATGCACTTCCACCCCCTACGGCGCGTTATCCGACTCTCCTCGACCGCCTCCGTGTCTGAGTCGTCCATCTCCTCGGGATCGGCAGGCCGGTAGGCAGGGAAGGCAGCCAGCAGGTCCTGCTGCAGGGTCCGCCCCTGGGAGGTCCTCACCGAGGGATAGGTTCCCCAACATCCGGGCGACCTTCTTCTCTCTCCCCAGCGGCACTGACACCCTCGTCAGCCCCCAACCTCTCTCCGATGGCAGCACCGCCGACGTCCGCCAGCCCCTTGATCAGCAGTTGGTGGGGCCGGTTCGGTTTGGGAAGTCTGTTCCGGAGTAGGCGGCATGTCCACCACTGGTCCACTCGTAGATGGCCCGGGTTCCGGCAACCCGATGAGCCTCCAGTGTTGAGATCACTGCGCAGGGCATGCCATGGTTAGTCACGGATCGTCAACGGCAAGCACCAGCAGTAAAGTAGGGAGACTTACGGAGTTCGGAGCGTCATCTTCCGCTATCCCGGTCGCCGCAGGAACCGTTGCAGCAGGGGACCCCTCAGCGCTTGTCAATTCAATGATGGGTGTCTGGCCCCCGCCTTGTCCTGCTGGCGCCTCTCCTACTCCCGCTGAGGACGCCTGACCAACATCCGTGCGCTCCTGAGAAAGGTGGAGAAATGGGTTAGAAGCTGCATAAGAGAATGGATGAAGCAGATTGAGTAGGGATAGAAGCGGACCTCGAGGAGCTCAGTGACGTCAACATTGTCAGAGCCGGCCACCTTTCCGCTCTCCCGTGGGCTCCCCCGATGGGACCTTCCCTCGGAGCCTTCATCCTCCCCCGTCTCCTCCTCCTCCTCGGAGTCGTTACTGTCATCTTCTTCCGGCGGCATCTGTTCCGGAGCGGGCTCGAGACCGAGCATCACCTTCACCAGAAGGGATGGCTCCGCGCGCTGACCACGTTGGCGCGCGTACTCGTCCATGGCCGTCAGATACGCATACTGCCGGTTGAAGTCCACTCTGTCGGCAATCTGGAGGCGCCCGACCTCTGGAAGATAGATTCCTTCTCTGAGTATCTTTCGCCAGATGGCGTCGGTCCCCAGTGACTGCCGCAGAGTCATCCAGGCCGACCACAGCGCCGGGAAGACCGCATCATGGGAAGGTTCGAGCAGACGTCTCACCTGCTTCCCGGGCCGCTCGTCGACCACCACATCGTGCCCCCTCTCTGGGCGCTGAGGTCGTGGCGGCAGCTCGCGATGTGCCCGCCGCCGAAGTCCCTGCCCGCGCCGGCTCCGCTGCTTGGCGCGCCTCTGTTCTCCCCCGTGTGGTGGCGCCTTGCCTCTTTCCTTGACGCCCGGTCTCCGCACGGGTAACCTCGAGCCGCCGAACTAGCTTCCGAAAAAGCCCCTCGGGGTACGCGATGGCCCAGTGTTCGGCGTACTCGGTTGCTAAGCCTGCGTCAACTCCGGTAGGAGGGAGAGTGATGACGTCGCCAGAGCCGAAAGCGGCAAACATCAGCCACATCTGACGAAGGACGCCAGGGTTCGTCTCCTCCCGGACAGCAGTGAATACCCTCTTCGGCATCCGTTGAAGGCACCCGAACTGCCTGGTGAACCGGGTCGGCACGTAAGGCTCGCAGATCACCTTCCCGTCGATCCGAGCCACGAGCACCCCGCCCCGCATGTTCAGGAAGTACTCATGCTGCTCCAGCGGACCCTGCCCGTTGTCGATCATCTGGCCGACGGGAGTGGGGAACGGACTGAAGTTGACGTTGGCATGATTGCCAATCCGGATCCGCACGCCCTCCTCACTTAGGGTCATCGGATCGACCCCCGCGATGTTCAGCAGGGAGGGTCGCAGGCCGTTGCCCGGAGGAATGATGGCGTTCGGAAACGTGTACCCACCGAGGTGAGCAGCCAACCAGCCGTGGAAGAACTGAAAGGGCCCACAGATCCTTCGTGGCGACCCCCCTCGTGAGATGCGTCCCAGGATGGCATACAGCCTCGCCAGCACTGGGACCCCGAGGTTGTATCTCTTGTTGGCGGCCATAGCGCCTGCCATCGCCAGTGTCGCCGGGCGAACGCCCATTCTCGCGTCCCGCACTGGCAGGAGCCACCCACTCAGAAAGGCGGCCAGGAACGCCGCGTACCGGACATTTGGGTCCCGGGCCTCGATGACGCGGTACCCCCCATGAGCGGTAGTCACCCGTCTCCAGGACCCGCCAGTACGACCCGTTCCGGCTCCTCTGAGCTGCGGTCGGGCACCGCTTCCCCCTGCCTGGAATCTTGACTGCCGGGTCATGCTCCAAGAACTGGCCGAACCATTCCTTGTAGGCTATGTCCTTCTGGAAGTCTTTGATCCCGAGCCGCTGCGTAGCCAGGTCAAGCAGATGCCAGGTCAGGATGGGAGTCTGTGACCTGTCCTCCCAGGTGTTCTTCGGTGGCAGGAACTCATCGTATTGGTAACCTCCAGCGGGATACCTCCGATGCAGTGGATGTCCCAGAGACCGATGTCGACCTCCCCATGGTGAAGATGGAAGGTGTTGGTATCCGGAGACCATCGGGTGAACAGCTCCGGCCCGAGCTCGGACTGCTGGTAGAAGTGGAACTGCGACGTCCACACTGCCTCGAACAGGCCGATGTACCGCAACTCCTCTGCGAAGTGATCGCAAGTGTGGCGTACCCAGAACGCCCAGGCCCACTCACTGGTGAAGTTGCCCCCAGACCGCAAGTCCCAGTCCTTCATCCAGCCCTTGGTGTCGTCCGTGACGCTCTGGCGATATATGCTCGAGTAGAGGGCTGGAGAATTCTCCGCAGTAGGCTCACCCCCATCAAGGGTTCGCGTCCTCGGGTTCAGGACATAGACATCCAAGTGTCTGGTCTCCCTGGCAGGATGCCCATTGTTGGTGATGTTATAGCGGAGAAGATCGTCCTCCCGGGTCACCCAGGTCCGTGGCGCATCAATCTCGAACCCTGGCACCGGAACCTCATCTAGGATGCCGAAGTTCCAGAGCGGCAGGTTGTCCGACAGTGGATATGTTTTCTGGGCCGGCGTTAGTAAGTCGAACAAGGATTGATTGTTGGAAACAATCTCCTTGGCTCCGTAAACCTCCTCGTTCGTCGCCATCTCAGCCCTGCGAGTGGCGGCATCCCCCTCATTTCCTCTGTGCACGGCCATCTCAGAAGTTTCGGGAGTCGTGCGGGTTAAGGAATGAAGCGTGCGGGATCGGACGAGGCTGGTAGAGAAGTTTGAAGGTTGGCGCGCAATCCAAGTGGACGGCGCGCAATTGGGAAGACTGTCGCGCAAAGTTCCGGGTTTTCGCGCAAAAACAGGCGAAATCCGGATGGTTTTGCGCGCCGATCGGGCGAATTTCGCGACCGGAAGAGGCAATTTCGCGCACGAGAGCTTTGGAGCTTATCGCGCGGAAGGCCGGAGTACGGAACGCGGGACCCAGGGCCCCTATTTATAGGCAAGGCCGGGGTCCGCGCTGCGCGGAAAGTGCTTTGCGCGACCGCAGCGACGAATTTCGCGCCCGACGCCCCTTTTTGCGCGCCTAAGTCCCGCGCAGCCCAGGATTTCGGCATTCCGGCGTCTCCCTCGGAACCCGATCGTTGCGACCTCTCGCCAATCAGATTCCGAGGGGGGGATTTTGTAGACGCCGGAAAAGTCCATTGTTCCCAAACGAAGCTCCGGATGCGGAAAGCGAAGTGATATTTGGAGTCAGAGGCACGTTCCGGAGGGCCCGGAGGACTTGCGCGAAATTTCAGAGGCTCGCGCGCAAAGATGAGTCGCGGCGCGCAATCCTCCCGGGATGCGCGCAATGCGCGGGGCCGGCGCGCTATTTTGCGCGCCCGCGGCCTGCGCGGCGCCCTTTGCGCGCTGGGTCTTGATTCCGCGCCCGCGAACCGAAT
Organism: Viscum album; assembly: GCA_963277665.1. Lineage (NCBI taxonomy): Eukaryota > Viridiplantae > Streptophyta > Magnoliopsida > Santalales > Viscaceae > Viscum > Viscum album. The sequence continues at coordinate 1,940,495,958 of OY728133.1, read as the reverse complement.
TGCGCGCCCGAGACCAGATTCCGCGCCCGGGGTTGCCTATAAATATAAGGCGACCCCCGACGTTTTGAAGGTTGCCAGAGTCCGAAGCGTCGCTCGTTCGCGCAATCCAACCCCTTCCGCGCGCAATGCCGATCTTCAGGTAACCTCCTTTCTTTCGCGCAATAGAGCCTTGGGGTTCGCCTTCGCGCGCAATTCCCTTGGCTCCTTTCGTTTGAATAAATTTCAACCCGAAGGCCTTTGCGCGCAAAAGAAGCCTCTTGCGCGCAATTGCCCCCCGGGTGCGCGCAATCCGACCCGATTGCGCGCACCCCCCATTTCCAAAGTGGCCGTTCGTTAGAGAATGAGCCGTTGCCCCCGCGCGCTATCCGAAGACCGGTGCGCGCAATCTCAATCATCCGCGCGCGAAGCGCTGGCCCAATTGCGCGCCAGCCCGCCAGTTTGCGCGCCGACCCGCGGTTTTCCTCTTTTGCGCGCAATCCGCCAGGGTCGCCTCCCTTGACCCCCTGAGGGTACCCGCCTGCGTGGTGCCCGATGATCCTCATCCTGGGTGCCTGCACCGTGCGCTGTCTTCCCGTGCAGCCTTCCAGGCTCGTGCGAAGTGACACGGACCCATCAGCGGCAATCATCGTCCAGCATGACGTTAAACTGCATATATGTCCAGCATGACGTTAAACTGCGCAATCGTCCCGCATGACGTTAAACTGCACATACGTCCAACATGACGTTAAACTGTGCCACGTCCGCGCTGCAAGACGTTAAACTGCCAGGCGTTTACGTCCCGCACGACGTTAAACTGCACCATCGTCCGCGCTGCAAGACGTTAAACTGCCAAGTGTTTCGTCCTTAACACACGACGCTAAACTGTACTTCGTCCGGCAAGACGTTAAACCGTCCGCTTCGTCCTCAACACATGACGTTAAACTGTACTTCGTCTGGCAAGACGCTAAACCGTCTGCATCATTCGATCCCGTGCCTCGCACGCAGGGTCTCCCCCGGTTTGGATGTGGCCCCCACCCGCTCGTCTCTGCAGGGATGTCGGGATTGTCCCCCTTTTGGGACGATTTAATGGGAGGGGCTTTTCCCTACGGGGGCAGGGTATTACAAACCCCTAGTTTCTCGTGGGAGGCTGCACATGTGTATCTCCATTGCGCCTCCCCACTGCCGAAGCCAGTAGAGGGTGTGACTGGGATCGAGGTGTCTTCTGCTTTCGGTCCAAGTCCCTTCCAACTGAGTTTCGCCGCATCCGGGCTGCCTCAAGTGCGTAAGTCCTGACAGAATGAACTACGTGGACTTTGATCCCTGTCTTCTATACAGGGTACGTAGGAAGCCTCCCTGAGGTTCAAGCCCGCCACCTGGTCGTCCCGGTCGTATTTACGTCGGTTCGTCCATCAGTGGACCCCTCCAGGGTTCACGCTTGCGTCGATTCACCTATGAATCCGCCCCTGTGGGAGACTGCCCGTGTGTATCTCCACGGTGCCTCCCCACAGCCCCCCTTTTTCCATTTCTCCTTTTATCGTCCAGCATGACGTGAAACTGTGATCCACCCGGCCGTTCCATCCCCCTCTGTGCGAGGTGGTTCGGTTCAATCCTCCGCCCGGCGGCCTAGACCTCTTCGTGAGTCGGCTTGCCGACGTCCAGCATGACGTTAAACTGTATACCCGAACTACGTTGACTTTGATCCGTGCTAACGCGCGGTACGTAGGAAGCCCCTCCGGGGTCCAAGCTCTTCACTCCATCATCCATCCTGATCCTTACCCGGGCCGCCACATCCCGGTGGGTTCATGCCACTTCACTCCACTCCACGTTACTTGGGAAGCCGCCCATGTGCTGGCCCCAACATCGGAGGTTCCCCGCAAGGGGTTCTGTCATCTGATCCACTTTTCGTGTTGATCGGTCTGATGCCGTCCCCGCTGGACGTTAAACTCGCGGCATACCCCGTGTTAAACATGGGAAGCTGAGGAAAACCTCAGGTGACACAGTTCCCCGCACCCAGTACGGGATGCCTCAGGCCATCATGCCTTCGAGAAGCCCTATTAGGGACGGAAGACAGACGTGCAGAGCCGCAGTGTTACGACACGCCCCCCAGCACCCAGAGCCACCCGGCCTTCTCACCGCAGGTTGCTGCCCCGACCAGACTCCTTGGAGCGTCCGGGCGGAAGCAGCGTAATTAACCGGTGTCCATGAAGATATGGCGCCGGGAACGAGATTCACGAACATTCTTAAGTCTATGAGGGAGACCCGGATTAGGCGACGAGTTCCGAGGAGACGTCCGAGGAAGGAGGAGCCGACATCCCATCATCCCGGTTTCGATCAAGGAGCAGACGCCCCTGAATAAGGGACGAATGCCGCCCGCCCTTGGAAAGCGGGACTGCGGGACCACAAGACGCGCGCCCATCCCCTCGGGTTGACGGGTGCACGTGCGAACGCGTCCTGGCGGAACAGCGTAACCCGACGCACATCCGCACCGAAACATCAACAAATTGAGAAATTGAAAAAAGTGTATAAATATTTTTTATTTCTGTTTATGGAAAATAGGATATCAAAAATTAACATAAATAAAATATCCATAAACATGAAGGGATATTGAAAAATATTACAGATGTGAAAGATTTAAATTTAGAATAAATATCTATAGACTTCAATGAACTTGACTCATTGATTCAGAATACATTTAAGTACATGAATATTTGTTTTTTAGAATGTATAAAGATTATTATGAAATGAGGAGTATGAATGAATATTATAAAATCATACTCAATATGAAATGTATTGTTTTAGAAGCATAGTTGGATTATCATGAGAAAACATATTTTAAGACTTCATTAAATAATGGAACAATTTTTGTTGATACTCAATCTCCACTAGAGGATTATAATGATAAAATACCTCTTACATGTGATAAGAAGACAATTCCACCATTTGATGATATATCTCAAGAAACTAAGAATAAACTAGTATAATCCATACCATCATACATTAATATTGAAGAAAATATTATCTTGAACAACACAGATTATTTGAAAAATACTGAATAGGTATAGATGAAGAATAATGATAAGAAACCAACCACCCTTTCTAGGGTGGATATGAAAAAGAGTATGGAATCTGTTTTCCCACAGAGAGCTCAAAACGGGCTGAAAATACCAAAAATAAAAATACAAGAGAAATAATGAAATCGATATTTGACGGTCAGTGTTGGTTATACAACAGATTTGCATATTCTACATTACATTGTTTGTAAAATACCAAAAATGTAAGAGAAAAATAGAATCCTATCTTAAGTGGGGAGTAATAAAAAATGAATAAGCAACATACAATGGTCTATAAGAATATATATACACTATAGAGAGATTCAGGATGGTTAATAACATCTCTGATGGATAAAATGGATATCGTCACATGATTCGTATATGAACACCTCAACATGTATCCCAATATGATAAGAAAATAATATCATGAAATATGGATTGGAATGATTATTAATCATTGGGAATAATTAAATATAATTTTTATAAGTCCATTTATTCTTATCACATGAAGTTTAAGGGCAGTGTATCCAAATGATCTACTATGATTTACAACACTAAGAAGAAGCCATGTGGAAGATCTAAACATGCTGCCACATTTACTAATGAAATGGTAGTTTTCATTAAATAAGAATTTAAAATAATGATGAAACATAAATATATAAATTTTAGGTATTGTGAATAATAAAGAAATAATATTCCACATTATGAGAAATAAGATAATGAGTGTTAAAAAAAAGGAAACACAAGTGTTAACGAAATTTTGTGTGGGAGATGCATGAAATGTAGTCACATTATAAATGATATTTTTACATTAGTACTATAATTAGAATAAATCATTAAGAGGATTATGAATATAACTTCCATGAATACTGTTAAGAGGAAAAATTATCCAAAAAATTTATAATATTATGTGAAGAGATCAATGCTCCTACAACATAAATCATAACCGATGTTCAAATGTTAAACCATGAATAATGGAGTAAATGGAGAAACATGGTTGAGACAAAAATTTCCACAATTTTGTTCATATTGATGAAGTAGGGCCCACATAAATTACATTAATAATTGGTTACTATATTTGTGATTTTAATGTAGGGAATTAAAATGTGAAGGATGTTTGTAGGGTTATAACCTGAGAAATAGTGTGAGTTGTCATTTTTTATATAATAATTATAAATCTGTTAACATCATTGAATGATTCTAAAAGTTTTAATTAAAATAAAAACATAATGTAGGATCATTTTTAATAAAGGTAATGGTTTAAAATTCTAGACATGTTGGGAAAATAAGGTACCATATTTGCTGGAATTTATTTTTGGTATCCTGGGTAACAATTGTTCAAGAAGATTATCCTTGGTGACGTTATGAATGTTATCCATGGTGTAAATCCACAATATGAAGAAACATTATGGAGTATTATCCATAATAAAATTTCTTGAAATAAATTCTTGATTAGATCCACCATTATAAAGATTTTTAGATGTATTTCTTTTGAGGGGGATACAAATGAAGAATGAATAATAAGATACTAGAATCATTATTTCAACTGTAATATAACCTGAATATTTTGTAAATTTCATGAATACCAGGATATTATAAAATTTGTATATGAGTTATTTTACAATAATGTTTTATATAACATTTAGTATCTTCTTTTTGGAATGAAAGTGACTGGAACTTCCGTAAAGGTATATATGTTCTCATCTCATCTGGTATTAGGATCAGTTGTCAAGGGATAGAGTTAGATGATAAAATTGTGGAGGGAGTTTAAAATATTTGGGTCCAACACAAATAATATGATTTTGATAAAAAATAATAATTGGAAACCATTACTGAATAAAAATTATCAAACTCTTATATAATTATTTATAAATTCATATTAAGGAACTACAAACATGGAATTATGAAATGAATTCTTATCTAAAAAATCATAAATTTAAAATAGGAGGTGTTGATTAGAATATCTATGTGATGAATTCAAATGATGTCCAATTTATTGTGATTATGTTTATGGATGATGTTATATTTTTTTGATGTTGGAAGAAGAATAATTGGAAGAATATTATACATGAATAAAAGATGTCAAAATATTGCCTTTATAACATTCTTAGCATCCATTTATCAAATAAATCTGAAGAATGAACATTATGCAGTAGTCAAAAAAATCATGATGAATGTTCAAGGTATACAAAAGTTTGGATTATAAATTGCTGTAAGAAGAGATAATGAATTGATAGATTTTTGAAATGATGAATGTTATAGAGTTGTGTTGGATAGAAACTCCACAAGTGGTGGCATATTATTTATGGTAAAAAAATGTGTATAATGGCACACAAATAAATAATAAATCACTTCTCTTCGTACAACTGAGGTAATGTATATCTATGCAACAAAATATTTCACTTAGTTATAATGGATTAAGAATAAAATTGATTGATATTGGTTATTAGGTGAAATACTTGAAGGTTGTTTCTTATTATAATAGGAGTTTGATTTATTTTATAATGATTTTAGTTGATAACTATCGTAGAAAACATAATATGAGAAGATATCACATCATCAAGGAAATTTTATAGAATGTGTGATTAAAATAAATCATGTTGGAGCTGAGGACAAAGTGTGTTACATTATAACTAAGATATTTATAGGATACGTGTTTGATAAACATTGATTTAGCATTTTTGCTCGGCCACATCCCAATGCATGAGGAGGTTATGAGTGAACCCTTATCCTCTTTTATTTTTACTGTTTTAATCTGATTGTGGAAGTGATGTTTCTCAATGGCGGAGATAGGATGTAGGGGAGTATGTGTTTTTCCCTAAAAGTAAAAATATGTTTTTTGGGTTTATTGACTATGGAATAAAATGGATAAATTTGATATGATAAATTTTTCTTGGTTGCATGGGTTTGAAAAACAATGAATGATTATGAAAAAGAATGATAATTTGGTGTTTTGAGGAAACATATAATTCTTTACATTGACATATCTATGAATTAATTTAGGAATCCCAAAACATGAGAGTCCAACATGTACATCCCTTCATTTTTTTCACTAATAATTGTTCATGAAAACATAGATTGTTGGATGAGTCGTATTTTTTATATCAGGTTTTTATAGCTAATGGTGCATTATTTAATTTATCAATATATTGCTATCAAACCCAAAGGGGGATACTTTTGTATCCAAGGCTATTATTATCAATAAATGGAGTTTGGTTTGTGCTTTTTTTAATACATAATGGTATGATCAATGAGTTTTCAAGAAATTTGATCTTATAGTACATGCTAAAAACCTTGTTGAAGGCTATGTAATTTCCGAGTGGTTTCCAAATTCCGGGGCACAAAATATGATGGAAGAGGATGTAATCTCATAAGATTGTTTTCTAGAATAAACTCTTTGTGTACATGGTAATGGAATGGTTTTCATGATGACTAGGTTTCACAAGGTTGGTTTTCACGATGGGTTGATGGTATTCTCAGTGACTAAGAGAAAAGGATCATCCGGATGACATGATGTGTTGATTGAAATATCTACTACTACATCAAATATCATAGGATATTCAAAAATATAGGAGCTTCACGAATATGTTTTAGATGTATGAAAAAATGTAACAAGAGGAATGAGAGCTTCATGAAGGGTCGAACCTATATATATGAGGCTACCCAACATCATAAAAAAATAACAAAATCAGAGAAAATAAGGAAGCTCTCTGATTTCATGAAGGTATGGAGCTCCAAAAATCAATATTTCATTGAAATATTGAGAATCAAGAAAATAATTTCTAAGTATTGACCAATTCCAATGCTTCTAAGTAATGGGAGCTTCACTGTGACTGTGAATTCTATGATGGCTCAGTGAGCTTCATCATGTTAGTTTGTTCCAAAAAGTTAGTTTTCATCATGAAGGTTGTGAGCTTTTTGAATTCGATCCATGAATAGTAATTTTAAACATTAGTTTTCTGTGAACAATGATTTCAAAGTACCTCAAATCAGGACTTTGATACTAGTAATGTATTGTTCTAGTTAAGGAAACTGACCTAATTTCAATTATATTATGGTGGTCGGCATGTTGTCAAATAGATTGGTTATTTATTAAAAACTATGTGAGATGTGGTGAGCCATCAAAAGTCTTTTCCAGATGGAAGTGTGTTATCACAAAAATATTTTAATGGCAGTGTGTCTGGCATAGAGTGACATTGTCTAATCATCTATATTATATAACTAGTGATTATTAGTGGATATAGGTATTACTGATACACTATCATCGTATGATCCATGGACATTCCATAAGGGTGAACAGAGTAAAATTTATTTGTTTCTCTCTACATGTGAATAATTAAATTACTTCACATTACAATCATATAGTTTTAACCAGTTACTACTAACAAGTGAACATGATCTATCACTTTATAAGAAACATTTGACACCCTGATTCACCCTCCAATCTTATGGTGTTCGGAGGTCCTATAACCCAGTAATCATAATGAAATATTAGTATATATATGATATTTTATTTACTACATTAGCATGTAAACAATAGATGAAGATGTTGTAGAATAATAATTTAACATGAATGAGTTAGTAAAATTGATTAAATCTTCTTCAGCAGACTCCCATTGTATCCATTCATAAGCGATCTATGTTTGGTATTTTTGGAAATCAGAACCTCCATAACATGTATAAGGATGATGAGGGTACAAATGGTTGTGGTTTTCTATATCTATATGGATAAGTTTTCTGTGAATAAGTGATGGAATAGGTTCAATTATATAATTGATGTTTGGAAAACTATAAAAAACAATAAATACATTAAATTAATATACACACGTTTCAATTTATAAATTTATCAAAGGTGATTAATTTAGAATTTAATATGTTCATATGTCTAAATCCTCAAATCCAATCTATTTTTTTCATGTTTAGGTTATATTCTTACCCTCATATTTTGACTTTGTCCCTAATTTAATCTCATTTACTCTTACCATGAAAACACATGTTTTTACTCATTAAGGGTCAATATATTTACTATAAATTCAGAAATAAATAAAGATAACTCTTCATGAAATTAGAATCCTTATCCCAATCATTGGAAAACATTATATTTTTATGAATTTTATACCATTTAATAAATATTATTTAATTTAAAATATCATTGTAGTCAATTTTGATACTATACATTTCATGAGTTATTTAAAATATCACAACAACAAAATATATTATAGAAAAATAATTAATTCATCCAAAATAAGTCCAGTTAATATATAAAATTATTTTATGAAATTAATTATTTCAAAATATATTTCTTTTTTAATTTTTAGTAATATTTAGTTGATGTGTCCCTTAATTAAATAACTATTTTATTATCATATGGTAAGCCTAAAATTTTAGTATAACATCCCTACAAATTAAAAATATATTATCATGATAAGAATATAATTATTATATTTTTTTAAGATGGTTGAGGTTGTGCCTCATTTATTAGAATGAAATCAAAAGGGATTAACAAAAAGAGTACGGGAATCAAGGAAACCCCAACGTTAGAAGACTATTTAGCTATATTTTTCCTCAATCTAGCACTTAGATTTCTCCCTTATTCTTGAATTTACTGCCATTAATCTCATCTATGACCCCAAACTGACCCCTTGACCTTCCTTGACATGAAAGAAGGTCTTGAAGTCTTTCAAAAAGTGTCTTACAATCGGTGTTGTGAGAATCAGAGTTGTCATCTTGCTCTTTGCCTTTACCAGGAGAAGAATCTCCTTTTGATGCAGTAGCCGAGGTGAGGATATCCATAATCTCATTAGGAGAGCCATGTGTGGTATCCTGCATCTCAGTGGCATTGTCAATATGTTGACGAACATGAAGATTATGCTTACATGTAACAATTAAATCTTTATACTTTTCCTTCTTCTAAGAAAAAAGATGAAAGCCTTCATTATCCACAATGTGTTTTTAGAAGCATGAAAAGGTTTTGAAATGACTGGAGAGTCAGATTCTAAAATTTTCTTACCCTTTTGTACACTCGAAGAAACAATACTATCATTAAGTTGATGGTCAACTTATTCCTGAATGTCATCTTTATTCACTTGGTCAGCTCTTTGAATTTTCTGCAGATCAGTACATTATCCAAGATTGATAATATAAATATTTTTCAAATCAGACACTTCTGAAAAGATGGCAGCCCAAGACTTTGACTTATTCTCAGAAGTAGAGGCATAGATATTAGGTGTGGTACATGACTGATCACCCAACTCATCAATGGAAGGATTGAAAACATCATCAAGAACAGCCCCCTGCACTTTTTTCTTATCACCAAAAATGGCAAGTCCATCCTTACACTTACAATCAAGTTTCAGAACATGTGGACTTTTATTATTTTGAGGATAGTTTCTCATATCATGTTCACATGAAGAGAAATAGGTGAAAACTGTTGAGAGCCTATATATAGACAAGTCATGACCTATAATGTTACAGACTTTGGAGAATTTTGGTATTTGTTCATAAAATATCATCAACTCAATAATGTCATCATCAGTTGTAAGAATAACCTCATCAGCCAGGGTTGATCCCAATTCGACCTCAACAAAAAACTAGGCGTAGTTCCCAAATTGAACCACTTCCGTTTCTTTATCAATTTTGATAACAATTCCAATTGATAGAGAAATATCATATAAAATTTTTGGATGCCAATGTATCTAATTTATCCCATAAACTCTTACCCAAATTTTTGTGTTAGTGTCACCAACCTGAAAAAGATTGAATTTTTATCCCATTCATGAATGTGAAAAATCCTTGGTTTGAGAGAAATGGAACCAAAATTCTAAGCTCAGACTATCATTTTGTCCATGGAGAAGAGCATATGAAATTATCCTTGTCCAAGTGATACACATTTATAAGATGAACACCCCCAAATAGATGAAATACACTTCTTCAGTTCATCAATTTTTAAGGGCTGAGAGCCATTAGGTAGAAATAATCGAACAATAATCGAGAACCCGCCCATTTTAAGCCACTCAGAAATAGTGTCAGGATCCGCTTTGATGGGATTAATACTATCGTTTCTTTGGATAGATGAGTCAGGTACACCATTGAAGGAAGAAAAGGATCGATTAATAGAAATCCCCTCACCAGGTACATGCCTCAACTGCTGGTAGTTCTCCATCCCTATTGCGGTACCAAAGTATGTCTTCATTATACCTTTATTATCTTCTCCAACCAATTCTACATCTATACAAACAGCAGACGAAGTCTTATGTAAAGAGGCCTCAGCTCCATTATCCAATGAAACAGTCTAATATAGCCTTGTAGAATCACAATTCTCACCCTCTGAGATGCCTAAAGTTATTGGACAAAGAGACACATCACGCTGAGTTGCGAATGCAGCCTTCGAGACCGACGTTCCAGCAAAAGCATCAACAGACGCCAGCACAATATTTTTCTCAGCCACAGATTGAAGTAGAGTTATTCCACCATTCGTTTCCATAAGATCTCCGTCATCATGACCCGCATCCTCAGACGTTGTCTCCATACACCGTTCAACTACAGAATGTGGAGCCAAGTCCCCACTATTCACTGTCGTGAGCTCGCCGTCGATAGTGCCACCCATATCATCAAATGTTGTCATAGATCCAGAGGTCCATTCTCTATAAAATGAGTGATTGTCGAATCGAGTAGGGGAAAATCTCTCACCGCTATGGAACCCTAGTCCTTCTCCTGGTTAGAGTGAGGGAGTGTCTTGCTTCTCTCATCTCTTCCCTCGACCGTTTCAATCTGATAAAATTACAATATTTCAAATTCCTATTTTTATTAAAAATTATCTTCTAGATAACCATATATAAAAAATGTATAACTTATTAAAAACACAAGAACTTTTTTTTCTTTCATCAAATTAAAATACTTTTAATGGAATAAATTATTCCATGTGGCTCCGAGAGCTCATAAATATAAACCAATGACACTTTTGGATGATCCAAAATCATATTATTAAATTAATAAAAGTGATATTTTAATTTTCTAATATTTATAATATTATTTTTACCCTTAATTTATTAATTTATCCATAACCGTGGTAATTTTTAAAATATAAAAGTAACATTTCATTTTTTCCAGAAATAAAAGATTCCTATTTACCAAATTTTGACACTCTAATTTCAAATATGGAATCCATTTTTCAAAATTGTAAAAAAATAATTAGATAAAATTAATCTATTTTATGGTGTAAGAAAACATGTTTTTAAATCGAGGACATTCAAAATATTGAGATGTTTTTAGTTTCAAATTCAATGAGAAATTGATTCTTATGAGCTAAATTTTATTACATTATATTAAATGAATCAATTTATACTTTAGAAACAATAAACAATATTATTTAATACCTTAACATATGTAGATGAAAAATATATATTCAATTAAAATTCAATATATATTTTTTATTCCTGAAAAGATGAATCATATTAGGAAAATACAAAAAATTCAACCAAATTAAAATTTTATTTTATGAATTCAATGAAAATTGTCATTGTTCCAGATATAATTTATTAAATATTAAAAATAATTTTTTTAAACAACTACACCATGAAAAGGCATAAAAAATACTTTCAGAAAAATATTTTTCTATTTGTAAAAGTTGATTTACTTAATATGATTTCAATAAAATATATTATATGAATATCAATAATTATATTGATCATATGACATATATATTCCATAATGTGTTTGATACTTTTCATTCCCTCCAATTTAATGACTTCTTTATAATGTTCATTATAGAATAATATATTTAAATATATATCTTTTTTTATAAGTCTTGTTGTTGTATGGAATTTAAGAAATTAAAGAGATTAAATTTATAAATAGGATTCCCATAAAATCATAGAGTGTTAGATTCTCCCTAGCTTCAATAAATATCATCGTCATCATCTGGAATTTCACTTTAAAAATCAAATGTCGACACTTCAAAATTCCTTTATGGGAAACCTGTATAAAAAATATGATTAATAAAACATCCTCTTAATAAGAGGGATTGTGAAATTTGAAGATCACCACAAAATTAGGGTTTCTTATATGATAACATTATCAGAATATTGAATCATAGACAAGAATATAAATCTGACTATCAATTTTTGATAGAGAATGAGAGAACATGGTCATTATATAGTTATCCATAAAAAAATAATAAATCAATGATGACTAAAAAGGTCATCGATTTCTTAGTATGAAATTTTTATAGATAACATTTTTTTTTCAGATCATTTTCAAAGAGATGAGGAATTAAATTAATACATAGACTAATAATATAATAATATATACTTGTGTGACAATAAAAGTTTTATCTTTTAATGAAATTCCACTAAAACTCATCTTTTTAACAAAACATTGAGTATTTGACTAGTACTTTTCATTCAGGAAGAATTTGAATGAACTTATACAGTTAAAAAAATCCACAATTGTGTATTTGTATATTCCTCATGTATTTATTAATTAACAAAAACCATAATAGTTAAGATAAGATATTATAATTCAAAAAAATAATGCTTTATATGATGAAAAATAACATTAATATTAAATATTTAATATTATTATCCATTGATCAACATTGTGAACCCATAAACTTACAATGAATTGTAAAATATATTCTAAACTATCACTGAAACCAAAAAAAACCTAATGATTAGTGCATATTGTTTTCGAACTAATATTAATCACTCTTAATGCCTTATTCCAAAAATATTAATTTTTAAAATCACATAATATCCAAGATATAATAATAATTTTCATAAAAAATATGAATCACCAAATGTCCACAATGAAATTATTATTGATTCACACTGAAAATTCTACCATTATTCCTCATAATATTCCATTTAATTTATTCCTATAGAACATCAAAGATATTAAATGTCTATTAAAATAACATTAATCACATCATCTCAAAATCATTTTACAGTACAAATGTTATCTATTTGATAAAAAATGTCCCTAAAATCCATAAAACCATAATCAATTAGTTATTTTAACTTAAAAAAATGACTGGATAATAGATAGTTTGTGTAGAAAAGTAGTTGTGTTGCACACTTGTCACACTTCAGTTGTGAGTTCAAACCACGCAACAATGACAGACATTACAGGTTTTCACCAAACTCACGGGTTGTCCCTTTTTATAACTATATTAATATTTTTCAAAAATATGATTAGCATCCAAAAAAATAACATAAATATATTGAAAATTAAATAAATTTTCAAACTATAAATTTTATGTCATATGTTCCACTTTTTAGACCCACTAATTTAAATACACATAATTACATAAAACCGAAAGATCAAATATATCATAATGGTTATACATTTCATTATAAATATGTCCATAAAATTTAGAATTTCATATTTTTTAAATAACCTTTTCACACATAATATATAATGGGTTTACCTTTCCTAATAATTGTTTTCCTTAATATAGTTTCCATACTTTATACTAAATATTATCTAATACCAAATGTAAAGACCACGAACCCAATTTCCCGAGACGAGGCCTCAGATTACTACACTAGCATAGATACAAGAGCTTAATTCCAATGGGCCGATCAATTTTGGTATCCAAATTACAAACATGAACCTAACATTATAATTTAAAATATAAAATACAAAATAGATAATCCTTTGAGAAAAACATAATTCTCCTTGAAGAACCCTTGATATTAGATAAAATATACATCATGAATTCTAAGAAAAAGTGAAACATAAAAAGGGGAGATCACAGATGCCTAGTAATCAGAAGTGAACAATAGAATCTATCATTAATAAATAAAAATAAAACATAAGTAATGGATAATAACTGAATAACAATCCTTTTAAACATAATCATTACTATAGTATGAAAAAGAATAAATGACCCTCAAATAATTACAAATAAATAAGCACATGTATATTTTACTAATTGAATAATGACATGGAATATCAATAAATTTTCTCCTAATGAGGGAGTTTATAATTATAGACATTAAAAACATACATCCAAGGCTTAGACCAAGACAACATACATAAAAGGGTAAGGCCTTAGTAAATACCCAAACTAGTTCATCTTATGAGATGTATTTTTGAATCAAGTTTATTTGTCTGGACCCATCCATATCATACTATGTCTAATTAATTAAACATATGAAAGTAGTGAATCATAAGATTTAAAAACATCAGTATTGAAAATGTATTATATGAAATTTGAATACATTGAAACCGTAAACACTAAATGGTATCAAAATAGATCATACATAGTCAAACATATGATAATCCAATTAATAAAATCTTTTTGATGATATCATACATGGTAAATCCTAGTTAACAATAATATTAAATAAATACTAATTACATAGATGGAGATACGTTATCAAATTCAATGAAAATAAGAAAAAATCTTGTTATTTCCATATAGAAAACATTTTTGTATTAAAATAATATATTATTAAAAAAATATCAATTTCCAATAACAAATATCCCATAAATAAGGTATTATGGGTTTTTATTTATGAAAATATGTACTATTTTAATGGAATCGATAAACTAATTAATATTCATGGTGTTATGAAATTCATTTTCATCATAAATTTTAAAAAAATAATCGTCTTTTAATCATTTGTAAAAAAATCCCCATGAAACATGTAAAATGAAATATTTTAAATTTTTTAATTAAATTTAAAATAGACATAAAATTTCCTTTATTATCCTTTTATATTCATACAAATAATATGTGACATAATACAATTAATAATGACATTGAGAACAAGATTTGATAATTAAATATTTAAAAATTAAAGGTGTCTTATACCACTTTGAGCATTTAAATAATAATCCCCATGAAAGAATAAAAAATAACATAATAATAATTGAAATTATAATAAATTAATTACTAACATGTTTAGTCAAAGGGGATTTATAATTATATCCTAAAATATAGAGTTTTTATAACATCAAATTATTCCTCAATGAAAGGAGATTGAGACAAAGGCCCTTACCTTATGCTTCCTCTCTTCTAAAACTATATAACAATATTTAAAATTGTAATAATAAAGTTATTAAATTTTATCATACCCTTATTAATATTTATTTTATCATATATTATATTCATATATTATTTTATAATCTATTTTTTGATATTATTTCCTTACTACCCTTGATCCGGGTGTTAAGAACATCTTTTTTCCTTTGCTACTTTTATAATGAATGTCTCTATTATATTTCATTGTATATAGATAATACATATATGAGATGATATTAATGTTATAAATATAATGTCAAATCAACAAAAATAATTATATCCATTCGTGAATGTTGGATATAGAAAATTAATCACATCACGTCATGGATATAGTATATCGTATGTATGCACGAGCGATGATATCATTCTATTATTTTTAAAGAGGCTAATTTTTAAATGGTTTATTAATAATCCAGAATCAATATCATTTCATAATTACCATATATATCAAATGTTATTATAATCATACCCATCAATTTAAAGTGGTGATGAAAATAATATTACACCATGATATGGAGATGTAAGTTGTACATATACAAGCGCAATGCATTCATTTTTAAAAATATGTATAAGAGAATGAAAATTTATATCCAATAATCATAAAAACAAATTAGAATATATATCATTAAATATTTATTACATTATCATGGAAAAACATTAAGAGGATGTATAATAAAAAATGATCATGACTGAGTTTGTTAAAATGATTACCTCTTGTTTGGTGGACTTCCTCTAGACGTCTTATTATCAGATATTGGTTTTTTATTTTGGGATTTCTAGGACATATATAAATTGTATAAAAATGTATTATGAATTAATGGGTCGGTTTTTGTTTACCAAGAATGCTGAAAGTGGTGTGAATATGTGAGGGGGAGGTTCACTATTATAATTGAGGTGTGGAGTAATTTAGGAAATTTGTTAAATATTTAATTTATATAATGTAATAATCATTTAAAAATTGATAAAACAGTTATTTATATTGAATCTATGATATGGATATATTCAATTCCTCTAAAAAGTTAATTTTTGGACATGTTTTGGTCATTCTCATACCCTTATCTTTTTTTATTAAACAATTATTTTATCCCTTTACCACTCTCAGTGACAACATGTGTTTTTATTTATCAAGTGTCAATATATTTACTATATAATTATAAAATAACCCTAAATAGATCATTGAAGAAAATTTAAATCTTATCCGAATTAGTTGGACAATGTTTATATATATATGTGTGTGTGTTATATCTCTTAGTTAAATATTATTTATTTTAAAATATTATTAATGCCAATTTTAATACAATTTATTTCCTATCTTTTTTAAACTATCATAACAAGAAGGTATATTAGAAAATAAATCCTTTAATGAATCACTATTATTTTTAGTCCATCTCAAAAATTCTTGTACGACATTAATTATAAAAATTATGTTAATTTTAGTATTTTATATAACCTTTATTTGATATCTAATTAATTAAACTGTTTTTGAATCATCATTTTGAAATCTATTAATTTAATTATTTCATCCACAAAAATAAAAATAAATTATCATGATGGATAAAAAAATTTCAGATTTAAATTTCAGATTTATAGTAGATGATAACTTATAATTAACCACATATTAAAATTTTAATAAGTATTTAAAACATGACTATAGAATATTTGACTTAACCCAAAATTAAATATGTTAAAGGACATAAATTCATCTATGTAGATACAAGGACATATAAAATATGATCAAGCATTATTTTTTCTAGAATTATCCTATCCAATAAAATTATCCAACTGTTAACATAATTTAATAATATTTTTCATATTTTTAATACAATTAATTTCCGGATTTACCATTAACTATTTTAATAATAAAATATTAAAGTTACTACTCATATTTTCCAATTATATAATAATTATATTTACTAAATTTATTCAATTTCATTACAACTATGTAATCAATTTTATTAAATTTAAAAATTTACAATTGGATAATATGAATTCCGAATTAATCCAGTTGATGGGGGTGAAAAATTGGGTTATTAAAGTGAAAATGTTTAATAGATTGAAATGTTTTTATATCCAAATTGAATGTGAAATATATTAAAATGACCTACATTAAATTTATTTAATTTAAATTTATCCAATTATACAAAATAATAAATAAAAATTATAATCTAACACTATAAATTATTTAGAAGAAAAATTGGTTTTCAATTAAAATTCAGTATTTGTTTATATTTCATAAAAATATAAAATTTATAATAAAAATACTACAAATTAAATAAAAGTAAACTTTGATATTTATAGGTTATATAGGATATTTATTTTGTAAAAGATAATTTATAAAATTTTCAAAATATATATTTTAAAATTAGTGTTCAATTAAAAGGTGAAAAAACTTAACTTAGAAAAATATTGTTTTTATGCATAAAAGTTGATTTATTTTTATATCATGTCTAGACAACAAATAAAATGAATTTATAAAATTTAATTTAACATATAATATATGAGTTTCATAATTTGTTCAACAATATTAATTTCCACCAATTTAACAGCTTGGTTATAATCTTTGTGTTAATATATTGGTATTTAATTGTACATCATTGTTTGCTTAAGATTGGTGTTCTGTGAAACATAAGATTTCGAATAGATTATATTTTAAAATTTATGTGTCATAAAATATTTGGTTGTTAAAATTTTTGTTTTATTTTTTCTTATTTTATACTCCATATATTTTCGACTACAACATACACATTTGTTACTTTTTTTATATATGACAAACATTATCATCAACATTTTTATTTGATTTAGTTTTTAGATTTCATTATTAAATGTTTCTTGAATGTTTATACTAGCTTCTTCGGTAGATTATTACTTTTCAATTTGTATTATGTATATTCAATTTTCCATCTATTTATATATTCTTCGTCAATTATATATTCTTATTATTTCCAATGTGATCAACTATAATCATGAGGGAATATTCTCCCCCAGACACACCCTATGCCCTTGTCTTTAATCTGCAGCCTCTAGATTACAAGGAGGATCACTAGAGGCCAAATGGCCAACTGGGCTTAGGACACCTCTATATGGAACCCAATTTTGGGATGTCACAATGTTATATCATATAAATTCCATTAATACTTTACTATTTTGAGAAAACATATATGTGATTTAGAATAATGTGAAACTTGGTGATAAGTTGTTGATGGGAATAACCAACCAATGATTGGGGAAAATTATACATTCCTTGATATAATAATGGTTTATATATTATTTTCTCATTACAGTTGAAATCTTTTCCTATTTTGTGACACAACTTTTATGTGATGGTTATTATTATTATTATTTTGAATGATAATTTCAATTTTTCATTGGCCCAGTGAGATGAAGACATATAGAATCAATCGTTAATCATTATTGTAACCTAAATTTCACACTCATGACATATAACATTCAATATATGTGCATTTCAATACTATAATTTACCTATATCACATGTGATTTATTAGTGATCAATTCTTGTTTTACATGATTTTTCTTCTAACAATATATTACAAGGAAGGGGATTTTCTATATGAAGTGTTAGAATTAATATAAACTGTGTTTTATTGTATAAATTTATGGTGGAATATAAAACATCTCGTTTCTACCCAAGTTATCTATGTACCAATGTTAACCTAAGCTACTCTTTGGTTACAGTTGAGAGAATTCATGTTCATATTCATGAGGTATATGGGTCATCGTAGATTGGAATAAGTAATTGTTATCAATTTCATTGATATGGTTTATGGGTCATTGTTCATCAGGATTGCTAATCCATTTTAATCAATCCCTGATTTATGTATATAATCAATATAAAACCTAAATTAAAATATTATCTTAAAATGAAATGGTTTCCAGTAATGTAAGTAGAAAGGTATCATTGACCCATCTTCTACTAAAACCCTTCTAATTCAAGCATGAAAACATACCAATAATAATATTTTTAAGCTGGTACATGGGGTAGTATACCATGGGTAGTGAACCAATATACATCAGATATGATTCTATTAGTGCATCAATCTATTTCTCCAAATCTTGTTTTGAGTAGTGTTCTGGGATTTTATTGATATATTCGACAAAAATATCCTCATATGATGCACTTTGATAGTGGTGATGAGTACTCTCTAGAGATAGTGTTCCCCGAACCTCCAGTTGTACCTTTTTGAGTGTTAATTGAGGCACCAGTTATAAGACTAGATATGGGATCTAAGTACCATTTCCATGATTGGTTTCTAATTCTGATATAATCTATCAACGGAGCTCCATGTCATACACATAATATGGATGATCAAACTCATGAGTTTTAGAAGCTGTACCCTACTACCTTTTGGGATAATGGTTGTCAACATGCCTATTTATTTTTGTTGGAGGCCCTTATACGTATCGTATAGGATCTTGAGATTAAACTAGAGAGGATGGTGAAGATATCCACCTACCTTATTTTCGATTCGATAAACAATGAGTGGGATGTGTTTTCCCCGGCTGGGCATCATCAAGTCATGGTCTAGGATAACTTCTAGAATGCCTTCTAGGATCACATATTTCCTCAAACATGGATATCTGACTGAGATAGATAGATAATCCACCCAGATAAGGGAATCATGTATGTCATCGACTATTATAAACATTTTACTAAATTTCAATGCTTTCAAATGCTTCTATACAGTGATGATCTTTTCAGTTCAAGATACATTGAGGATTGGCTTAGTCCGGGATCCTTTAATCATATGAATGACTTCTGACTGTCAATGATTTTTGAGATTATTAATCAGATTATTATCATGGAGTGCAACATGAGGTAAAGTGACAGTTCTTGTTACATAGGTTGAGTGATAAGGTAGGGTAGTAGTTCATCAAGTATTATGAAGAATACCCATGTAGATTATCATGAGAGTAGTTTCCATTAGAGTTTCTATACAATATTATCCAGTATAGTCAATCAATATAGAAAATAGGGGCATCTAAAGCCTTAGTGTAATAGTGAACCTTTTGAGTGTCGTGATTGCTGCCGTATAGGAAATCATTAAATATTTTTTCATACCTTTCATATATTTATAGTGGAAGAGTATCATCACAAGATCCATATTTAGGGTTAGGACCATTTATGTCATGTTAGGCTTGGAGTGGGAGAAGAAACAATAGGAAAAGCTGAGGAGGAGGTCATGGTGCAGTATCTCCACTTCATGATTATAATCTCCATAAAAGTGGACCTAAATATGGTAGTCCATCAGTAACACTTGGCCATGGATCATGCCATATTAATGTAATAAAACTGATACCCGAGGAGTTGAGTATAATACCATCTATAATATGAGGAATTATTCTAGTAGACATCACTAGTATATCTTCTTTATTTGATAAAGGTGATTCACACATCATTATCTCATTACCAACCATGTATAGTCTCATGTTTGAAATTCAGTACTTCTATTGAGTGATGCCCCTAAAAAATTATTAGGATAGTGGTTTTATGGAATACAGTAATGCAGGGACTACTCTCATGAGGTAGTCAGTTATCCCTTCTGATGTGACCCCTTTTTACTCAATTTTTGTGGCTTTTATGTCATTCTCAAAATGAATTTTATTGTTCAAAATCATACCTATGCATAATGTTATCACAACTGGGTATATTTACTGTCAATAGAGATAAATATTTATCTCAAAATGGATGAGTGGTATGTCCATGAATATAGAGATAAACAATAACATAATAGTCTCGGTTGACTGACCACCCATATTTCTAGTCTATCTAAGGAGGATCAAAGAATTAATTTAGAATTTTTCATCCCATATTTGATCATTTTAGCGAGGTGTTTTTGG
Organism: Viscum album; assembly: GCA_963277665.1. NCBI lineage: Eukaryota > Viridiplantae > Streptophyta > Magnoliopsida > Santalales > Viscaceae > Viscum > Viscum album. The sequence goes on along the minus strand of OY728133.1, from coordinate 1,940,475,045 downwards.
ATGATTTTTCAAGATAAACTCCTAAGAGAGAGATAGATTTTATGATTTATCTCAGTCTAGGAGCTTCTCTAGTGTGTATTCCTCCACGTATGATTGAATCTACTGAGCTCCAAGAGATTAAGAAATAGTTTAACACAAGGAGTCTCAAGATTTTATTTCAAAAAATACTTATTCTTGGGATTTTCCCAATATTTTTTCAATGAATGTAGTTGGTACCATTCATATATATGTGGATTACCAATGGTTGAAGGAGCATATAGTTAAGAACCCATATCCACTTCCTTGAATTTATAATCTCTTCGACCACCAACATGTATATTGTTTAATTTTATCGATCGACCTATGAGCGGGCTATCATCGGGTATTATTAAGGCCTTAAAACATACATAATATATATTTTTGTAGTATGTATGGTCTTTACGAGCTGTGATTCTATTTGGTATTAGAAATTTTCATTCCATATTAATCAATTTAATGAATTGGGTTTCCACCCTATGCGTATTCATTTTTCATGGCCCTTGTGTATGACATATTAGTGCATTATAACACTTGTAGTGATAATGCTATTATTATTTAGACAATTACGAATACAAAAATAGAGAATCATACTAATTCCAATAAAAATTAAATCTTTTGGATTGAAATTTTTAATATTTGGGTCCATACTATCTCATAATTAAGAGTATTTATTAAGACAGAGAAGGTGAGTTATGTGGTTTCTTGGGAGAAGTGTTAGAACATTATTGACATTTGACTTTTCTTGGGTATTTATTGATATTATAAGAGTTTTATTTAAGACTTATCAATCCTTAATTCTCCCCTTATTTATTGTATTTAGATGGTTGGTATGTTCTTTTTCTCAGAAGAGATAGCGAAGACCATTCTGGAGTTGAAAGGATGGATTACATTAGAAACTATTCTTGATTCATGTAGAGCATAGAAGAGTATGTAGTTTATTTTGTGATGCATTGGGAGTCTTACTAGGATTATTTTTAATGTAGGATGATATATTTTTCACATATAGATCTTGGATGTTTGGGCCCCAAGATAGATATTATGGGATGCATGACTTGGATCATGTGGTAGCAGTTCATAAATTATATTATTGTTGATAAAATCTATTGGGTGGTATATTTAAGTGTATACATACGACAAGATCATCAAATATATCCTTAAATATCATGAAATTAATTTTAGATAGATAATTGTTTTCTAAAACCATCAGTTATTTGACTTTCATCGTTCTTATAATCCTAGAAAAGGAAATGTGATTTCTGATGTGCTGAGTTGGAAAAATCATGAATAAATATTACTAGAAGATATGATGAAAAGAAAATGATTACCCAATTCTATAAGAATAATTTTAATTATAATGATAGTCATGAGTAGTCTTATCATTCATTATTGACATTTATTACACCACTCCTTGAAGGGGTAAATATAATGAAATTTTCATTCCTTGTAGTCTGGGTCATCAAAAGGTGTATATTAGGAGAGGAAAACTTCAATATTGTAATATTAATGGATTGATAATACTACATTTATATGGATAGGTATGGGTTATTAATGATATGATAATGTAATTTATCATGATTATCATTCTTCTCAATGGTAGTTCATCCATGAATTTCTATGATGTATCATGATACGCGATAACAATATTTATAGTCTCGGTTGAAACATCAGATAGCAAGTTTTATCACTTATCCTTTCACCTAGCAGTAGATGAATGTGGTGAACTTGTGGACATCAAGATTATTACTTAATTTACTAGTTTTATAATGGAATTAAGAATTTTTTTTCAATAGGAATTGTAGTTATCATACTGAGATCTCCTCTATGTGGTGATGTAGTTTGGGTAGCCATTGATCAACTAGAAGAGGCATCTCACAACCTTCCCATATGGGAGATAATCTTAGTAGATGAGTTGGAAAGGTAGTTTTACTTTTTAATCATACAATAACATTGGTTCCTTTGTACTATATTTTTAGATATGGTATATTTTTTCACATTGAGGATTTGGAAGGGGTCATAAATTTTTATGGGTACACTAGTGCCTCTAATAACACCTTTTCAACCTCATAACGTTGTCTAGTATAAAAGTACTATAAATTACTTAGAGTAAAATCTCTTATAATGTGCAGTTGATTTTAGTGGTTCTTGGGTGAACCATATCCCTATAATTAGTTCACATATAGTAATAACTTTTATGTGATAATTAAGATGGATTCTTATATGATCTTGTATGGTATGTCATTCCTTTCACACATGTGTTTGTTGGAGGATAGAGAGGACATGATGCTTGGTCATTGTCATTTATAGTACACATGGGAGTATGTTTAGGTGATTATAATGAATATTACTACTTTTCATTATATATACAAATCCAATGTTGATCACCATCAAAAACCACTAGAGGTCGACTTCAGGACATTTGCTTCGAATGGGTATCGCACATGATTTTTCATAAAAGGATACTGAGATAATAGAAGCTAACACCACACATTATAGGGTCATTTGATATTATAGATAGATTCACGATGGCAACCTATCAATTTATATTACCTCATAGGTATCGTGATATAAATGACATCTTCTATATTTCATTTTATAGCTATTATAATTTTTACCCATCTTATAATTTTTATCTTCATTGAGATACAGATGATTCAGTTTAGGAGAATCCTATACACATCATTGAATGGAGCATGAATGATCTCATAGGATGATATGTTATTTTTATAGTAGTTTGTACGGATGAATGGCCATGTTGAAGCTATGATATAGGAAATGGAGGCTAATGTATGTGCCATGTGGATAGATTTGTTCTCAAAAAAAATTATCCACCATTGGAAGTGGTACTTGGGGGGAGGGAGGGGTAAGTTACATTATTTAGGGAAGAGTGTAAGAAACCAATTTGTTAATTTAGGTTTAGATACATTAAGGGTTGGTTTAATTATCTTTTAGACATAATAAATATTTCTAAATAGGTTAAGTAGGTTTTGGGGTGGTTTGGGGCTTGTTCAGAGATAATAACCCCAACCAGTGGTGAAAAGGAATGGGTTAGACGACTAATAGAGATTATATGAACCAGTCTTCATGGATTCACTAACCATATAATGTCTAAAAAGTGATATTAATGAGGCTAAATGGTTCCAGAAAACCATAAATCTGAGAACACATTCCCAGGCAGTTGTTCTATGGTTTTTAGAAGATTCACAGATCATGGATGGTGAATGGTTTCTGAGACTATATTGCCTTACTGTGAGGGGTCACCCTAGAGGTAGTTCTTTGTCCATATTTGGCACACAATATATAATACCATGCATAAAAACCTTGGAAAAATGTTTTTGTGGGGAAATTACCATTTTTCCATTATAATATAATTAAACTCACCCTACCTCTTATTTCTCTCATTTACAACATGTTGTTTTTTTCACCCCCAATAAATTATTTCAACATCCTTCCTCTTAGGTTCATAAATTCCTTCGTTTTCTGAGGTCAAATTTTAAAACCATTGTATTCTTGGAATCCTCCACGTATGCATCTCAATCCATATTATCATTTCATTGTTCTTTATCCTGTGAGTTTCCCTATTTAGGTGTAATATCTTGTGCCATATTTTTTGTTCGATGATCTGCTATTTAGCTCTATTTTGATCTAGGAAAAACTAAACCTTGAGACAAGAAGAGGAGGGCGTAATATTCTTGATGTAGTTGGGCTAAAACTAATTTTTCAAGTCTCAAAACATTATAACTTTCCATCATTTTACAAACACCAATTACATTAGAAATTTCTTGTTAAATTCATATTCATTTCTCATAGTCATTAGAATTTTATTCTAACCCCATTGTTAAAATTGTTGATTGGATTTTTTGGATATAAATTCTTCAACATAAACCACACCTGATAGGGTTTATCATCCATATACCATTGGTGGTTTGTGGAGAAAGATTTCACTACTTTTTGAGTGTGCATTGAGTGGCCCTTAATAAAGGTAAGTGTTTAAATTAAATTAATTATTTTTTAATTTTTATTACATTTATAGTACCACAAAACGTTTTTTTGTTATTGCATCAATATAATTATGGAAAATAAACTATGAATGGAATGTATATAATATAAATTCCATTTATTATTTAATTATTATTGATCTATATATGAATTCATGTCCTTATTGTTGATATTAAATCTCATGAAATTTAAATGAGTGAACCAACTAATTGATTATGTAACTAATGTTTTAAATGGATGAATTTTATAGTTATATTTTGTCACACTAATGAAATGTGATAGAATAAAATAGTGGGATTATTGAATGGTTGGAGTTCTAAATGGAATAATTAAATTATGATATAACTATTAAGAGACTATTTGATTTTTATTTTTTCATATTTTATAGGTGTTGTTACACTTGAGGCACCCATGGATTCCTGGTGGAATGACTTGTGAACATAGAGGATTATAAATGGAATCATGGAGCCTGTTTATAAGGTAGTTACCCACCTTTGAACATGGTCCATGTCCACAAGATGATTACTTTCATAAATCCATGAGATCCCTTCACTATATTCTGACTATTTGGATTCCTTGGATACACTCCTTAGATCCGATGTGATACCTTCGGAACATGTGGAAACATCGATACACCCCATTTGGACCAGTTATTCTTAAGAAATATTAACTTGTGCGAGATACTTTGAGTCAGTTTGTACTATTATAGTGAAATTCCATGGTCGATGCCCCTTGGATTACACAGATACCACTTATGTGAAGGCTATATCATATTAATGAGTTTTTTGGACCCCTGAGGTCATGTATGCCTTAGTAATTCGCATATGTCTTCTCCATTATTATCATTATGCAGGATTCCTTAGTTATTACCTTGGATCCTTTATTATTATTTTACCATATGATACATTTTTATACCCTGGATCCTTTATTACTAACATCATAATATAATTTATATGATGTTTCACCTCACATGACATATCTAAACAGACTAAACATAAATTAATTAATTAAATTATTTCATGTTTAGAGACATTACGAGCTGATCATGAAGTAGGTATCAATTTATTTAAATCAATGTTATATCTTTACTTCAATATATACCCTAAAACTTTAAGATTATATTAATAGGTTATATTGTATAGAGATCATTGATGGGAGCCTACTGAGATTTATCTCACACCCTATCTAGACATCTGATAGAACTTGAGAAAAGTATATGTATTATATTATTGGAAAGGGGGAGCATCCCTCTTGGGACACATCATCTTGGTTGCATGCTTTGAATGGAGCATTGTTGTAGAAGACCAGGCTAGTGCTCATGATACTGCCTTGATTTTAGTCTTTTTTTCTTTTATATAACATGTATTGACAACATTCATTTATATGCATTTCCAGTTTTTTGAGACCTGAAATACATTATCTTTAACATTACTATATGATATGGTTTTTAACATCACTTAATGTATGTTTATTGTATTTTTATGAATTCTTCTACTATAGTGAGATATTGGTCTAGTTGTACAATTTTTTTTAATTATGAAATCTATTTATATATGATTATACTTTTTTATATTCTTATTATATTCATTGATCTATACTATGGTAATGATTTTATATTCACCCCATGAAAACATCATAGGCCCCAAATACTAGTTGGTAGCCTTTGTTGTATGGTGAGGCACACTAAGGGAAATGCATCCAACCAAGCTTGAGGCAATTTTTATTGGAACACGATTATGGGATGTCACAATTGAACTAATATGAATACGATTTATTCTATAACATGAGATACATAAGATTACATTGAGGTTTGAGCTCAATAACTGGTTCCTAACTGACATCATATATATCTGTTATGTAAGACATTAAACATCAAGGGTTAAACTAACTGCAGGGGTTTTCATTCTTGTTATAAATATGAGAAAGATGATGCCTCGTAATAGCTCAATCAAATCCTTAAAATATTAACAAACTCCAAGGATGAATAAATTTCTAGAGTGCATGGTTGTACATGTTAAATATAGAAATAGGTACCCAATAGTGAGAAAAGGATTAACAACCTTCAATACATAAAAATGGAATCATTAATTAGACCTATTTAACACAAAGGAATGATTCAATACTACATTATCTTTTTTAGGTAAATAGCCATGTATCTAGATAAGGAAGGAATTTTTGAACATATATTAAATATATAATATAGTCCGGATGTAAGAACCATTTCCCTTAAAAGAATTTGGTGAGGTTGACCTCACATTTTCTCAACCAATGTGACTTCCTAAGTTCCATTAGAATTTATTCCCCAAGAATCGACCTACATTAAGAAAGAAGGTTTTTACACAATTATAGATATGTGAATCCTTGGGAGTTTCTATGGATGATATAAAAAATGGTTAACCTGATGTAAATGTTTGCAAATACATAAAATCTCTCAAAATTAAACTATCGGTCTATTTTTCCCTTCTATATGGGTGATCATTCTATATTGTTTCAATGAAATACAAATGGTAAAACCAATTTTAATGATATTAAAAAAATTAACACAAATAATCATAAAATAAAACTATTTTGTTCTTTCTATATGGGAGACCCTCCTATATTTTATAAAAAAACAATTAAAGAATAGTAAATATCATTGTTCAGAAAATGACCAGCATATTCCTTTCACATTTTTAGTAAATGAAAAATGGTTATTTCTACTGAATATGATATAATATTCCATTTATTTTGTTAAAGCATAAAAATGTGTAAAAATGGCCTCAATAATTCAATTATAATAGTTTATTTTTTTAAAAAAAATTATAAAACAATTTTTTTGGGAGAAAATAAATTTATAATGAAAGAGAGAAATGATGTCATATTTTTTTAGAAACATCATTTAAACTAATTTAAGTACACAGAGTGATAAATGGAACTTAATACATTAAAATATACTTAAAAACCAAAAAATATGATAAATTAAAAATTTTTATTAGGAAATTTTCAAATAGTTTCCTTTCATTTATATTCAAGAGAAAATAATATTGGTTAAAATGAGATTGTGAAATAAACCACTATAATGATCATAAGGTTGAAGTGAGAATTAATAAGTGAAATAATTATGGGTTTAAATTGAAAATACCCACAATAATATTTGAAATAAAAAATAATTTATTCAAAAGATATTATATACATAATATGATAATGACATAATCAATGAAATATAATATTATCCCAATGATAGAAATTGTGTTAAAATACCTTACCTCACCCTTACTTTTGATTGAACATTATTTAATCTACTATATATTAGTCTTACGAATTTCATTAAATTGATATAGAAACATTTTAATTTTTTTAATATCATATATGATTCTTTTAGTACATCTTATTACCATTTAATTAAAAATCATTCATTATTTATATTTTTTTGGGTGTTAATTGTATTGTTCTCATGTGTGTTTCATCATGAAATATCAAGTTCTTATACATATTAAACACGACTATCATCTCTAAAATAATAATATTGAAAAATTATCAAATATTTTACATAAAATATACATATAAAACTAATACTGAATGTATATTTATAAAAATTATGGACTTTATGATTATATAGACAATATGTCATACATTACCAAGATCAATGTTTCCATTTTTTATCGACCATTATGGAAATGTGGTATGTAATTTTTTTCTATGAAATATAATAAAAATTTTAAATTACCATATTATATACATAGATATATCATCCATGTGGTGTGTTAATGAAAAAGGAGTCACATCTCTTCGTGAATGTGATAGTCCACACATACACGGATGATATTATCATCATTATGTTTGTAAAAAGGTAGGAAATATAATGATATATTATCCGTACATATTGGTAATTATGTTATAAATATCAAAATTATGTCATATAAATAACATATAATCATTATAATTATCACTATCGCCTTCCATATTAAGATTTAGTGAACGATTAACGATGTCACATCATTAGTCAATATACATACGTACACAGAAGCGATGTTAACATATTCCCTACATTATGAAATTTGAATATATATATATATATGATATTATACTTTTAGAGTTATAAATATGTTATTAATAACTTATATATATAAATATAATTTACATCTATCATTATACCGAACCTTGAAATGTGAAAATTTAAGAATAAATGGCATCAGTTAATAAGGTGGTATTCCACAGTACACATGAATAATGATTTCGTAACCCATTATATATAGGTATATATGGTTGTAGGTCATTTAATTATTATATAACCATCCAATTATGTGGAATAAAATGAGTTTATTATATTATAATTGATTAAGAATTATTAAAGGAGGTGAGGAAAGAAACAAAAAAAAGGTTTTCATTGAAAAACATTGCATATTCTTTGGGTATCCACTTAGGTTTTCTCTAAAGCCATCTCATATTGGCTTTATGAACAAAATGAGTCTTCTAGAATTAGGTGAGGGAAGTATAAAAGTTATTTGGGTAGGAATTAGTCGATTGAAAAAGGATCAAATGTGTGATGAATAAATGAGAGGGGTGGATTTTTAAAGTAGGGGAGATGACAAAATTGGTATTTTTGAATAGAATTGAGTGATCCTATGAATTTTAAATGTAAATAGTGTCCAAAATGTTCCATTATTAATTATTATAGATTTAATGGAAAATATATGTCTAATAATTTGTTTTTAGATAAGTATATAATTCATGATTACCAATATCATCTTAGTTTAAAACCCCTATAAACACATTTTTACCTTAACCTTGGTAATTAATTTTCTACACTATTCAATAAAACTTGGACAAAAATTAAGCTAAAAATATTAGAAATGAGAAATTATTATGATTTAAAATATTTAATCTATTTTTTGACATTCAATTCAAGAAACTGGGAAAATTAAATTGAAATTCATCCTACATAAGTAAGGGGATATCTGGATTTTATAATGTAAATGTTCATAACTATCCAATATTTTTATATCTAAATTAAATATTAAAATGATTAAAAATTATGGTTTAAATTTTTATCAAATTTAAATTATATTACTAAAAATAAAATTGAAAAAAACTATTTGATATCATAAATTAATAAACAATTGTGAAATTTTGAATAAAAATTTAGCATTTTTTACTATTTATATGAAAGGAAAGTTTCTAATGAAAATAAAAATCAATTACCCTATGATAATTTTTATATTACAATTTCTTAAATATATTATATGTTTTTATTTAAATTTTTTCAAATTGGTAAAAATTTATTTAAAATCATTTGGGTAAAGTGTAAATAAATCGTATTTTAGTATAATAGAGTTTTTAGAATTTTTTTTAAATGATTATTATTTTATTTAAATTAATGGATAGTCATAATTTTTATAATTTAGTTAATAATATTCATACCGACCATTATAATGGATAGTTTATGAAAATATTACTTTCATAATAATATTTCATGTTTCATTTATACTCAGTGTTGCGTGTAATGAAAGATAAACTCAATGTCACATGTAATGTAGGAAATAATTAGTGTTTCATGTAACACATTCTATGCACAATGTTGAATGGAAATAAATATATTAAAGATATTTAATTTATTTAAAAATAAATATATCATAAAGTCCTCGGGTGTTATATTTTCTTCTCATCTTGATATTGCATGTCACAAACACTATCAAATACAATGTTCTTATCTTAAAATCCTATGGTGTTACATTTTTTTAAATTTTATTTAACTATTAACATTGAGTATAGATTATCTCTTGTTGTTATTTTTTGTTTTCAATTTTTTATGTTTTATTCACTTTGGAAGATTCTGGAATGGGGTTATACAATTTTTAAGAGATTATTATTCCACAGTGTGAAGACATGTGATTGGATGTACCTTTTCACCATAAAGTAAAATTACATTAAAATTGGCAATCCACTAGACATGGATAGTTACTAAAAAGATATTTTAAATTAGAATATTGGGATGATGATTATATGGGCACAAAATTTTCATATCTTGGGATACCTTTAATAAACCATCTTGTTTATTATTTTTGGATTTCATCTTCTTGAATTTAATGTAGACTATAATTTTCTAATATACTATTCATCCAAAATAGAAGTGGTTTTTTGCTATTTTATAATTTCATAAAACATAACCATTAATATCTCTTGTGTATGTGATAATTTTAGATGAATAATATGTTAATTATTCTTAAAATAATTAGTTTTATTATTATTACTCTCATTAAATATTTTGAGAGCCATAAATATAGTATTTATTATAATAGATTAATTACAGTCATCCAAATTAGACTATCCTCTATTGAGTTTAATAGTTATTTATAGATGGTATGAAAATGATATATGGTTGTTTTGGGTGTATATATAACTGGATGAGTGTTATATATCCACAATAAAATTATGTATTATATTTATTTTATTTGTTGACTTGTTTAAATTTCTGTTGAATGATTTCAAATAATTTTTAAATTATTATAATTTAATTTAATGTGAATAATTATAGGTGATTAGTTTTTTTAAAATATTTATCATAATAATAGGAATTTATTATATATCATTATTATAAATATATGTTTATTTTTATTGTTATATATAGTTAATTTTTGTTTATATTTTTCATATTTTTGTTTGTATAATAGAAGTAATGGATATAATATGTGAGCTTAATATGTTTCCTATAATTGAATTCGGTTGTCTATCAGAACCCCCCCCCCCCCGTACTAGTACCTCTCCTAGGCTAGTAATAAATAGAGGGAGTGTCCACAAATTCCAAACAGCAATTGGCCCTGAGTTGGTTACTAGAACCGAGGGTAAAATCATAAAAGGGAGTAATTTACCTTAACAATCCCAGGGGGGAAAAATTAAAAAACACTGTTGAAGAACATGATTTGATTAAAATAAAACAACTACCATATAATTATATAACACATGAAATAAAAATAAAAACATCAAAAGTAAAATATCACCATTGAAAATCCTAACACAACTTCTTGGAATCATCATTAACTTCTAATCAAGTGATATAGAATTCACTGAAACCTTCTTGGAAACTTGATAATAAATTTATATATACATAGGTTGAGTATAATATAAATAATCAGAAGTATCATACACAAGGTATCCAATTAAAATTTGAATCGAGAATACATAATATCTAGTTAATAAAGAGTAGAAAAATATTCATAAATAGGTAAAAAACATTATAACAACCTTACAAAGGATCACTCACCATATATATTCCATCTTAGTAAAATAATATCAAAAGAAAACAAACAATTCACCACTCAACAACATCACAATTTTTTATCTTCTTTCTCCCCTATGTTGAATGTTTCATGATCCCATCCCTATTATAATCATCACATGCTAAGAAATCTTTATTATACACCTAATTTAAAATGAATGATGATCATTGGTCAAATAATCCATCACCATTGAAAATGTCACTATTGGAATGAAAACATGAACCGAAAAAAAAATATTGTAAAATTCATAAAACTTTTATAGAGTGTTTTTAGAAATAAAATGAAAATGAAAATATATATATTCACACAATATAGATTTTAAGGATTCTCATCAACCAATGTGATAATATCATCCAATTTTAAAACATAACCATACTACATTATCTAGCCACTACTACCACCAATAAATTTCAACTCACCCTAAAAAAAATACATAACATGTACCATAATTCCATTATTTATTCCCATATTAAACCATTTCAAATTTCACTAGTTACCAACTAGGTTTCATTTATGTGACTACATAATTCACTTTTAAAAAACCTATAGTCAAAAACCGATCATGTTCAATTTTAGAAATTGCCTATTTAATTCCAACCAGTATATCAAAATTCAATTTATTAATCAATTACAACACATTGAATTCCTTCACACACATATTTAATTTTAGACCATGAAATTATCATTCAATTATTAACAATCATATTCTACATATACAATGAATCTATAAAAATCCTCAACATTATATCCCAACTACCTTTCAATAACCACTATCAACAAACATCAAAAGACCATCCTTTAACAAGTCCCATGCCAATCCAATTGAATATCTACTTCTACGACACATTTTTATTCTTATATGGTCGACACCATCAACTTAAAACCCGACACTATAAAAAATTATAAGGGGATCATAAAAACACATCATATCACATAGTTTCAATTTTTAGGTCATATAGTCAAAACAATTTAGGTTGAAATATGATTTTAATAACATTTCATCTTCTATTGCAATAAAATGTTCATATAATTACACTCACAATAGGTTCATTACCCTGACTAAGTACATGAGATTTTTAAATAAGAAATTAAAACATTAAATAACTATAGTTTTTATAACTTACAATAGCTACATCACACATATCATATTATTATTCAAGCTTCAAAGAGTGATTTTTCAGAAATGACAAAAAATCCAAAAAATATAAATCACCCCTCTCCCATTCATTTTAATTAAATATAATTTTTTATTATGTTATGTTAATACTTAATATCCACAAAAATTAGAAACATTATAATGTCATATATGAACAAAAATAATGAGAGGGATCATATTCCATACATAAATTGAAAACATTCTAAATAATTGTGCAAAGAAATGATGAAGAAAGAATTACAATATTATTTTAATAACACCAAGGAGGTATTGGTAACATAGAAATTAACATTACACATTAATATAGAACTAAAAAATAATCCAAATAATCGATTCCTATATACATGAACATCTCTTGATGAATAATAGGACTATTCCAAATAAGGTAATGGAAGGAATCACACCTTTGAATTCCTTAAATCACTATCGTGATGTTGAAAATGAAAAATATTTAAAGTGGTTGAGATACCTCCCATGGAATCACAAAGAAATCCTAAAAAAAATATAAATGTATTTATAATGTCTTTTTTCTAATGTGGTTTTAAATTATTCATAGTAAATTTTTAATTAGACCATGGTGAAACACCTCTTACCATGCCATAGAGAATAAGTTTTTTCCCCAGACCATAATTCTGGGTAATTTTTTACACTATAATGATCTTCAATCCCAATCCCCTATAGATTCCGCAATTCCATTTTAAAAAAAATTATTTATTCAGGGGTAAGGATACGGAATAATCCATCAAGAAACCAAAACATACCCTTGTGTGTAATGATAAATTAAAACTGAACTCTCTAGAATTGCATGCCACATCTCAACTTCAAATGACAACAAGACTCCTCCTACCCATAACCACATTAGATCTTATAACCATACTAAAAACACTTATCTGGAGGTAAATAAACAAAAAATTTCACCAATAAGACACCATGCCATAACTTACCTCTTTTTAGATCCAAAATAATTCCTTCTGAGACTCTAAACTATAACAATTCCACCACACAATAATCTTGGGATCCAACCTTAAATAAGATTGGGATGACCATTTCATATAAATCAGAAGACACCAACATCATAGGTGAATCAACCATTCGAGAAATATACCCTCATTTAAGATCTCATAGGGAATAACCTAATGCTCCACAACATAATCTAATTCTTAGTTCAATATTTATCTATATCCTTTTATATCCTTCCTAAAAATTCCTCATGAAACCTCCATAACTCAAAACCAGACAATATAATAGGATGGGTGAACATATCCCTTACATTAGATACCATTAAAACTATTCAAATTCATGGGTACTAAAACACCCCAAATAGAGGTTATAATTTGAATATATAGACAACCCTCCTTTGAGACACCTCTTAGGATTCTCGTTACATTCAGAACAAAATCACCAACCAACCAAAAGTAGAATAATGATTAAATAAACCTTAAAACTGGCTGTAATTTATGAAATGGTCATAAAACCCATAATCACATAGGACACTAAGCACACATCTGTATCTCATGCTCCAAATTACTCTACTCCAAACCACTATGACTCCATAGAACATGAACTAAGGGGATGAAACACCCATTCATCATATTCAATAGATGATATAGGATCTCATACGATATCTATATGAATTTGAACCTATCCTAAATATCCAACTCCACCTAGTAAATAATATGAGAGTTATCATGAATTCTTTGAAAAATTTAATAAATTTTGAATATTTTATTGATTATATCAAAATTTGGTGAATTATCTAACAAACACATCACATTAACAACATTTTCCAATATCTTAAATGACCCAATAATCAAAGGAGAGAGCTTACTCCCATACCTAGAACTCTGATACCTTCTTCAAGTGGAATCATAAAAGAACACATAGTCTCTTGACTAAAACATCATGGGTATCCACCAATGATTAGTATAGCAGTCCTATTTTAAATGTTATTCTATCATATTATCATTAAAAATACGAATATTCCATTTCATATTCTATACCACATCTTGATAAAGGACTATAGACTCCCCATTTAACACCCCACCATTTAAAATTGCTAAATGGTATGTGTTATTTTAAATTTCAAAAAGGTGCGCCATTAATTATCACATCCTACCTAATTATAACTTCTCAATTAATCATGATTTCTCTAGAGTATTGTTAGGATGGGTGACCTGCTGTGATGTTTTCCATTAAGGGTGTGAGTGACTGAAAATTCAAACTGACAGAAACTATGCTGTCTTGTGGGTACAATCTATTGTATGCTGACCCATTCAGGCATGGGGGTGGGGCCCTTGAAGAGTTAAACATGTCTTTATAAGGAGAATGATATTAGTGTGGGGCCTAGTTGTTATACCTCAACATGATTCTACTATAACAAATATCTAAATAGTCATATATACAATCCCTAAAATATATCTATGTCGATTGATGAGTGATACATATTATTGTATCAAAACTCATCGGATGGTATGTTTCTTAACCCCAATCATCCAAAATCAGTTAAAATATCCTAAAATATATCCTCTAGTGTATAATTGGTTCACGTAAATTTTCCATCTACCTGTGGATGAAAAGTTGTGTTGAGGAATATCTGAAATATAAAATAATTCTCTTATTATCTCCTATAATATTTCCATTAGTGTGTCTGGGGAAAAATCACATTGAAATTACATGTATTGTCTAGAGGGGAAAATATTTAGTCTGATGACCCATTTTTTCATGTGTGTATTCCCAAATATGTGGAATACATGTGTCCATGGGGTGAATGGGGTGCCTATGGGGCCTAGTTGTTACTCCCCTACCTAATTCCAATACAATGAATATCAACACAATTATAACATTGATTTTATTAATATCTCATGAGTTATTATATACTCCATTTACTGATTTTATATAAAATGTGCATAATTTGTGTGAAATATTAATGTTTTAATGTTAAGTATAATTTTTGAGCATTTTTAGAAGTAGTACAATTGAGTCAGTTTACTGTTTTGACAATAACTATCACTATAGTGATCCAAATTGTGTGGTTATTGTTTATAGGACTCTACATTAAATATATAACATTTCATTAGAAATTACCATGATCCAATTCTTCCATTTGATGGGTCATATAGTCCTCACAAACAAGAACAAAAAATCTGTGATGAAACAGGACTATTCATGATGATTGATTTACTGAGCTAAATACAAAAGTCCAAATTCCATTATTATCCACCCTAGTTTAGGGGACAATGTAAGAAGTCTATAATAAAAATTTCATGGCCTACTAATAAAAAAATGGTCCCAAATGAAGCATTGAAATCCAGCCCACCATTCTGGCAGAGAAATAAAAGAATCTCACAAATATTGACATTTATCCTGATGTGAAGATCAATTCGATGTGAGATTTTGCAGTGTCAAAGAGGAGATATTTCTAGAAAACTATTTTTAATAAATTCTTTGTATTTGAGTTTATATCACTATTCCAAAACCGATTTACATTATTTTATTTGAAAATGTCTGGATTGAAATTGACATGTCATAATTGTATAGTAAAACCTCTATAACCGTTGCTCCATAAGTCCAATGGACGCCACAGTTTCACAGTAGACAGAGGACGATTATATATAAAACTTTGAATAAGGACATATTACATGATTTGGATGTATGAATGTCCAAATCGGCAGGAGAAGTGGAGGTGTAATTCTGGAATGAAAAATTCCACCACCTTGGGCTATTAATACATGCCCTCCTCTCCTTTCAAAAGGTTTGGCACTTCAGAATAGAGGAGGATCAATTGTAAAAACCAAGGCTCTTCAAAAGGCCTAGGAGGACATTCAAAAATCATGTTTTAATTTGAGATACCATTCCTCCTCTCTTTCATTTCATTTCCTTTTGTGTTCTTTTTCATTTTAAATCTTGTAAGTGTTTGTTTTTTAATTTTGTTTTAATGAATGTTTCTTCTTCAATATCTATTACTCTCACCCAACATCTTTAGTTTAATATTAATGTTCCTAAATTATTTTAAATCAAGTTCAAATCTTTCATCCCAATTCAATCTAAATTCTATATTTAACATTTTCTTCATCGTTGGTGTGTGTGTTTAGCGCACTACTCTTATCTTGTCCCATTCTTTTTCTTCTATTTATAATTCATCACTATTAACATATATTACCAGATTAATAACCATATTAATGGATGAGTAAATATATCATTGCTATGATTTTTAATTTATTTATTTTAAGCGATTGATATCTTTTGCTCGATTAGTATTCGTTGAATTAACCTTTTGTATGTTGGACTTAGCATGTCATGGATTAATGACTCTTTTTATTTAACGTGTGGTTTCCATGGATTATTGGAACCATAAATATACTAATATAAACAATATTTGATAAATATTAGAACCCTAAGTTATGTTAAGGCATGGATTAAAGCCTTAACACTTGGGAATTCAAATCAACGTCAACTTGTGACATGGGTGTTAATTTAAATGCAACATAAAGCAAAGATCAATTATCAATTTGTTAAATCAATCCTAATCAAGTGGTAATTTCAATTAAGCTCTACAAAAAAAACCCACCAATCATAATACAATCAACTAAAAATAAATGACTATTACAAATTATCATCACCAAGGATTCAACTCGAGTGCTGATATACACGTTAGCAGAGCACTGCAACCTTGACCAGTCGATAGGTGACAATCAGCTGCACGTTTCAAATGGCACCATTGCAGGGGATGGTGCATTAAGTAGTAATTAGTTTCTGGTTGTTATAAAAAAACAAAAAACCAAAATTTAAAAAAAAATTAAATAAAACACAAAAAAACCAGTCTTCTCATAAAAATCACAAACTGAAAAAATACAAAGAATAACCATTCTTCCTCTTTTTTCAAAAATATCTATGAATGCTTTGTAGCCTCCCAAACAATCCTTCAGAATTTTTTTACCCTAAAATTGAGCGAACACATTTCTATATTAGGAGTAACATAAGAGATTATCTAATAAATCATGGACCAGTCCTTGTCCAACCAGTTGAATTAGAAATGGCCAATCCTAGGGAACAAACCCTTAAATAACATTCGGCCCTGGATATGAATTACCAACCTCTTGGTATTCAATAACCAAAAAAATTGGCTAACTTCAAACTCAAATCATGTTTGATTCATCATCTTCTTAATGTCCACAGGCTATCCGGTGAGGATCCACATCTTCACATTAAAGAGTTCCTAGTGGTGTGATCTACCATGAAGCCTCAAGGGGTTTCTGAGGAACAAATCAAATTTCGAGCATTCCCTTTCTCCCTATACAACCTTGCCAATTCATCGCTCTACTACCTTCCTCCTGGTTCCATAACCACATGGATTGACATGAAGCGACTATTCTTAGCGATTTTTTTTTCTTCTCATACTGCTTCTATCTGAAAGAAAATAATTGTTATACGGCAATTCCCACGTGAATCACTACTTGAGTACTGAGAGTGGTTCAAAAAACATGTGGAAACCTGTCCACACCATCAAATTCCTGACTAACTCTTGATAAAATACTTATATGAGGGTTTATTGGCTATGGAGAGAACTCTCATAGATGCCGCAAGTGGCAGTGATCTTGTTAACACAACTCTGGCAGCAGTAAGAGATCTCATATGTAACATGGATGCAAACACCCAACAATTCCATACTCGAGCAAATTCTCAATTAAAACAAGCCCAAGATACTCAATCAATTGAGCAGAACAAGATGAATGACTGGATGAGTGAACATATAGGTCTTGTGGGACAACTAGTTGTGGCATCCAAAGCCCCAACCTCATCATCTCCACAATCACTGTTTTCTAGACCTGTCAAAAACTGTGGAATCTAGAACTCTCCATCTCATCCAACTGACACATGTCCACACCTTCAATAGGATCAATCTGATTCATCTGGACTAATGGAGCTCAATGAAAAATATGTTGAGCAGAACACCATACCTCAACTATCAGGTCAGTTCATTAGAAACTTCATCCAATCTCACTCTGAGTGCTTCTCTTCTTCCTATAACCAGGGGCTGAGGTACGGTAATCCCACCTCTCATCCCCCTCAATTCCCTCCTCAAAACCAAAACTAGTTTCCATATGGCCATGGTGTTGGTAACTTCCGACAACCTTACCCTTTTGTTCCTCAACCTCAAAAAATCAATCCTCTTCCTGGATTCCACTATCCCAGTGAGCCTTAGCAATTCCCAAACCAATACAATCGCTTTCCCAAAAACTGAAATCAAGGTAATCACAATTTGAGAAAAGCCTCTTCTTCTAAGAAAGCATGGTAAAGTGCTATTGAAGATATTCCCTCCAGCACCTGTTTTAGTCTCAAGAACATAGAAACCCAAATTGGTCAACTTGCATCCCACCTTAGTAAGAACCTACCGTCCAATTCTTCCGAACTCCCAGCTCAACCATTACCCAACCCCAAGGGTAAAGTATGTGCAATTGCACTTAGACCAGGAAAGAACATTTCTATTCCTCAAGATAAGTCCTCTAACCCTCATTTAAATGTTGACCAAGAAAATGAAAATGAAAATAAAATTGAAAAGGAATCTGAATCCATTCCATCATCTCCTTATATTACACTTAGGAATCCAATTCTTTTTCCACAAGCTATCTCTATGCCAATGAATTCATTTGATCATGATCCTGAAATGCGTGACATGTTTAGATGCGTTGAAGTCAACATTCCTCTCTTAGATGCCATAAAACAAATTCCAAAGAATGCCAAGTTTCTCAAAGAGTTGTGTACCCACAAGATGGAACATAGGACCTTATAAAATGTTTCAACACAATAATCCATACCAATTAAGTGCAATGATCCGGGGACATTTACGGTTCCATGCCAAATTGGAAGTTCCAAATTTGATGATGCACTCATAGACCTAGGACCCTAACTTAATGTCATGCCTAAATCCATCTTCTCCAACCTTGGTCTAGGTCCCTTGCACCCATAAAGTGTTGTCATTTAGATATACAATCGAAGAACAACCAGTCCAGAGGGAGTAATTGAGGATGTCCTTGTTCGTTTCAATGATCTTATCTTCCCTGCTGATTTCTATGTCCATGACATGGAAGGTGAGACAAACTCTTCTCGATCTACCCTAATTCTAGGAAAACCATTCCTAATGATAGTGAGAACCAAGATTTATGTCCATTCAGGCATCTTATCCATGGAATATCATGACCAACTGGTCATGTTCGACATTTTCCAAGCCATGCAATACCCATTTGAGGATTACTCTACATTCTCAATCCATTCTTATAATGATACTTCTAAGATTCAATTGAACCCCATTCCATCATGTTCTTCATCTTCAAATGACAAATAATCTTGTGAAATTTTCCGCCATGATTATCCAATTCATAAATGGTGAAGTTGATGTGGACATCTCATTCATAAAATACATCAATCTAAGGGAACTTGGAAACTCTCTTGAATCCCACATCAACACTGATCTCTACTACTCCACCTTGAACAATATTAAAGAAAATGAATCTGAAGCAACTGAAGTCCCTTCCTCCATTTCTGAGTTGTCTAACCCAAAAATAAAATATGAGACTGATCTAAAACCTCTTCCTGAACACCTGAAATATGAATTACTTTTCCATGATCACTCTTATCCTGTCATTATCTCTTCTTCACTTATAGAAACTAAGGAGTCCAAATATGTTCAAGTGTTAGAGGAAAACGAAAATCCCCTACGTTGGACCCTAGATGACATACTAGGAATCATCCCCCCCTTTACATGCATCACATCCATCTTGAGGAATCATCCAAACCAATTAGAAAACCACATAGAAGACCCAATCCACTCATACGTGAGGTAGTTAGGGAAGAGATCACCAAGAATCTTCAAGCTGGTATTATCTACCCAATTTCTAATAGTGAATTGGTTAGTCCAATTCACGTTGTACCAAAGAAGGATGGGATAAGTGTTATCACAAATGAACATGGGGAGGTAGTCACAACTCAAGTGAAGAAAAAATGGTGTGTGTGCATTTACTATAGTAAATTTAATATTGAAACAAAAAAAGATCATTACCCTCTTCCATTCCATGATCAAATGCTATAAATATTTGCCGGAAAGTCACATTATTTCTTTCTTGATGGATACATTGGATATTTCCAAATCCCAATCACACCTCAGAACCAAGGCATAACTACTTTCACATGACCCTTTGGAACATATGCATATAGGAGACTGCATTTTGGCCTTTTCAATGCTCCTACAACATTACAAAGTTGTATGATGAGTATCTATTCTGAATTCATTGAACCCTGCATGGAAGTATTCATCGATGACTTTACAATTTATGGTGAGTCATTTGAATCATGCTTGAATTCACACTATCTAGTCCTTTAAAAGTGTGTCAAGTGTAACATTATGTTAAATTTTGAAAAATGTCATTTCATTGTTGAAAATGGGATTGTTCTACGACACATAGTTTCAAAAGATTGTAATGAAGTCGATCCTGCAAAAATTGAAGTGATCCAATAACTTCCTCAACCCACTTCTATTTGAGACATCCGTTCAATTCTCGTTCATGCCAGTTTCTATCGACGACTCATCCATAACATCAGTAAAATTTTCCTCCCACTAATTCGATTGATCCAAAATGATGTCAATTTCCATTTCGATGAGGTTTGAAAGAGATCCTATATTGAACTCAAAAACTGCTCTTGCATCTGCCCCGATAATCCAACCCCCAGATTGGTCCGTACCTTTTAAGTTGATGTGTGATGCTCTTGATAGATCTTTTGTGGTTGTTCTTGGTCAAAGAAGAGAAAAAAGTTCTCATGTCATCTATTATGCCTCAAAAACATTGGATGAAAATCATTCTCACTACACTATCACTGAAAAGGAACTTTTAGTAGTGGTTTTTGCCTAAGATAAATTCTAGCCCTATCTCTTAGGTGGCAAAATCATCATCTTCATAGACCATTATGCTATAAAGATCTTACTCATGTAAATTGATTCCAAAATGAGGCTAAAAATATGGATCCTAATGCTCCAAGAGTTTGAAATTGAAATAATAGATATACCAGGAAAAGAAAACCATGTGGCTTATCACTTGAGTATAATTTCTAATTCTACTTATTCTAAAATAAACAATCTTGAATTCCCCACTAAGTACATTTCATCTCTCACTCCGAAAATTCCATGGTATGCCGCAATTGTAACTTATTTGGTATCTGGTGTTTTTCCTGAATATTTTTCAAAAGAAGAAAAAATGAAGTTGAAAAGTGATTCAAAATACGATTTTTGGGAAGAAAATAAACATTGGAAAACTTGGGCTGACATGGTAATAAAGAGATGTGGCAATGAAATTGAACATTCTTCTATCGTAGAGTATTGTCGCTCAATGCCTGGTAGTGGACACATTGGACCATAAAGGACCTCTCGAAAGGTCCTAGACATTGGATTATTCTAGCCTTCACTCTTCAAGGACTCAGATGAGTTCTGTCAACCATGTCCCACTTGCCAAATGATTGGCACAATTTCAAAGAGAAATGAAATGCCCCAAAATCCTTAAATTTTTTGTGATATATTTGATGTTTGGGGTATCATTTTCATGGGACCAGATCCCCCTTCCAATGGATTCTCATACATCTTTCTTGCAGTTGATTATGTTTCTAGGTGGTTCAAGGCCAAACCCACTAGAAAGGATGATTCACATACTGTTAGTGAGTTCCTAAAGACACACATCTTCCATAGATTTGGCATGCCTCGTTCCTGGATCAGTGACTTATGACCCAATTTTGTAATAAAACAATAAAATCTCTTTTGAAAAAGAATGGGGTCATGCATAAAAATTCAACTGCATATCACCCACAAACAAATGGCATGGATGAAATTTCTAATAGAGAAGTGAATAGAGTGCCTGAGATAATTATAAAACCCACCAGAAAAGACTGGCCTGAATGACTTGGTGAAGCTTGTTGGGCTTATCGAACTCCCCATAAAACACCCATTGGGATGTCTCCTTTTAGGCTAGTTTTTGGTAAATCATGTCATTTTCCAATTGAAATCAAACATAAGTCATTTTGGGATGTGAAAACATGTAATTTTGATCTTGAAAAATCTGGTGAAGAATGTTTGTTGCAATTGGCAGAACTGGAGGATCTTCGACTTGAATCTTATGAGAATACCACTCTGTACAAAGAAAAGGCTAAGGTACTCCATGACAAACTCATCTTAATAAATGTATTCCTTGAAGGTGAAAAGGTGTTTCTTTTCAACTCTCGATTTCGTCTTAACCTATGTAAGATTAATTCCCAATGGGAAGCTCCTTTTATTATTACTAATTTTTAACCATTTGGTGCAGTGCAAGTCCAAGACCCCTCTTCCAAAGGGAAATTCACAGTTAATGGACATCAGTTAAAGCATCACCATGAGAGGATGCACAATCCTGGATCAACATCGAATACCATTGGATCCCCATATTCGGTAGTCAACCCACCACTAGATGGAGATGGAGACCCGCCAAATCCAAACTAGGGGGAACCTCTTTCGCTTTAACTCTCTCTCTATCTATCTTCATCCATCTACCTCTTTCTTCTTCCTCCTCTGTCTTTCATTTTTTTCCACATTCTTTTTCCAAACCTTTATTTTTCTCTTTCTCTTTTGTGTGAGTGTGTCTTTATTAAAAACAAACAAAAACAACCAAAAAATAATCATAACAATAAATAAATAAATAAAATCAAGAGACCAACTAACTCACCATTTAGTTTTGAAATTTTGTCCATCCTTTTTGGGGAGACAACAGGCATGTTTTTATCTCAAAAAGTTTGTATTTTTATCGTGACATTGGATAAAGAATAGTTTGTCAAAACCAACAAATTTTGAATGCTTAATTTTTTATTTGGAAAATGATTTTACCCAACCGTGAGAACCAACATTAGCTTTCATGCCAAGGCCACCTCTAGACATATTTTCAAAATGTGTGTTTTCACCCCCATTTGTGTGTCATGAGTTTGTAGACCTTAGAGATGAATTTCCTACTTTAGTGTGCATTAATATGATATATGAATTTTTTGAACCCCATGAAAATTATAATATCCAAACAGCATCTCATTAACCAATATTAATCCTCATTTTGAAATCCCCCTCGAGCTTATGAAAACCTTTTCTTTGATAGCCACATTACAAGCCCAATACATTTTCCCACTGAATATCAACATGGATTTTCATTGCATGATATATTTGAAATTTATGTGTGGGGGGAATTGATTTCATTTTGGGCACCCTTTGTTGATGTGACTATATTATCTTATGCTTGAGGGAAAGCATCATTTTAAGTGGAGGGAGAGGTGGAGGTTGTCATGCAGTGAGTTTTGGGAATGTATGTATGTTTATTAAATCTTGTACAATTATTTTTTCAATGTGTTAAAAAAAAACAAAAAAATTAAAAAAATGGAAATAAGAATGGGATGTGTCTTTGGTAGGTCAAAAATCACTATTTATCATCCTTTGGTCTTGTTATAAATATTAAAATGAGTGTCATGAGATGATCAATCATGGGTTAGGATAGGAGTGTGATATCGTTTCCAAGTTCAAATTTAGAAAAAACTACGAAAAAAAGAAAAGAAAAAAAGCACATTCATTATATTCTTATTGGGAGAAGTATTGTGTTTTATAAATATTCCATTTTCTCATTAAATTTATATTTTCTACCCCTATTGTGTCTTTCTTTACATATCAATTCCCTTGTAATTATGTGTTTTCATTTCCTTCCATGTTGTATTTCAAAAAAATGTGCATTTGTTTTTCTATGTTGGTGTTTTAACCCTCTTCTTCTCTCTCCTAGACATTATATTCCTACCATCCCATAGCCATAGAAAACCCCCTTAGAAGACCTCTTGATTCTTTTGCACTTTGGATATGGATTGTAAGCTGAGAGCTCCTTCAAACTCTATGCTTTTTACTTTTGGTTGGCGAAATAGTTACCCTCCACAAATGAATTTTATCATCTTGAGAGGTGTGAGTTTTGAGTGTCCAGATTTTCCATCTCAAAATTTTAGCATGAAAAAATTGAATAATTTTTGGAACATTGTTTCTGTAATAACTTGTGGTGGAATTCAAAATGGATGAGTGAAATAGTCTAAACCTCACCTCATTGGAGAAAAAAAATTAATATTAGTTGGTGAGTGAAAATGATTTTGTCATGTTTTTATATTTGGTGTGCATAAGGACATGCACAATACTAAGTGTGAAGGAGTTGATGTTATTAATATTTTCATTAATTTTTATATACTCCCTTTACTGATTTTATATGAAATGTGCATAATTTGTGTGAAATATTAATGTTTTAATATTATGTATAATTTTTTAGCATTCTTAGAAGTAGTCCAATTGAGTTAGTTTATTATTTTAATAATAATTATACTAATGCTGATCCAAATTGTGTGGTTATTGTTTTGAAGGACTCTAATTTAAATATAAAACATTTCATTACAATGTACCAAGAGAAAATTGTTCCATTTGAGGGGTCATATGGTCTTCAAAAACAATACAAAAGAATCTATGATGAAATTGGACTATTTATGAAGATTGATTGACTGGGCTAAATACAGAAGTCCAAATTCCATTTTTCTACACCATTTTTCGGTTTATAATTAAATGAGTCTGTGATAAAAATTTCATGGCCTAATAACAAAAAAAAATGGGCCCAAATGATGCATTAAAATCAAGCCCACCATTCTGGCCGAGAAATAAAAGCATCACACAAATATAGACATTTATCCTGATGTGGACATCAATTCGAGCTGATATTTTGGAGTGTGAAAGAGGAGATATTTCCCGAGAACTCTTTTGAAGAAATGTTTTTTATTTGAGGGCATATTCATATTCCAAAACCCATTCACATTATGGTCTTTGAAAAAGTATGAATTGAAATGGACAGATCAAAATTATTTAGTAAAACTGCTATAACCTATGCTCTATAAATCCAATGAACACAAACATTTCATAGTAGACAGAGGAATGTTATATATAAAACTTATATGAATGAGATTTTTCATGATTCGGATCTATGAATGTCCAAATCAGTGATCCAAGTGGAGGTGTAATTCTAGAATGCAAACAGTCCACCACCTTGGGCTATTAATACATCCCCTCCCCTCCTTTCAAAAGGTGTGGCATTTCAGAATAGATGAGGATCAATTGGAACGACCAATGATCTTCCAAATGCCTAGGAGTACATTCCAAACTCATTTTTTCACATGATATACCCTTCCTCCTCTCTTTCATTTCATTTACTTTTGTGTTCTTCTTCATTTGAAATCTTGTAAGTGTTTGTTTTGTAATTCTGTTTTAATGAATGTTTCTTTTTCAATGTCTCTTACTCTCACCCACCTTATTTAGTTTAATAATAATGTTCTTAAAATAGCCTAAACCAAGTTAAAATCCATTATCTTATTTTGATTCCTCATTCAATATGAATTCTATATTTTACAAAAAATTTCATTGCTTGTGTGTGTGTTCGGTGCACTACTCTTATCTTGTCCCTTTCTTTTTCTTCTCTTTATAATTAATCACCATAAAAATATATTACCAGATTAATAAAAATTATAATGGATGAGTAAATATCTCATTGGGGTGAGTTTTAATTTATGTATGTTAAGCGATTGAGAGCTTTTTCTTGATGAGTATTCGTTGAACTAACATTGTGTATGTTGGACTTAGCATGTCATGGATTAATGACTTGTTTTGTTTAACGTGTAGTTTACATGAATTATTGGAACCATAAATACACTACCATAAACAATATATGATCAATATTAGAACACGAAGTTATGTTATGTCTTGGATTAATGCCTTAACACTTGGGAATTCAAATCAACATCAACTTGTGACATGGGAGTCATTTTAAATGCAATAGAAAGAAAAGCTCAAGGATATCACAAGCTTAACTAACCTAATGATGAACTCAACCCAATAATTATTAATTTGTTAAATCAATAATAATAAATTAGTAATTTCAATTAATCTCTCCAAACAAATCCCATGAATCATAATACAATCAACTAAAAACAACGGACTGTTACAATGTATCATTGCCGAGGATTCGGCCCGACTGATGATATACACATTATCAGAGCACTGAAACCTTGAACGGTCGATAGGTGACAATCGGCTGCGTGTTTCAACCATCCACGCCTCAAATATATCCATGTCAATTGCTGAATGGAAAATTTTTCTGTAGGTGAACACATGTAAGTGTATTCTATTCACCCATGATCTACAAAAATATTGGAAACAAATCGTAAAACATATCCACCAAATGTATGCATGGTTTGCTGCTTTTTTCGTCCCTCTGGTGCTGAAAAGTAGTGTTAATGAATATCAAGTATAAAAAAATTTATATAGTATGCTAATGGAATACAAGGTGAATTGAGCATCCTGATGAGAGATGTTGGCCCTTGGTCACCTAGATATCCTTGACACCTCATCCATGTCCATCCTCTCGGTAGTTTCCATAACACATGACTCATAACTCACCAAAAAATGTGTCAGCCTTGGTCAATCTGTCCATGATTACTTGAGAGAAATTATATCATCTATGGTCTAAAGATATAGAAGTGATTAAATATATAAATATGTACTCCCATTTCATCTCTTTTAAATCCAATGGCTACAATAAACCACCATGGATATGATGTGACACTTTCACCTAATTGGAGAGTAAACATTGTTTCACAATCATTGTTGTCGACAAATTTAACCCTAGTCACAAAATATTCCTTATCAATCCATGATAAAATAAAAACACACTCGAATAAATAGATAAGGCAGATATGTGAAGGTGTTGGAGTACTCTCTCTTTCATTTCCCATATAACATATTACCTCCCATGAAATAAAATCTAATATTAGCCATCATCTGAAGACACCTATTATGAATCACAATAAAAAACACTCTCTTACAACATCTTCACCTCAGAGTTTCCATATTGAGGCTCATCCTATTAAATTATCATGGAATATTTTATCATCATTTGACATAAGAGTCCTCCACAATTGGCCGACTATTTTATAGGTTGTAATTATTTTAGTCCCCCACCACCTTTTATAGAATTATCAAAAACTTAGATCATAATGTTCCATAATAATCTCTAGCCATAATATCCCTCATAAATCTCACATCCCACAACCATGTCCCTCTACAAATTTTGAACTATAATTAAACGGCGAAAGGAAGGAAAATAAAATCAACTAATCTCACAAATAATTATTCTATTGAAAATCAGGATCAATTAACCAAAATGGAGTTCAAAGACCTACCGAGGAAACACCAAGGTCCCTAAAAAATTAATAGAAAATCCTTTGATAGAGATGAGTTTTGAAGAGGTTATAGAATTTAAAACCATCAATTTTTAAATGGAACAAAATATAACACCCCAACCACATAATATATAATAGAGATTTACATTAAATAATGTTCCATGAGAAAGTGTATTTCTATAATGTACACTAATATAACTTCAATATAGATTACCTAGTGTATTTTAAGTCCACATATAATTTAACCATGGGAATGGCTATGGTGAAACCCATGAACCTTGAAAATAATAACCCAAAATCAACAGAGAGATAAAATCTAATCTATATAGGACATCAAAATATATCTCAAATCCACACTACAAAAAGACACCTCCTACCAATCACTATTTCATAAATTATTTTGACCATCCATCCACCACTCAAGAGGTAGAGATGCCAAAACTGCCCTCTCTAGGACTCTACACTATATCTCACATCCACACTGCATGCAAAAAATTTCATCCCATTACTATACATCACAAGACTACAACAACATCCCAATCATAGGATGCATCCTAATATGATACAGTGATGAACATTATATGAATCCTAGAATACCACTTTACCAAACTCGTATTGTTAATGAACATCCACCACACCACTAACTTACTCTTCCACACCCAAATCTAATTCTTAATTGTTATTTCATATAAATATATTACTCATTATAAGAAAAAATATTCTTAACACCTTCATCACATAAAAACACACAACTTAAGGGGATAGAAGATCCGGGTCATTATATCAGAAACCTCTCAAATGATTCTCATCATAAAGAATGAAAAAAAATTGATAATAGAGAAAAGGGGGGATATATAAAAAACCAACCCATGAGATTCCTCTCAAGAATCTTTTTAAGCCAAAAAATAACAAAAACCCCATAAAAATGAAAAAGGAAAAAACATATCTCATAAACCAAAAAATGTTCAAGGAAAACAATAAAAATAAATATTAAAAACAAATCATGGTACATAATTACTGTTATATATATCATTATCCAAATAACAATCTTCCAAACCACCATGCCTTCATGGAACACAAACTAAGGGGATGGGGTTATCATATAACCCCTTCTCTTAATAATCATAGATCTTTTCCATTGTAGTTGTGTAAAACCCCAAAAAATTAACAAAATAAACACAGTGAACGACCTCTCCCCAAATAAACATGATTATTTCCATGATATGTTTATATAAACAAACAAAATAGAAACCTCAATCGAAGTTTCATGGAAATTGTTAAGATTCATTTGATTTAACTCATTTTTATTTCTTGAAAACACCTAGTTCAATCAAAAATAAAAACATACATGATACATCTACCTCTTAGGGATATCTATCCCATAAATAGTTTCACATAAATTAGAAAATTATAAAATATTAATGATATTGGGAATGATCATTGGGGGACCTATGATCCTTCTTCATAGATAGTCTACCATTTATATGTCATGAGAAAAGATCAATTGGAATTGATTCTCTACCAACTCAAGCACACCTTAGATGTACCTAACCCAATGATATTTCCTTTATCTCAATATGAATATTTGATACCACAATATCATGAAACACCGCAACATGTACCCCTCTTAGGATGATAATGGATAGAGGTAGTGACCTCACTATGAATTTCACATACAATAAACCACGGGTTGGAGACAAGAACATAGGGTATACATCATAAATTTTGTGGAATTAATCTCAAAAATCCCTAAATAATTATATAAAAAACACCGATCAAAATACTGTAATAAATATAAATTAACCAAAACACTATAATTCATGTCAATAAATGAAAATAAAAATTTCCATGGTAAAATAGTACCATGAAAAATCCAAAGTAAGCTGCTCCGTAGAAGCTCAGACCTCCTGGATAGTATTGTCCACCTCACTACCTAATACGATCCTAGAAAGAAAAAAAAATTATATACATCTGGTAGGTATAACATGTATAATCATTAGGATCATACCCATGGTCTATCATTACTGTTTTCAAATGGAATATTAAATCTATTGTGAATAAAATGTAGTGAAAACAAGTATTTTAACATGTAAAAAAACCCTTCCTCACTAAAGATCACTATAAAAAAATAGGAAACATATTAAAACAATATCAATATAAAAGATAAATGTTTCCCCAGAACCAATTCATGATTGTTTTTCCACTCGCACTCAATAATGTTTGATGTCAGGTTCTCTCGTCCAATCAATAACAAATGATCATGTATCCAAAAACTCATGGTCATCCACATGCCTCATATATTAGGTAGTAGGGTATAATAAACTTCAATAAAATCATCATTATTCCATCCGCGGACTATTCTTGACCCCCACTATGAAACATATAAAAAATATGCACCAAAAGGTAATCCATCGCCACTATGCCTAACAACCATCTAATCCACCATCACCAAGATTCTCCCCAAACTATGTCATCATCAATATATATATAAAACAACTAAATTATCATCAAAATGATAATTATATGAATATATATCAGGTGATATGGGGTATTAATATATATATCCTTCCTAACATGGACATAGGCGAAAACACCAAGAACCCAAAACATTTGGGCATTACTTAGAAAATTCTAAACAGGTGGGGGTATAATTAGATATCATTTGAATATACCAGATTTAATTAATATCCATACACAATACACATTCAGGGATTATATTTCTTTATATAGTAGTGTAAAATAAATTAATACCACATCACCCCATAATTTCTTCTATTTATTACTATCACTACTAAAATGAAAATCACCACACACAAAACAACAACGCATTCCACAATTCCATTATTTATTCACAGATACAACCATTAATAGATTTAGTATTTACCAATATTGTTATTGTTACTAGGAACATGATTCTATTTTTAGGGAAAAATTCACTCAACGACTCCCTATATTCAAATTTTCCCATTAACCATAAATTTTTAACCCATTTATCAACATTAAATTTATTAATAAATTTCAAAATATTAAACTCAAAACCAAAATTATTTAATTCCATACCATTCCATTTATACTCATTTATTACTATCTATATGACATAGATTTGTGGAAATTATAACAAGACACTATAAAGTATCCAAAAGTCCCCAATATAACCTCTATCAACTATCCACTATAAACCAACCTTCAATATATCCCATTCCAAAATAACTTTTTACCCACACCCTCAACTCATTAAAAATCTAAATGGATTATGAATTACACTATACAAACCACACAAGATCTAAAAAACAATAATAGAATTATATAATGCCTAGAAATAACTGAAATTATATATTTTATCTCACATAGTCAGTACTATTTAAGTTAAATATGGGTTTTCAAAATATTTCATCAAATATTACATGGGGATTTCCACATATGTTCTCGTTTCACACACAACGTGTTCACAAACATGATGGAGAATTTAAAATTTTATAAACTGAGATTTAAAAAATTCAATAGTTCTATGTTGTATAATTCACATACACTACAAAAAAAAATCATGTTTTAATTAGTGATCAAGAGACAATAATAAGAAATTGGTAAAATCATCTGAGTTCACCCATTTATCCTCAACGATATTTAAAATATGTTTGTAAAGATGTTATGTAAATTAATATTATCCACCTAAAATGAATGAAATAAATTTTATTCCACAAATAAATAAATAGTGGGAGGGCTCAGATCTACTACCATAAGTAGAATATTTCTGATTCAATGTTAAAAGGAAACACAATGAAGGAACACACATAACACTATCATTTCACTATGGAGGTATCAAGAACCTATAAACCTATAATCCAACATAATATTATTCCATACAGATGCCATAAATATCCATTACCACAATTAATACCCTATTCAATTGAAGAATGATAGGAAACAGATAACGTACATAATGGAAACCCACCTTAGATCATCAATAATCAATCTCCATATGTTGGGGATAATATCGACAAAACAAGCATTGAAATACAATAGAAGGATGCGTCGAGTAATCCAAAGAATTCGAGATAAATGTGTTAATATTAATGTGTTATGTGGAGGTTTTGTAATTTATACAAAATTTATTTTAAGGTAAACATGGTGAAACACCACTAACAACAATGTAACAAACATTATAGTTTCCCAAACCATGATTTCAGAAAAAGTGAAATGCTATAACGAACCATGGAAAATCATTACTCATGATTACATAGTGAATTGAACAGCAATATTCTTTTTACCTAGTTGGAATGTTTCATTGCAAACCATGCCCAATCCTGCAAATACCCCATAATCGACAACGACATCAAAGCCACCATATTCAAAACCCCATATTAAAATCTCACTTCTATGATACAGAATGACTCCTCCTACCAATCACCACACCATAGATTATATTCACACCCATATACTCCTCTCCCAAGGTATATACACCACAATATACCTTTATTGAAATCCAAGCCATAACTTACCAACACTTAGTAACCAAAAAAATCATATCAAGAATCTATTGTAAAATAATACCACCAATACCAAATCATATTATCCACATATATTGGAGCTAGGTATGAAAATTGAGTGATAATAATAAGTCCCATATAGAAGAATCAATTTTTATATAAAAATTATACATGCAGAATATATACCATTATGCAAGATTCAATATTTTATAACACAAGCCTCCAGGTCATAATCTGTTGTTCAGCTGAAATTTTCTCTCCAATTATACTCAACATTCTATAAAATTTTCATGTTTCCTACATAATCCATTTCCTTAGTAATTAATGGACCAAAAGATCTGGGGTGTCATATTGTGAATAAACATGTGTTTCATTTGGGATGTGAAGATTTTTTTTTATTTTTAATCTTTTTAATTCTAATTTTTTGGCTTTCTTTATTATTAATTATCTTATTTTGGTTATGTAATTAAAGTAGTATTGTTATGATATATGTTCTTTTAAAGAAACTTTTTAGATTTTCCATATTATAGACTTGTTAGTTTGGTGAATTTATGATTAAAATCATTAGTAATGATCATTATGGGGAAAAATAATGTTATAAAACATATCACATTGAGTATTTAATGGCCATAAAGTAGTTAATTATATTTTTATTATGTTTTTAAATACATTTATAGTTGTATTGGATTTTGTAATCTTAATTATATACAATTAAAGTCTAACAGATTTATTATGTGTGCTATGTGCTTAATTTTATTATGGTGTTGAATGTATATTTCTTTTTTAAAAGTGGTAAATGTCAGAAAAAATGTATACTAACTCTATATTATTCATTTAATGGTTTATAAATTGAATTCATAAAAATCGTTACAAATATTTCTAGGTTTTTTGTTTCTTTTGATTCTAAGGATTTTTTAGATTACATATGCAGATCCAAGTGTATTTAAATTTGTAGACTAGTTGTTTATTTTAAAATAGACTTATATTGTGTATCAGAGAGTTTTAAAGTCTAAATGTGTTATTTTTGTTAAAATTCATTTAAACCCCTATTTGGGGGACCCTCAAACCAATTCTACCAATACCCATTTGTATGAATTACATGATTATGCTTCACCCTCTCTTTTTCCTTCCCCAGCCCTACAGATCAATTATTCTATAAAGAGATCTATTGTTATAGATTTCAGATGGTTATCTCTACTTAATATATTCCTCTTCCACTCTTATTTATCATTTATTTTCCCTTAATTTTTTTAGAGTTTTATTTTTTTGATTCCACCAAGAGATACTAAAATAACCCAATAACATTTTCATTCTATTTATTTTTCTCATAGGAGTACATATAGATTTGTTTCCATTAATTTTACATTATTTTAATTGAATGATATTTGTATATAATGTATAATAGAAATTTAGTTATTTTGGGTTGAAATGTGATGTTTAATTGGTTGTTTTGTTTTGGATTTGGGTTATTATGAAATTTAATATATTTTGTAGGGATTATCTTATGAATTATTTAATTATTTATTTTATATTATTATTATTATTATTATTTATAGTTTATTATTGACGAGAATTTATTTAATCGATGTTAGATATGGTTCTATAGATATAATATACTCTTTATAAATTATTTGATGTAAAAGATCACATATAATTATGGTTCAATTTTATAAAAACATTGTGGAATATCTAATATAGAATAGAGACATATATACTTATTTTTTCTAAGACTATTCATAAAATTATTTATTATTTCACATATTAAGGGTTTTAAATTATTATATTATATTATATTATAAATGATTTAAAACGTATGTTTGTGTAAATTTATTTAATTATTCAATACGTATTCATTTTTTTGATAATTTAGAATATAAATAATGTAATGAGTGGGCTTTTGTAATACCTTGGTTATATAAATCAAATTTTTTTATTGAATGCTTTGTTTGGATTATTTAAATAAACTGTTAAAGATGTCATATTTCTTCATTATTGAGGTTATTTAAACATTGAAAAAAATGATATAATTTTTAGATAATATTAATCATTCTCATATCAGAGTATATAATGAATTATTATTTTATTCTAAATGATTTTATCACCTAAATGTTGTTATTACCATTATGTCAACATATTATACCACTTTAAAAGAGATGTATGAACATGAACATTAGAGCATGAAGAGGCAAAAAAATTTAACCTAAAATCACCATTCAAGTTTATTGGAATTTTTAATCATGTGATCTATTATTCTTTCAAAATAATGAAGTATTTTTAATTAAAAAACCTAACCCGAACTGCAATTAGGAGTTTTATTGGTTGTTTGGTGATAGATGGGCATATTAGGTGGGGTAAATAATAGAGTGCTATTACACATTATCTTTCCTAAAACATTTTTTTCCTAAATGAAATTTTAATTCATTATGTTAATAAATATATTTTAATTTTCATTACTATATATTATTCTTATGGATTTTCTCTAATTATTAAATATTTATGGATGATTTAATAAATTGAAATTTCCATTAATAATAAAAATTAATCATTTTTATAGAATAGGTTAACTATTTTCCAGAATAATTAGGTGTGATTTTATTCATATAAAATAGTTTCATGTCAATAGGGTTTAGAAAAACATGAAATTATTATTTTAATAGAATGATAATCTCAGAAGCTTTCCTATCACAGAACAGTATGATTTAATAGATTTTGAATGTATTAAAACATATTATTATTTAAATGTGACATAACTATTGAATTAGTTGGTATTAAAAAAATAAAAAATATTTGAAATATATGTATATTATTCATACTAAATAGAATTTTATTGAGTAATTTTTAGAAAATTAGCTTTATATTTTTATTGAATTCATTTTATGCATCAAAAAATTATTTTCTTTAAAAATTATTTTTATTTCATTTTTGAATGAAAATTATAATAATGTTCTTTAAATTTTAGATTTGAAAAATTAATTTCTTTATTAAAATCATCATATTAATATCATATTAGTTTTAAATTTAGATATTTTTTTTGAAAATATTGGTTTTTGAATGAATATAAAAAAATACCAATTTTTTTAAAAGTTATATTTATTTTAATTTAAAATTTCCATTATAATAAGAATTTGACTATAAAGAAACACACATATTATTAAATTATATATAATCTAATTTATGATATAGTAATAAACAATATTATTGGTTTCGGAATATACGAATTTTAGAGATTACAAACACATTTTCACTAAAAACTTGTATTTCATTTTTTAAAGGTTGGGGTCAAAGCCTCAATTTCTTCCACTACTATGGTACTACTACAAAGCCCTGTTACGGTATGCTATAATAACCTGGAAATTCGTCTCTGCCCTGATTTGAGCCTATGTCTTTTTGGATGCCATGCAAGAGCATGTACCACTTGGGTACATTATCGTTGGCTTGTTTTTCATTTTCATTTATTTATTTATATTTAAATTAATTTTTTAGACATATAATTATTGAGTAATGATAAATGGGGTCTATATTTAGAATCAAGAGGTTCAATGTTTTTTTGGTAATTATAAATAGTATCATTAGAAAATGTTGTCACCTCAGTAATGGTAAAATGGGTAATCAACGTAAAAACTAATATGATAATGACTAAAAAGAACCCTAACTATTTTATATTATATATTTCTTGAGTGGTTTTCATATATAATCATATAATATTCTAGTTTATTTTAATTTTATACAATTTCCATTTATAATGACTTGTATTTTATAAGTAAATAAAATTTAAAAATGTTATTATTTTCATTTTAATGTCTATAAATGTTGTGATAAGGATAAAAAACATATTACTTATTGAAATTTATTATTTTCAATTTTTATTATTAAATATCATGTTGATTTTCTTTAATTTATAGTGATGATAAAATATCCTGAAATATTTATTTGACGTAGACTTTATTCTTGTGAAACATGTTGAAAAACATTGTAAATAATTTAAACAATTCAGAACTGAATAAAATTTTTATGAGTTAAAGCATCCAGTGATATTTTAAATAAATAAAACATAATTTATATTTCTTAAACATTTTTATTTATATTTTTAAAATTTCAGATCTCTATCAATGTAAATTCACATTAAGAATTTTCTAAATTGAATTTAATAGCATTTTATGTTAAATATTATTGAATTAAATTATTTAAAAATCAAAAAAATACTATATCAAGAAAAATATAATTATAAATGGCCTAAAATTTCATTATTTGTCTATTTGTGAACCAATTGTCACTATATATGTAAAATTCTAACCCTTTAATATTTAAAATGATATTACTGAAGTTAATGTTAAATTTAGATAAGAAATGGGCTAAGAGGAATGTAATACCAAAATATAAAAAATTGATTGTATACTCATATTAATATCTTATAATACTTATTTTTGAATCGATGTTATTTTTATCCATTTTACATGAGTCTGACACATATTATTTTATAATATTGCATGTATTTCCCAAAAATTACATTATGGATATTTTATAAAAAAAGTATTTTATTAAATGATATAAAATTAATAAAAAATAATATTAATCCAATATAATTGGATATACTTTAATATTTCATCAATAATACATTTATGGGTCACTTTCCTTTTCATGGTAATATTATTGATGCTTAATGTAACATCCCAAGTCAATAAAGATTAATACATTTGAATGATTATTAATATTTATGAATTAAATATCAATTTTACTTTAAAGGGGATGCTATGTTCGATAGCGTACCTGATACGCCACTACGGGTTTCTTTGAAATCTAACGTTGAACACTAATAATATAATATTATTATTTAAAATGGTAGTTAACACGTAGACATTGTATTGGAATGAATGAATAGAACTAACTAAAATATAATTATACATGTTTTTAAATTTATCCAATAATTATAAGTGGCATAAAATGTGACTGAATCTAATTTAAAGCATAATTTTCGTTAAAATGTGGATTTATCTTCTTTTAATGGGGAACCATATTTAAATCTAGTTTTTGTCACTATTATATGTTCTATTTGAAAAAATAAAAATCTTATTTAGAATCGGGACATTAAAATTAACTTTGGATTAAATTTTGGTATTTTTCTGAATGTGTTCATTTTTTTAATGAACAGTGAAAAATATTTTATTTCAATTCATAAGTGTCTTTTAATCTAATTTATTTATATGTATAGTTTATCATTTTAATTGGTTATAATGTTTAATTAGAATATATTTATAATTTTTAATCCAATTTTGGACATTGGAATTAATTTCACTTTAAAATTGGATATAAACAATTGTCAATCTTTTGATACTTATTATTTCTTAAAAACACACTATTTGTTTTAACAGCGGGAATTGATTTTAAATTAATTTCGGCCACATATGTGTTTTGAATTTGTAAATATATATTCCATATTTTTAATCATTGGATCCAAATTTTTAAATAGGTATCTTTTATTTTTATACATTTTTAATATTTAAATCAGTAAATATTTTATCTACAATGATTAAATGGTAAAAATAATAAATAAGGGTAAAATATAATATTGTAATAATATTAAATTACCCAAAAATGTGTCCTAATAATATTGGTTGAAACATATCTGACCCTGGGCATCCTTGGGTTGAATTTGGGACCCCATAGAGCCACAAGGTAGTAATAATGAAATGTTATATTAATTAATTTAATGTAAAGACATAAATGACATAAAAAAATATCTTTTAGTAAATAAACTTTTATATGGGGTTATATATGTGATATCTTATACTATAAATATTCTTTGTAAAGCTAAAAATATTTCCTACAACATGATATTTTATTATAAGTTTTTTACATCAAATAAATTAAATTATTTATGACACAAATTTGATGCAATATTTACTTCATTAATAAATGATTTAAATAAATATGATTTTAAATATTAAAAAAATATCCAAAACCTACCCAATTTTTATTGTATTATTTTTCTTCGACAATTAGCCATCTTAAATTTTATATTAATGAAAATTTTACCATTTGAAATTGAAGAAGTGGTTATAATAAAATAATTATTTCAAACATTATTAAAGATCCCCTACTCTCACTTATAAAAAGCCCTCACTTATAACCAAAAATTGACACCTCTAAATCCTTTCGGTTCATCAAAAATCTACAGAATTAAGCTCCCTACATCCCTCTATTCTTCCAATAATCCTTACCTTAGGCATAAATCACTTCAACAAACCCATTTAGGTCAAACCAATGAGAGTTACCCTATTTAAAGGTAATGTCTTCTCTTAAGTTCTTTTGTTTTATTTTACATATCAATCCCCATAAAATCATTTTATTCCATTATTTTATTACAAAAACAGTATCCTAAATAGACTATGATGTTGTTATGAGATGTATTCGAACTACACTTACACACACCTTCATCGAATTGGTAATGAACATAATGTTTATGTGGATGGAAAAACTAAAGCCACACGAAATAATGATTGATCAATTATATTCTACCGCCACTAATGGTGGAAAATATGATGGAACTATATTTATATATGATATATATGATGTTTATGTTTTCCTTATGCTTTTTTATTTTCTATTTATATCATACCTTTATAGTTTTCATAACAGGTAAACATGTTAATTTCATTTTAGGAAGTGCGGACTACCGCGCCCTCAAAGTGACATGAATCGTTAATGACTAATGTGGGATGAATAAAAGATAGAGTTAATGATGTTATATAAGATATTATATTGAAATTATAATATAAATATTTATCACTATGTTTTCATTCCATCAAACTATGAAATGGACATGAGGGTAGCGTTCATGCATACGTACGACTTACCATCTCCATGAACAGTGCATTTCATTTCTTACCTCCAAATGTTATCTACTAATATAAATACATTTTTAATATGGATATATATGATATATATGATATCTCAATCATTAATATCATTCATATGATAATGGATATTTTACCACATTGACAACTAGTAATTACAAGGTGTTCATTTTTACTCAATTACCATATATCGACGGAACAACTGTTAATAAATTAAATGATTACCTAATGTTTATAACATCATAATAAGTGATAAAAAAGGAATAATAAACTTGAAAAGGGTTCTTAAGGAAGTATAAATTAACTTTAGTTTTTTATTCTGGAGATTCAAGAACGATCGAGTCAAGTCGGACACGAGGTAAGGGACATCGTCTCAATCTCCTTTCATTATGGTATATTTTGTATTATTCTAAACATTATTTTAGACAGTGTATAAATAACTTTGATCTTTCATTTAATTCAAAAGGAATATTTTTCTGCAAAGCAATTTACTAAATAGAAAAAAAGGAATGTTTCTTTCTAATGTATGCGGTGACAATGACCTTTTCACTGCCGCGAGTATTATTTGATCTTTTGCTTCCTAAACAAGAAGTAATGTCTTTTAAAAGAAAAATAAATACCATATACTCTATTTTATATATTTTTGTATTTAAAATGAATATAATAATGTATTTGTTATGTCAATATATTTAAATTATATATTTTTATTAAAATTTGGAAATGTTATCTTTCATTTATTTATTGTTTTATGTGTTATTAATATGTTATGGTTCTTGGGAACTATTTATGCATAAAGGTGGATCTGTGATAAAAATAGGGTGGGTGAGCCCGAGATATATCTCCAATAAACAGGGTAATGTGACATAGGTAACTGTGAATGTTTCTCCTAATAGATTTATGGAATATACTGTGATTGGTTTTTCAAATGTAACTCCCTATATACCTGTGATAGCTATAGTGTAAGTATGATTTGGATTCCACAAGTAACCACTATTATTTATGTTTTCTATGTGTTAATCATAAATCTTATGATTTCATGAGGTATTTTAAAGAGCTTATGTTAAGTATGTAATGAGGAACTAATGTATTCATTCTTTGTTTTTTAACCCTTAATGATCTTTTTATGATCATCCCATGTTTTGAAATGTTCTTCACAGGACATAATGATCAATAGGGTCAAGGATAGGATCAAGGAAAACTCATGTTCTCTAAAACATGGAACTAGACATGACTCTTTTTTAAGAGTTTTTTTGGAAACTGAGTAGAGGTGTCTACTTTGTAATATTTTGAGATGTAATAGTTTTTTCAAAATTCTAAAAAGCTCTAATACTGAAAATATACTCAATGTGAATTATTCATTTAATTCCAGATTATGTATTGTTTTAAGGCCAGGTCCTTATAGATGGTATCAGTGGTTGGTTTAGATAAATTTTAGAGTTATAATATTGTTAAATTAACGTCCATAAATAAATTTTTTGTAATATTTACATGATATAAAATTTACATATTACCATGTTGCTTTTCCTAAGATATTTCTGTGATTAGAATGGTTTTCCACAAAGGAAAAAGGGTAGCTATTTTGGGATGACATCAGGAGGAAGGCAGCCTTCCAAATCAGCAACCTAGGATGGTCAGAATCAGAACTGAAGAGTTTGTTGCAGGGATATAATAGTTGACTAAGGCTGTAAATGGTGTTGTTATTCATGCACGAGATCATCCAAATCAACCACAGAGGAACTTGACAGTATTAAGGCATTTCATGAGGTGACATACCCCATCATTCATAGGATCATCTGACCCTGTGCTGGCAGAAGGGTGGATTAAATCAAAGTGAGAAATTTTATGATGTCATGGGGTGTACAGAACACCAAAAGGTTAGTCTTGGTGTTTACCATTTTAAAGGTGAATATGATCAGTGGTGGTCGATAGTGAAAAATATCAGGTATAATGAGGAGATTGATGCACTTTATTGGGATGAATTCAAAGCGATGTTCCTTGAGAAATATTTTCCTAAGGTGGTTCAAATTAGGATAGAAAAACAATCCCTTTAATAGTGGTAGGAGGATGACTCAGTGGCTGGTTATGAAGAAAAAATCAATCTACTCTCAAGGTCTGCTCCGAATTTCTTACGAGATCTTGATAGTAAAATCAACCATTTTTAATTAAGATTAAAGCCAAAGTAACGAAGGTATTTAGCTTCTCGTGAATTCAAAAGTTATTAAAACTTGTTCGTTGTGTGGAGAAGGTGGAAATAGAGTTTTCTGATGATCATGTGTTCTTTGACAAACAATAGAACAAGAGGTTGAGGTATTAGGAAAATGGGGATAACTCTCTAAAAAATTCTGATGGTAGGAAAAATAAATTTACAGTTTGAGAAAATTGTGGTAAAAAGAATGCTGGAGAATGTCTTTTGAATTATGGTAAGTGTTATCGATGTGGTAAAATGGGACATAAGGCATGCAATTACATTGAAAAAGGTCAAGGTAATATTAACACAAACTATGATTTATAGTTATTAAAGTGTTTTACGTGCAATGAAAATGGTCATTATGCAAATGAGTGTCCAATGAAGAACTCAACAGAGGGAAAGAAGCCAGTCAAAAAGAATAAAGGGGTGGTGAAGTCCTTTGCGACTACTTCTTTAGATGTTGGGCCATCAAATGAAGTAGTATTAGGTACACTATTTGTTTTTTCAGATTATGCCAATGTGTTGTTTGATTCAATGTCTACAGAATCATTAATTTCTTAGAATTTTTCTAGAAAACATGGAAGTACATCTCAAGATATGAATACAAAGCTTATGGAAAAAACACTTAGAGGAAATATTGAGACAAAAGGAAAACATAATAAACTTCAAGTCCTTGTGTGTGGAAATAATTTACCTACAAACCTTATTGTTTTTCCTCTAGTAGAGTTTGACGTTCTTTTGGGTTTGGAATATATTTATGTTTATGATACTAAGATTGACCATAGAGATAATGTGG
The DNA here is from genome assembly GCA_963277665.1 of Viscum album. NCBI lineage: Eukaryota > Viridiplantae > Streptophyta > Magnoliopsida > Santalales > Viscaceae > Viscum > Viscum album. The sequence goes on along the minus strand of OY728133.1, from coordinate 1,940,432,997 downwards.
TTTTTTTTCAGAAATATTTTTAGTGTGTGTACAAGAATATACCCTTACTTTTAATAACATATCAGGAAGTTTAAAAACTATTAAAAGATGGAAATGAATGTTACCTAGCCTATATTTTTGAAAATAAAAGAAATGTTGACATTAATAATTTTCTATTGTTAAATGAGTAACTTGATATTATTTTGGATGAGTTTCCTTGTATTATACCTGATCTGGTAGTTGAATTTACTGTTGACTTAATGCCTGATTCTAAACCAATTGTTAAACCCCCTTATAAAATGGCTCAAATTGAACTTCTAGAGTTAATGAAGTAATTTCTGGAGTTATTCGATAATGGTTTCATCCAACCTAGCACATCCCCATGCGTTGATCCTATATTATTTGTTAAAAATAAATATTGTTCAATGAGACTTTTCATTGATTATAGAGAAATGAATAAAATCACTATTAAGAACAAGTATCCTTTGCCTCATATCGATGATTTGTTTGACCAGCTCCGGGGAGCTCTGTAATTTTTGATGATTTAATTGATGTTGGGGTACCATTAGTTGAAAGTTAAGGAAGCAGACGTTCCGTAGACCGTGTTTCATTCTAGATATAGCCATTATGAACTGGTAGTTATGCCTTTTGGGTTAACCAATGCAGCTGGTGTATTCATGGAACTTATGAATATAATTTTCCATGATTTCTAGGATAAGTTTGTGGTTGGTTTCATTGATGATATTTTGGTTTTCTCCAAAAGTAAATAAGAACATTATATTAATTTTAGGATTTTCTTGGAAACATTAAATGAAAATAAACTGTATGGAAAATTCTGCTTGTGTGAGTTTTTGTTATAACAAATTTCTTTCAGTGGTCACATTGTTTAAAAAATTGGAAAAACTATTGATCCTGGTAAAATAAAAGTTGTTGAAGAATGGCCATAACCCACAAATATAACCGAGATTTGTAGTCTTCTTGTTTTTACAGGTTTTTACTGAAGGTTTGTTAAGAAGTTTTCACAGTTATCTAGTCCATTGTCTAAATTAACTTGAAAAGGTTTTATATTTATTTATAAAAAAGAATGTGATGATTATTTTCATGAATTGAAATGAAAAATGGTGAATGCTCTAGTTTTGTCACCACCTTTTAGAAATGGTGAGTTTTTTATTTACAATAATGCATCATTGAAAGGACTTGGTTGTTTCTATTTGTAGGATGATCAGGTAATTTATTATGTTTAACGTTAGTTGAAACCCCATGAGTTAAATTACCCTACACATGATTTGGAATTAGATGCTATTTTTTTTAATTAAAAAATTGGAGGCATCATTTGTATGGAGTAAAATGTGAAATACATACTCACCAGAATAGTTTGAAGTATATATTCACCTAGAAATAATTAAACATGAGGCCGAGGAGATGGTTGGAATTAATCAAGTATTATGATTTCATGATCTATTAAAATCCTGGAAAAGAAAATAAATTGGATTATGATTTGAGTAGAAAAAGTAATGCTTTATTAACCATGATACATTTGGAACGAGATACTTTGGTTTTTGATTTGATAAAATTTGGCATAGAAGTTGTTTGTGCGGGAAATTATTCTGTTTTGTTTTAGGTGTCTGTTGAATCATCTATGGTAGAAATAATTAAGAGAGCACAGAAAGAAGATAGTGAGTTACAAAAAAAATTTAGAGTTGGTTTAGAAGGGTATGTTTCCTGAATTTAACATTGATAATGATTGTGTTTTGAGGTTTGGAAAGAGATTATATGTGCCTTTTGATTCACATTTGAAGAATGAGTTGTTATGTTAAGATAATAGTTCTTAATTTTCAGTTCATCATAGAAGAACCAATATGTACATAAATCTTCGGCAATATTACTTGTGGGATGGAATGAAAGAAGATATTTTTGACTTTACTATGAATTGTTTGACTTATCAGTAGTTTAAAGCTACGTGACAGTTACCGAAAGGGATGCTTCAGTCTTTACTGATGCTATAATGGAAATGGGAAAATATATCCATGGACTTAATTATGGTATTACCAAAGACATCTAGATGTAACAGTGAAATCAGTGTTATTTTTGATTGATTGACTAAATTGTCTCATTTCCTTCCTATTCGAGATACTTTGACTCCTGGTCAAATTTCTCAGTTGTATTTTAAAGAGATAGTCAAGTTTCATGGTGTTCCCCTCTTCATTGTATCTGATCGTGATCCCAGGGTTTCACTATCTTTGGTAAAGACCTTCAGAAGTCATTTGGTACTGAATTAAACATTAGTATAGCTTTTCATCCTCAATCAGATGGGAAGTCAGATGGAAAAATTCATACATTGGAGGATATGCTACGAGCTTGTTCATGGAATTATCAGGGATGTTGGGAAGAACATATTTCTTTGGTTGAATTTTCATATAATAATAGTTTTCATTCCAGTATAAAAATGGCTCCATTTTAAAAATTATATAGAAAGCATTGTGGAACACCAACATTATGGGATAAAGTAGGTGAAAACAAATATGATGGGACCTGAATTGGTAGAAGAGATGGTAGAAAAAGTTCAGATGATTTAGAAGAACATGAGCACAGCTCAGATTAGCCAGAAAAGTTATGTGGATAACCGAAGGAAGGATCTATCTTTCGAGGTAAATGATCATGTCTTTCTCAATGTTTTTCCATGGAAATATGTGATGCGTTTTGGTAAGAAGGGAAAGTTGAGTCCGAGGTTCATTGGACCTTATGAAATCCTAGATAAAGTTGGAACAATTGTGTAAAGAGTGGATTTATGCCCAAGTTTATCTCTGGTACACAATATATTTCATGATTTAATGTTGAGAATGTATATTTATAGATCTGTCTCAATTTTTGAGCCTAGAGGTAGTTCTGCTGGATGAGAATCTCTCTTATGATGAACAACAAGTCCATATTGTTGACCGTAGAGAGAAATTGTTGCAGAATAAAGTAATTTTCCAGGAAAATGTTTTGTGGAAAAACCATATGGTTGAAGAGGCAGTGAGGGATTCTGAAAAAGTTATGAGGGATAAATACCCTCACTTATTTGATAGGTGAATAAAAATTTTGAGGATGAAATTCCAAAAAGTAGGGAAGGATGTAACATCCCAAATAAAATATATAATAATACATTTGAATGTTTATTAATATTTGTGAAATAAATATTAATTTTACTTTAAAGGGGATGCTCTGTTCGATAGCATTCTTGATATTCCACAACTGGTTTCTTTGAAATCATACAGTGCACACTAATAAAATAATATTATTATTTTAAATGGTTGTTAACGCCTAGCCATTGTATTTGCAGGAATGAATAAAAATAACTATAATATTATTATACAAGTTTTTACATTTATTTGATAAATGTATGAGGCTTAAAATGTGAATGAATCTAATTTAAGCATAATTTTTATTAAAATGTCAATTTACCACCTTTTAATAGAGAACCATCGTTAAATCTAGTTTTTTTCACTATTATATGGTCTATCTGAAATAATAAAAAATCTTCTTTATAATCGGGACATCAAAATTTTCTTTGGATGAAATTTTGATATTTCTCTGATAATATTCATTTTTTAAATAAATAGTGAAAAATACTGTATTTTAATTCAAAAGTCTCTTTTAATATAATTTATTTATATGGATAGTTTATCTTTTGAATTGGTTCTAAAGTTCAATTAGAATATACTTTTACTAGTTAATACAATGTTGTACATTGTAATTAATTTCACTTTGAAATTGGGCATAAACAAGTGTCAATCTTTTGATGGATATTATTTCATAAAAACACCCTATTTATTTTAACAGGGGAATTAATTTTAAATTAATTTCTGCCACATCATTGTTTTAATTCAAAAAAATGGATTCCATATTTGAATTATTTGATATTTTTTTTAAATAGGTAACTTTTATTTTTAGACATTTTAAATATTTACTTCAGTAAATATTTTATTTAAAATGATTAAAAGGAATAAATAATAAATAAGGATAAAATATAATATTATAATAATATTAAATTACCCTAACATGTGTCCTAATCCCATTTTCTGAAACATATCTAACCATGGGAATCTATGGGTTGAATTTGGGACCCTATAGAGCAACATGGGAGTAATAATGACATTTTATATTAATTAATTTAATGTAAAGACAAAAATGACATAAACAAATTTCTTTTAGTAAAAAAAATTTTAAATGGGGTTATATAATTTATCTTTTCAACTATAAATATTCATTGAAAATATAAAAATATTTTATACAATATGGTAATTTTTTTATAATTTTTGGAAATAAAAAAATTAAATTATTTATGACACAATAATGATTTAATATTTACCTCATTAATAAAGGATTTAAATAAATAAGATTATAAATATTTATGCAATATCCAAAACATAACCAATTATTATTGGATAATTTTATTTTGACCCATAGTAATATTAACTTTGATATTAATGAATATTTGACCTTTTGAAACTGAATTTGTGGTTATAAAAAAATAATTATTTCAAACATTCCTAAAGATCCCCTCCTCTCACTTATAAAAATCCTGTAATTATATCCAATTATTGACACCTCTGAAGCCTTTTGGATCATCCAACCTCTACTTAATTAAGCTCCCTATATCCCTCTATTCATACTAGAAGCCTTAACTTAGGCATAAATCACTTCAAGAAACCCTTTTGGTTGAAACTAAAGGAAGATACACGATTTAAAGGTAATGTCTTCTCTTAAGTTCTTTTGTATTATTTTACGTATCTAACCACATAAACTCATTTTATTCATTTATTTCATAACAAAACCAGTATCCTAAATATACTAGGATTTTTTTATGATATGGATTCAAACTAAACTTATATAAAACTCCATCTAATGGGTAAAGAACATAATGCTTCTATGGATGGAAAAACTATCGCCTCACGAAACGATGATTGTTCAATTATCTCCTACCACCTCACATGGTGGCCATTTTTATGGAACTATATTTATATATGATTTATATAATGTTTATTTTTTCATTATGCTTCTGTATTTTCTATTTATAGCATATCCTTATAGTTTCCATAATGGGTAAACACGATAATTTAATTAGAGGAAGTGCGGACTACCGCCCCCTCAAAGTGATATGACTCGATTATGCCTTATGTGGGATAAATAAAGGATTGAATTAATGTTTTTATATAATATATTATACTAAAATTATAATATAAACATATATCATTATTTTTTCATTCAATCAAAATATGAAATTGATATGAAGGTAGCATTCAACCGTACGTACGACTTACCGTCTCCTTGAATGGTGAATTTCATTTCATACATCCAAATATTATGTATTAATATAAATACATGTATATACTAGATATATATGATATAAATGATATATAAATCATTAATATAATTCTGATGATAATGGATATTTGACCACATGCAAAACTAGTAAATATAAGGTGTTCATTTTTACTCAAGAACCAAATATCGACGAAACAACCGTTAATAACTTAAATGATTACATAATGTTTATAACATGGTAATAGGTGATATAAAAAGAATAATAAACATGAAAAAGGTTATAAATAATGTATAAATTAACATCAGTTTATTATTCAGTAGATTTAAAAATGATCAAGCTAAGTCGAACATGAGGTAAGGGACTTCCCCTCAATCTCCTTTCATTGAGGCATATTTTGTATTATTCTCAAATTTCTTTTATATGGTGTATAAATACCTTTCACATTTTATTTCATTCAAACGGATTCATTTTTTATAAAGAGTTTTACTAAATAACAAAAAAATAATGTTTCTTTTTAATGTACACGGTGACAACAACCTTTCTGCCGCCATGAGTATTATTTGATCTTTGGCATCCTAAACAAGCCGTAATGTTTTTTAAAAGGAAACTAAATACCATATACTCTCTTTTATGTATTTTGGCATTGAAAATTATTTTGATAATGTATTTGATATGTCAATATATTTAAATGATATATTGTGATTAAAATGTGGAAATGTTATCTTTCCTTTATTCTTTGTATTATGTGTTATGCATATGTTATGGTTCTTGGGCACTATTTATGCATATAGGTGGTTCCATGATAAACCTAGGGCAGGTGATCCCAAGATAGCTCTCCAATGCAATGGGGTACATGACTGAGGTAAATGTGAATGTTTTTCCTAATATATTTAGGGAATAAACTATGATGGTTATTCCAAATGTTACTCCCAACGTAATTGTGATAGCTACAATGTATGTATGATAAGGATGACACAAGTAACCTTTATGATTTATGTTTTCTATCTGTTAATAATAAATATTATGATTTCATGAGGTATGATAAAGAGCATATGTTATGCATTTAACGAGGAACTTGTGTTATCATTCCTTGTTTTATATCCCTTACTGAGCTTTTTTTACTCATCCCATGATTTGAAATTTTTTTCAGAGGACATAAAGATGAATAGGGTCAAGGATGGGATCAAGGAAAAGTCATGATGTCTTAAACATGGAACTATACATGACTCTTTTTTTAATATTTTTTTAGAAACTGAGAAGAAGTGTCTACATTGTAATATTTTGAATTGTAATAGTTATGTCATAATTCTCTAAATCTCAAAACCTGAAAATATCCTCAATGTGAACTATTCATTTAATTCATGATTATGTAATGTTTTAAGGTTGGGTCCTTAAACATAAAGATTAAAAAAATTGATATTTTTGAAAATTTCAAAAGTGGTTACAAGGGGTTAAAAGAGAGAGATAATGTTGAAAAAGTCCCCTAACATTTTTGATATTTTATTTTATTAGATTATTTACACACATGATCAATACATCATATAAATATTTAATTTAGATCCACAATAACATGAAAATTAATTTATTTTTATTCATCTCTATATGTTATTTCATGAGTTCCCCTCTCTTCACGTATAAAAGGGAACCTGTTATCATCTACCCCTCATCTATTGAGACAGAAATCCTAACCCACTATTAAAAATTACGTTTTAAACTACGAGAAAAATTATATATATTTTTTTTCATCTTATAAAATCATTTTAAGGGACATTATGAAGGGATCTATAAGTTGTCTACTGAAGATGTGGTAATCGTAGTCACCAACCCTTTGACATTTTTTATTACGATTTATAAATGTTTATTTTAACCATTAAAAATAATAAATACTTTATTATAAATATACCAATACTTCATGATTATTATTTTTCAACCATTTTCCATCACTTTTGTATCATATAATGAGATTAATTATCTATCATATATACATACAACTTAGCATCGCCATATAGAGGTGAAATCTGTTTTTCATAAATATTTTATTTGGATAGTTATAAATATAGAAATAATTATTATATAAGTTATTTGAGTAATAATTATTTTACTATAATTATAACATGATATCTATCTCTTTACCATCTGAACTGTTGGAAAATGATTACGTCATTCACGCATACGTGTTGACTACCACCTCCACGAAGTGATGTGATCAATTTTTCATTTATTATTTAAATGTATATTAATAAAGAAATATGTAACGATTATATTTGACATATATGGAGGAATTAATATTATTTAAATGAGAATTATTATTTAACATTCTTTTGTTCCATCCATTAAAAAGTGAAAACCACATTCATCTATATATACGACCTACCATCCCTATGAACTGTGTAATACATTTTTCAATTTCTACCTTTCATGGAAGACTAAAATTATATTAACAATTAATATATATATATAATGTTTATATCATTATAAAATAATTTATATTATTAATCCATTATCAATATAGGTGGACCTTAACTACCAACCAAAATTATCATGATAAAAATATTTATCTCCAGGAAACGATGATTTTAAAATTTAATTATTAATAAATCAATGATAAAATTTTATAAGATCATAATATATGATAAGATAAGAATTTCATTGATTATTTTATATATTATTAATAAATTTAAATTTGTTATACCTATTGTTGGATAATTTTTGAAGAAAATATTACTTGAGTTACGATATTTTCATCTCACCGTTATTTTTGAGAGACATATTACATAATCATCACATATTTATTTCATATTATGTATACAATGTCATGGAATGTATTTTATTACAATGTTAATGAAAATTATTTGGATATCCATATCCATATAATATTTTATATTTTATGTGATTTTGGTTTAAATGTTACCAAAGTGGAAATGGATTTAGGTTTTAATATCATTTTAATAGGGATTGTCTATTCTTGAATTTATATTAATGAAATTATATGTTTCTTACATAACTAATCCCAATTAATTTAATTATTATATTTTAATTCATCTAATTTTCAATTAATAGTAACATTTCCATCTACGTGGTACATAAAATGACCAAGAAAAAGTCTTTGGGAGAAAAATTATACTTATTTTCTTTTTTCTATAGAATCATTCACTTCCACTTCAAAGTTCTATATAAATGTCTTAAATTATATTCTTGGCTATTATAACACGATTCATTTAATATGTTTTAATCCATTTTTAAAATTATATAATAATATTTAAAGAAAAATTATTTATATTTTCCGAATTATTTAGTAATTATTTTTTAACAAAAATTTTAAAATAATCTTTGTCTTAACGTATACAGCATTAAGGGGTATTCACTCTCTCATAACTCCTAAAATAATTAAATATTATTTAAAAAAATTTATGGTTATTACAAATTAAGATATTTTATTTTAAAATTTTATTTATTTTTATTTTAATATATGTTTTAAATTTAAAAATGCTACTTTCCCAAGGAAATATTTAATATAATCATTAATATAATATTCATCTATGATGACCCCCTTTGATATTACTTATATTCTAATATGGATGTTATTATATGTAACCACACTTATTATTTCCCTATGTATATTATTTTTATGATTATTAAATGTTTATGAATCCCATTTTATTTTCCACAGAAATGTTTTGATTAAATGTTGACTTTTTTCTGGATCTTGTGGCATAAAAATGAATGGATTATGATTATGTGATGGGTGGGTATGTTATATACCTCCCCATTATTGGGTGAATATTGATAATTAATGAGATAAATATGTTATGTGTGAAATTGATTTAATGGTCACTATTTTATGCTTGTACATAGTTTTCATGTCTATAAGATTATGTATGGACCACAATTACATGTCCATTAGACTATCTATGGAACAATTTATATGTATATAAGTTTATCTATGTGCTGATTTCATGTGATTATTAAAATTAGTGAACTTATTTCTCTATATAAATGTTCAAAATTCTATAAACATGTGTTTTTTACACATTGTTATTTATATGTTATTCTATCATGGTTCATGAATGATAATTGATGGTTCCACACTATTCTGAATATTATTTATTATTTTGATAATATTTTATTTCCTGAATCGTGTTTATTAACGATGCTAGATTGGGAATGAACATATAAATTTATGTTCATGACCTCATACCTATATACTTTTTAAATAGTCATGTATGAGCTTTGGGTGATATCACTAAGATTAAATGTTATTGAGTATTTAACCTCACTTTGTATTATATTTTTTCTCTCCCTTGTTATGAGTAATTATTTTAAGTAGGGTATACCTGATAAGTGTTCTATAAAGGACATGTTGGAGATCTTTTATGGAACAATTTTCTTAGGTATCCATGTTTACAACAACACTATACCAATAAATTTATTACATGGATCATAATGTTATGTATTGAATATAAATTGAAAATTCTTTAATATCCATGTATGAAAACCATGTCTCATTATAAGTGGAATTATAGTAGGGTTTATTCAATATTTTTCTATTATGATTTAATAACATGGTCTAAACCCATTTTTATAGCTCTAACTATATGAAAACATTCTGATGTTTTTGTAATGAATAGATTATGTAATTTTCCTGTAAATACATCCATTTCTAGTATCTATAAGTGGATATGATTTTTTGAATAGATTCATGTAAGGTTAATATCCTCAAAAGACCTGGTCAAGTATATATTGACTACCATACTAGTGTTTGGTGATTTTACCCTTACTTTTCACCCGGATTGACAGTCTAAGGGAATAATCATAGGTTAATTCACAATTTTTGACCCAAATAATGGATTCAAATAGATTATTATTATGGATTAAATAGTTTCAAACAATGTATTGTTGATTTAAAAGTTTGTATTATGATTTAGATAATCCAATAAATGAATTTTTTGTGATTATGATTATTTTTTCTCACACCGTGTTTTTTTGTTAATTCATATATCCAAGAGTAATCATGTCAACACTAATTATAATGAAACATATAGATTACGAGAAACTAAATGGAATGATTAAGGAAGTGAAAGTCGTTGTGATAATCCATAATTATTTATCATGATTTATTAATAAAAAACTAAACTTTAACCAAATCTATAACAAATCAGATTAAATAACAATGGATTAAGATGAGAGTTCGAGTGGTGGACACCTGGGAGAAAAGAATCGTAAATTTACACCATGTTCCAAATTTAGAAGTGGACACCCTGGAGAATGTCTCAACAGAACCAGAACATATTTAATGTGTGTAAAATTAAGGAATATATTAAAAAATAGGAGAAATGATTATATTGATTGTTGATAATATATTTCTTCATAAGGATCCATTTACAATTTGATGTATTAAATTTTTGTAACTTGATAATTATCAAAGTAAATTCCCATTTCTAAAGGATAAATCTTAGACCAATGATGGTTTAATGTTATTCTAATTTTTTAAGTTAATTGATTGAATTGATTATATATTAGGATTTAAAAATTAAATTTTTTAAACATTTTTTTATAATTGAAATTTTGTATATAAGAATCATGAAACTTTTGAGGATCATTCTCTAGTATATTTTCATTATAGATTTACAAGAATATTTTTAAAGGTACTATTGACCTAGAAAAATGACATAGAGGTAAGGAGATATTTTTAAAAATAAATAGATTGAGGTAAATATAACACATAATATATAACCAATATTGAGATAAAAATTTTTATTTTAAATATTGAGATGATTTGAACTCATAAATTAAATGGGATTATTTCAGGGGTCGGTAAGTTGATATTGATTAGATGAAAATGAAAAATAGATCATATTTTTTTGATGTTTATGGAATGTTTATATTTATTTTATATGATAATTAATCTATGATTTAATATGAGGAATTAATGTGGGAATCATTTTTTGAAGCATATATGTTTTCATTGAGATTTTATAGTAATTCTTCTTATTAATATGTTTTCGGAGACGATGTTTGGAATGTGACATTTTGAGATCCGTTATGTTATCTAGGTATAGCTATAATAGTGTATATTGAAAAAAATATGTTTTATCAAATATTTTGTAATTTTTTTTTCGTAGATGGTCTGGAATATTTTATTGCAGTCTTAGGGTAACTTATTTATAAAATTTATTATGTTAAACTATGGGGGTTAGTACCCAGGTTTTATTGATTGAAGTATTAAATTAGATAACTTGTTTTGACCATTTTATTTTTTTAAATATTTAGAGAATAGAGAAAAGATTATAAATCTTTTCCTTAATATGATAATATGTTAAATGTTAATTTTAGTTCATTGGGAATGATAATTTAATCTTGGAATAATATATGAATGGGAAATTCATCGAAGAAAAATAAAATGTTGAAATAAATCTTATAAAATTGAATGATGTAAATTATTTTCATTTTTTGATGTCCAATATCATGAAAATAAAATAATTCATAAATGGTAGATAACTGATTTTGAAATAAATTTGTATCCATTTAAATTTATTCATGAGCAATTAATAGTCTTTTTTCCCATCACAGATATTTGGTTTTGTGGTTGTTGAAATTCTAATATCAATGTTATCTGTCACTGTACATCATTATTTGGATATTAATTTTTCCATTATATGTATATTTTTTACATCCCAATAATTATTTCAATATTGGAATCCAATTTATCTATTATTCTAGAGTACCTTGGTAGTTCCCTTTTATTTTTAAGAAGAAGATTTACTAGCCCTTCTTACAATGCCAGTTTTCACTAATGATTTCTTCAAAGGTCAACCTCTTGATTACCGTGATCAAATTAAAATTTTGAGGTTAAAATTTATTATAGGTGGATAATTTGAAATTATAAATATTTATTTTAATAGAATAATAAGCTATATTTTTTATTAACACACATCATAGAGCTTTACATGAATTAAGATTATTATAAAAATAATATTACTTAAATGTAAAATAGATATTGAATTGGATTGTATTAATATTAATAAAAACATTATGATATATTTCATTCATAATAAATATATATTTATTGAATAATTATTAGGACATAAGAACATATTTTTTAATTAATTTTTTTTATGCTTCAAACTTGTATTTTCTTCAAAAATTACCTTTCTTCTATTTCGTAGATGGAAGCTATAATAAAATTATTCCAAATATTTAAATTTATATTATAAAATTATCTTCTTTTTTTAAATCATCATATTAAATTTATTTTTGGGTTAATCATTTGGATTTTTCTAAAAAGAATAATTTTTCAAAGAATAGTTAAAATTTCTGATTAATGAAAAACGTTTTTATTCATTTAAAATTATTATTATGATTTTAATTTAATATTAATATAATGAATTATAATTTAATTATATGTAATATAATTAATTACATAGTAATCAACATAATTATTTATTTTTGAATATGTTAATATTTGTTTTTAAAAGACCATTTTGTCTAAGAATTTATTTTTTGATGCATTATATTCATTTATAATATAATATATTTTAGTCAATTATATAAATACATTATTGAATAGTGGGTTAATATTTAGAATATATAGGTTCATAATTACTAAATTTCCATTTATAGGTCATTATGAACAATATCCAAAGTAAATATTGTCACCTTATTTTCGGTAAATCTTCTTACTAAACTTAAAAACAATATGATATAGGCTAAAAATAAATGAAGAACATATACTTAACATATTTTATAAGTCTTTATAAAACAAAATAGTATATTATTCTAATTAATGGAAATTATGATAATTTCTTCATTGAAAATAACTTATATATATGATTTTATGTAAATATAATATCCAATATGTCAGTCTTGTTCTTTTAATATCTATTAAATTATATGAAATAAATTAAAATAAAATATATTTGGTTCTAAATTATAATAAATTAATTAATTAATTTTTTATCACATTCAATTATATTTTAATTTTATTGATGAAATAATTACCTTAAATTCTTATGCAACCCTAACCCAGTCCATGTATAAACAGTAGAAAAATCATGAAAATATTTTCAAAAACATAAAAAAATAATTGTTTTGTGATTTTTTATGTCCCACTAGTTGGTAAGATAAATATTACACTTTATATATTTTTAAATGTTCATATTGTAATTGTTTCACTATAATGTTTTTTTAAATGTCAATATATGTGGATAGTTCATAAAGTCAAATTTATAGATTTTTATGTGAAATAATATATTAATAAATTATTAAAAAAACATAAAAAAATTTCAAGAGGACATTTAGGATGAGAAATTGTATTCATATCACCCCTTGGATATATATTAGAAATTTTTTCCCTTATAATTAAAATTATATCCATTTCGCATTGAAATATCCATTAACAATGTTATGGTTAAAATTAGATAACAAATGAGTTATTCCAATCGATATGTTCAAAATTATATAATAAACCATAAATCATTGATTGGGTAAATATATTAATAACATATTATCCTTATATTATAATACTATATATTTTTGAAGAATTTAACTTGATTCATAATGAAATTATATTATAATATTTTATACATTTACAAAAATGACACAAATAATTTTTATACTAAAAAATATTTTATTAAATGATTTAAAATGACTTAAACCCTTATATTAATCCATTTTAATGTCATCAACCTTATGATATAAAACATGGTCCATTTTTTTCTCCCATATCTATATATTGAATCATTCTCAAACCATAATAAATAAAAAACATTGATATTTTGGTAACATTCAAAGGGGGTGGGAGGGTGTTAAAAGAAAGTGTTATAGTTGTAAAAATCACAAAAATGTGACAAAATATTATTATATCATATTATTTTGACTCGTTATCAGAATATATTTTATAAATCTCAATTTGGAAAACCCAAACCTGATTATTAATATATATGTATTTAATACTTAATATAATTACAATAATCTCCATCTGTTGAGTTATAAAAAGGGATCCTTTTCTCCTAACCTCCTCACACCCTTTCATACATAAATCATTAGAATAACCAAAACTTTTATTTTATAAATATAACTATCCAGAAATATAGGTTCTATTTTTTAAAAAACTCCATACTCATTAATAGAATTTCTAAGGGAATCATGTTGGAGAAGAAGTTATTATCATTACTAATTCATTATTATTTATTACATCCCATACATTCTCTTAATTAGTTCTACCCATAATAAAATAAAAATATTAATCCATTCTAATAAATAAATATATATGTTCTTATTATTATTCTGTAACCATTTTCCATCTCTTTTTCATCCCCTGAAAATAAAAAATAGAACCCATACATACGTATGGATTAGCGTCTCGATGTTTTGGTGAAATTTGTATTAAATTACTATTTTATTTAAAGGGTTATAAATATATAAATAATAAATATATATTATATTTGTTAGATAATGTTTTATATTTAATTATAATATCATAAATACCATCTTATATTCCAAACCATTGGAAAATGATAATGTCACTCATGCATATGTGTGGTCTTTCACCTACAATAATCAATGTGATTTGTTATTAATTATTAATTTAAAATTACTTTAACAATGAAAACATTAATTAATATATTTAAAATTTATTATACTATAATTATTATTTAAAGATAATTTATTATTTGTCATTATGTTTTTATATCAGTCGAAAGGTAAAATTATTAATTATGTGTATATGTGGCCTATTGTCACCAAAAATGATGTAATTAATATTACTCTATCTAAATTTTATGGATGAATCAAAATATATAAATATTTAATATATATTATATTTATATCATAATTTATATTTTATAAAATAGTTAACCATGATTAATGATAATGGAACAGAACTAACGAACCAAAATTCCCATGAAAAACCAAAACAATTAGAACCCTAAAACGATGATCTTAATAGTTAAACATTAATAACTTAGTTCTTAAATTTTAAATTTGAATAATATTTTTATTTTTATTCATATAAATAATTATGATATATAATTAGAATAAATTTAAATTTATTATATAGAAGGTTATAGGAGTTTCAAAAAATTCAAACTTGTGTAAATACATTTTTGCCTCTTATTTGTTTCTATACGACACTTTCCATATAGACCATTTATAATTTTATGATGTATATACTACCGAATAATGTTATTTATGATTTTTTTGTAAAAATAATGGTGAAATACATATACATATAAATTTATATCTTTTATGAGGTTTTTAAGATGAACAGATGAAAGTGGTAAGAGATTTATGATTCGGTCGCAATTTAATTGGGATTGTCATTACTTAAACATCCATTAAAGTAATTATATGATAATAATATGATAAATAAAAAATAAATTTAATCAAAATTTCATTCATTTAAATTTTAATTAATACTATAATTTTACTCTATTTGTTACGTAAAATGACAACGAAATTTGGATTGAGGAAAAATAGGTATTATTTTCTCATAAGCTAATATTGTTTTTCTTGCACATCTATGTTGTCCTAAAACGTCTTCAAAAACATTTTATACTTTTCCTGAAATTTTTTTGATGTTATTTTATCCCGTGGTTGAAAATATATTATTTTTTAAAGGAATATTTTATCATTTATCAAATGTGATATTTATGACTTTTCACCAATAATGTTAAATGAATAATTATTTTTACATATATGAAATGAATTGAATTTCCATCCATCATGGAAGCACAATAATTAAAACATTATTTTATGATTTTACTTATTTATTTTCAAAAAAAATTCTAAAATATTTTTGAAGCATTTAGATTTTATAAAAGTGTTTTAAAAATTAAATGGTTATTTTCCTCATCAAATGATCCAAGTGAAATTTTAAAGGAATTTTCATCTATGTTTACATTATTTGGGGATACTTATGTTTCAATAGGGACATGATTCTATGATTCCATTATTAATATTTATCTAGATGGATTATTAGTTGGAAAAAATACCTCATGTTTTCCTATTAATATGTTCGGGGTTGATTGTGTATGTTGACAAAGCATGATGACCTCTAATGTGTATGGATGGTATTTTTCAAAGCAGGTTTTAAGGTGTCGTATTATCCCACTATTAGCCAAATTTTTGGGCCTCAAAATCTAGAGTTTCGTTTTAGGAAAATTTTGATCTTATACATTTTAATTAACAATACATGCACCATGAAGCACAATTAATGGATAGAAATGTTGGTACGCAGGAACAGTTCCTGAAAATAAAACGGTACGCATACTGCATATGAGGAATGGTTCATCGAGCGAAGGAGGTTTACTGGAAATCATGAAGTACATAGAATGATTGTTGTACGTGGGATGGATTTTCATTATATAAAATGATGTTGTTATTTTATAATCCTCTAAGGGTGTTATTAATGAAAATTTGATGATAATTTTGGCCGTCAAATTAGAAGAGAGGCGGTACTTGTACCACATAGGAATGAACAATTTATGAGAGAAGTGGTATGAAGTGAAATCTATTCCACATTAATGATTTCATAAATTTTGTATTAGAGGATTTTGTGGATATATTATCCTATATAAGAAGCTCTAATCCCATCATTACTGACAATAATTTTCATATGAAAATAACATTGCTCTCAGAATTCACCCATGTCCAAAAGAGGTTTGTGAGTACAGTTCTGTGAAGGGTGAAGCAAATCAAATATGTGATTTTGTGAAAGGGTTTTTGCAAAAAAAGTATATTATTCAATGGAAGATGTTGGTCTGCATAAAACACACTCCCTGGAAGAAATAATTTTGTAGAATTGGAAGCAGTTCACAAGAGTGGTACAAGGAAGGGATACATAATAGTGTCATAGGGAAGGGGTTCGTAGATACAATATATCGAGGTGGTATGTAGTAGTGAAAGAAGAAAATGTTCATGGAACAAGTGATCTATGAAGCACACCTACTACACAATTCAAGTATAACCCATGGTTATTCATGGAGGACTTAGGGAAGCTTGCAAAATAACTAGAACTATTTGAGAAAGTAATTTCCACAAAAAAACATTATGGGGGAATGTGGATTTCATCTAGAGGTGAAAAAATAGTCAATAGAGAATCCTACTACAATAGATTATGTATTATTTCATGAAAATTATTTGACATAAAAGCCTATAAAATTTGAGTGGATCCGTTCCAAGATCAGAGAGCAAAGGAACCAGAAGACGGTGATTCCTTCCACTAGCAGTGATCTAGAGAAAAAATATAAAGGGAGTGACCATTGGGAATGTAGAGATATGAACCTAAATCTTGTAAAGGATGTGTTCTTGGGAATATAATTTATCTATAATTAATATCGTAATTGGATGTGAAATTTAGTGGACTTTTTACGTCGTAAAATTGATATTGTATACTCCTTTGATGTTTCACAGGGAGGATGAGTGATGTAAAATTGTTGTGTCTTATGCTGGAATTCTTTTTTATTAATATATTTCAACAAGTGAAAGAGATATGTGTTTTTTTAATGAAGAAACAATATCTACATGGGATGTAGTTTTAATCTATCACAACCTGAATCATCCCCCCTCTTAGGGTATTTGACCTAGTGGCCTAACAATTGGTATCAATGGAAGGGGTTAAAAGTCAGTGGATATCTCTTAGTAGTTGAAAAAGAGGTGGTCAATCACAATGAAATTATGATCATCAATGGAAAAAAATTCCACTGTGGATGAATCAGATGCAGCATTATGTTTGATCATTAGGAATTGATGTATTCACAGTAGCTATGTGTGGAATATCAACCATAATCAATAGTGGTTCTTTATCAGAATTTGAATCAAGGTATTTTGATGCTGATGGTAAATGGAAGAATTTTTTTAGGGGGATCCATATAAAATTTAATTTATATAAATGTGATGTTATTTAAAACATCACATGCTATGTGGGTAAATATATTGATAGTCTATGAATGAGATTCAATATTTATAGAGAAAAACTTATCGGTTTTGTGGAATGGTAATGAAGATCTGATAATGACACCATATGAACATGTTGATGTATTATTTGATAGGGTGAATTTTGGAGAATAAAACATGCATGGTCCTGGAGAAGTAACCAATTATATAAATATTGTGATGTGTATGTTGACGAATTGTACATCTTGGTTTAATCTGAATGTTTCTCTATTGGAAGATTAACACCAATGGAAAAGACCTTGGATATCCTTCACAATACTCCAGTTTCATATAAAATGTGAAATGATCATAAATATTCTATTGTAAATGGGAAGTCCAAATAAGTGGAATTCAAGGCCCTGATGAAGATCGATGTTTATTATAGTTATTTGGGAGATAAATAATATGATGACATGTCTTTATCTCCTCAAATCTACAAAGATGAATATGAATGTTCAGTGGTATACCTCCACTTTTATGCATCTGATGTGGAAATATTGGGTATTTTTAAGTAAAATGATCTAAGATGTTTGATGATGATCTAGAAGATAGTGATTTAATTCCTCAGATGAATTATTCATCCAATGATAAATGTCAGATAATTGTGATGAAACTATTTTTAAAAAAGATGAATCTCATTTCAATGGAATATGGATGTTAGAAGAATTTTAGGGAGGTGAGTTGGAGTACTTCAAGGATCACGATGAAGATGCATTGGTGGTGGTTGTTATAAATTCTTCAACAAAAGAAGAATGTGATAATAATAATTGATAATTAGAAGGATGTGTGGATATTCTGGTAGAATCGGATGTTTTCCTTGAAGAGGTTGATGCTTATTGATCTAATACAAAGAAAGATAAGAAAGTGGTTTGTGATACAAAACTCTATATAAAATAGTAGGATGATGAGAAGTCTGAGCTATTTAATAAAATTGATAAACTGCAGACATCAATTCTATAATGCTCGTAAAAGGTAGTTCTTTACAAACTACGAAATAGAGAATAGAAAATAGATATTGATAGTTTTATGATGACTGAAAATGGTCTAATCAAACATATTTTTGAACAGAAAGAGGAAGTATTCGTTCTACGATGAAGTGTTTAGAATAAAGAAAATTTATTGACTCATAGAATAGCATAAAAAATGACACGCGTAATAAAAAAAGTTGAAAGTGGAGTGAGTTTGTATAGTAGAATATAGGTAATAGACAAATTCAAATGATAAGGCTGTTATAGTGCTTGATCGAAAACAAAAATCAGTATTGGTTGATGTCATATGACAAGAACCTACTCTATGAATGATGATTGTTTTGGGTTCAAAGAATAATCATAAGTTTCATAGAACCCAACAGATAATATTTTTTGATGTATTGACCTACATAAATGTAGACTGTATAAGGTGCTATTGTTGTGGAAAGACGTGACACTCAAAAAATTCTCATTCCAAAGCAATGAGGTACCAAAGGGAAAATTACAAACATAGGATTTTATAGAATGCTCAATTTTCTAGGTCAACATTTTATTGTCACTATTTTATGTACGAAGGATTCAAACACATTCAACGATATTTCTCATTAAAAACATTGTAGAATGTGCCAATGTAGTCTTAGGCTTGTTATAAGAAATAGCCAAATGAATCATCAAATAAGATGAAAACAAAAAATGATTTGAAACACTACAAGATGATGATGTTCCCTCATATTCATAAGTATATTAAGAGTTAGAATCCATACTCTATATGCAGTAAATAACATGGATCAAAAATAAAAAATTTGAGGAGGCAGTGGTTGTAGAAATTCCATTCAAGGAATCTGATCACATAGTTTTTTAGATCATTGATTGTGGATTTAACTCCCAAAATATAAGAAAAAATTATATAGTTATAGGAACTATGTATGATAAAGAATGTATCATAATAATTTGTAATGATTAAGGGATGATTATTATTTGATCTAGGAAACCAATTTTTTGGTGAAAAGACATGATCTGTGAAGATTACATTGTTGTTGAGGGTCTTAGTAACAACTTATTACGTGTAAGTCAATTTTGTGACTCTGGATATTCCATAAGATTTTCTAAGAAAATATGTTTCATTACGGAAAAAATATGGTGTTGTTGTATTTTATGAATATTATACGAAATGTAATTTCTACAACATGAGTGGAGAAGAAGATATGTTATTTTTGTCTAATTATGAATAAAATATTTTATGGAATAAAAGTATTTTCCATGTGAGGGAAAAATCATTGGAAGATTTAGTGAAATATAGCAGTGTTAGAGATATCCATTTTATTCACATTATCATACACAACGTGTGATTCATCTCAAAAAAGGTATGATCATTTGAAAGAAAAACATTGAAATAGTGAAAAGGTCCACTAGATTTCTTAATTTTGTTAATATTTATGTGCATATAGAAATTTCACAAAGATATATTGATGGTATGAGGTATTATGTTCTCTTTATTTATGATTATAGTTTAATGGCATCAGATTCAATAATTACCCATAAATGTGAGGACTTTAGTCGCATAAAAACATATCGAAGGGAAGTTGAGAAGATGTTATGTTGAATAATCTAGAATATCCGAATAGATAATTGAATAGTATTCTTAAATTTCCTAGTATAGGATTATCTCAGAAAACATGGAATAAATCATCATGTTTCAAAAATAATAACTCCTCTGCAGAACATATTAGTTGAGAGAATAAATCATATTGTCAACAAAATGGTTAGAACAATTACCATTAAGAAAGTCCTTACAGAGAAATTTTGGAAAGAAGCAATAATGATGCATGTCTACACATAAAATAGAGCATTACTATGTTCGAAATAAGAGATGACTCCTTTAAAGTTATGGTATAGAAATAATCCATAATTGAAGTACATTCAAATATTCACTAGAATCTATTTCATTCACAATAAGGAGAAACCTATGATATTTTAATCCTGTGGATGTGATGGGATATTTCATGGGTACTCATTGAAAATAAAATCATATATATGTTTCACAAAAAGGCTATGAAATATTTTTTAATTTCATTATGTAACCATGGTGGATAATGAGAAGAATATTTAGAAAATACATGACCAATATCAAGAGGATAGTTATGTAGAAATTTGGGGATTAGGGGATGCTCCAGTTCTAGATGATAATCCATAAGAAGACTCAGATGAAGATAATTATGAGGATAATTTAGTATCCACAAATAGACTATAAAGGATAGAATAAATCGATCGAAAACACATAATTGGTTATCAGAATGTACCACTGAAGATAAGGTGGAAGGATACTATGCTGGTAGCATCATACTTATCACATTTTGAGCCTAAATGTTTTAGTTAATAATGTGCATATGGGAATTGGGTTCAAGATATGAATTAAGAGATTGATCAAATTGAGAAGAGTCAAACATGGGTGATTGTTTCAAGGCCAACAAATAAAAATGTAATTGGGGAAAATGTGTCTTTCCCAACAAAATTAATGAATATGTTGTTGTGATTAAAAATAAACCACTACTAGTGTGCAAAGGGTACTCATAGATATATGGTATCGATGTTGATGAAACACTTTCACATGTTTCAATGATAAAGACAATTTTATTATTCAGGGACATTGCTTTTTAAATAACGTTCAATGTTATTCTATATGGACATGAGGTCAGGAATCCCGAATGAAGTTCCAGAACGATAAGTTTATATTGAGAAGCATGAAGGTTTTCTCAATCATGAATATGATAATAGAGTTTTCAATAAAAAATATTCTTTATATGGTTTTAAACAAGCACCATGTGCATGGTATTCATGGCTTGATCACTTTCTGAAAAATCTCAGTTTTCTATGTGCTAGATTTTATTATAATATATACATCAACCATGAAATTAATCAGTTGTTGAAATTGTTGGAATATGAGAATGAAATATTATTTTTAATATCAAATGATGAAAAATGTAGATATTTTTCTGAATTCATGAAAAAGGAATTCGAAATATCAATTATTTGTTAGATGACATTTTTTCTTGGATTACAAGGGTAATAAGGATGGAATGGCACAATCATTTTTCAATAAAATTATTATAAGGAGGTTCTAAGAAGACTTGGAATAGAAAATTATATGTATATTAAAACTCTGATTGCTACATATACTAAATCATAAAAATATGATGCTTTTATGGTAGTTAATATAAAAAATACCTAAAAATCATTGGAATTTTACTACACCTAAGAGTGAAAAAAACATAATATTATCTTTTTCACAAACCATTCAACTTGGTATGAATGAAATAAAAATGAAATAGTATTTATTAAAGTGAATTGAATACTCTAGTATAACATGGGACCTGTGGATTTCGATATGATGTAATGAAAAATCAGAACCAGTTTTATTGGGATATATAGGTTCTGATTCGACTGGTTCAACGGATGACAGGAAATCAACCTCAAGATGTTCTTTCCATCCTGGTGGATTTTTCATCTCATGGATAAGTATGAAATAATATTTCATTTAATTTACCACCACAGAAGTTGACTATATTTAGGCCACTCTGTCTTGCACCCAATTATTATAGATTAAACGGTATATTGTTGGTATGGGAGTTGAAGTGAAGTCTCCAATTAGAATTCATTGAGATAATTCAGGTTCATTATATATTAATATATATATATATATTTCTTCAATCCTGGGAAAATATAATTGAAATAAATTATCCTTCCATCAAGGTGAAGGTGGTGCAAGTGCTTATGATGTTGGAGTACGTGCCTATAGAACAACAAGTTGCAGACATTCTAAAAAATTCCATATGAAAAAAATCATTTAAAAAGAAATGAATGGCTTACGGAGTCTAGTCAACTCCAAACACTTGAAAATTGAGGAAGTGGTACCCCATCGCCCTAATAATTTTTTTTTACCTAATGTGCTAATATATGTTCATTACCCTGTTGTACACCTCAATGAAATTCCCATCTAGTTCATTAATAAGGTGGAGAAATTATTATATTAAAAGTGGGAAAATGTCATAGTCAAGATTTAGGGTGATGTTTCAAGGTGGAACAATGAAATTGGAGGATTTCAAGATATAAGGGGTTGCAATAATGTTTGGGAGTATTAAATATGACAATTCTAGACATGATCGATCAATGGACACAAATCACAAAAATTGAGGTTCGTGATAAAATAGGAAGTGTGTTTTTGGACTTGAATGAAGTGATTGATTGATGAAAATTTAATTATTCTATAGTTTCTCATTCCATTCATGGATCATGTGGGATTAGAATTTGTGTTGAGTAAATATCTGATCATTATCTTAGTCGTAAAAGAGAATACAGATTTCTAATGGAAGGATCATTGATGTGATATAAAACAATAAATTTTTTGTTAACATACCCAAAGGAGGAGATAGTTGGGAAAATCCCTCAATGTCTCCTATCAATATGATTTAGGTGTGATCATGTTTTTTGACCAATACAGATGACCTAAAATGTGTATGGATAGTGTTTTCGGAATAATTTTTTTAGTGTGACACAGTTTCCTAGTGATTGCTAAATATTTGGGCCTTAAAATAAGGATTTTTTTTGAAAAGTATGCTTTTAAGCTTAGTAATGAAAAATAAATGGTCTAAGAATCATGATTGCAGAATTTCAAATGACGTTTGCCAGAATAGTTCACGAGAAAGAGAACTATATGTGAAATACATAGGATGAATGATTTAGGGAGTGAAAGAGGTTCACGTTAAGGCATGTTGTACATGGAAGTCTTGTAGTATGTGGAATGGATTTTCATTGGAAGAAATCAGTAGTTGATTTCAGAATCCATTATGGTCATCATTTTTAATAATTTGAGGGTGATTTTGGATGCCATGTAGGAAGTGTGGAAGTTCATGCATCGTATAGGGAAGATGGTTTGTTAGAAAAGGCGGAAGGCAGTGAAAGCTACACCACATTGAAGATTTGGTAAATCTAGTATTTTCAGATTCTGAGGATCTATTTTCATATATATTAAAGACTAATATCATCATTACTCGAAGCGATTTTCATAATTAAACATCATTTATCTGGTAAATAATTCTTGTCTAATTGAGGTTGGTGAGGAGGATTTCACCAAAGGTAAAATAGTTCACGAACGACATTCGGTGGAAGGGTGTTTGCAGAGAATTGTAGTCTGCAAAGGATGAAGGCATTATGTGGAAGAAGCATTCCATGGAATATGGAATTACATAGAGGCAAATACTATTCGCCGGAGTAGTATACAAATGCAGTATGTGGATGTGGCATGTAGAAGTGGTTCACGAAAAAAGGGACACAGAGGTAGTACACAATAATAAAATCATAGGCAGTTCCAAAAATAGGTGATCTGTGAAGCAGAAACACTACATAATTTATGAAGGAATCATGTTGGTTTGTGTATGAATCATGAAATCTTTCAAAATAACTATAAATTTTGAAAAAGTATTATCATCTAAATAAAAATAAACATGAATGTGGATTTCATATATCGGTGAAAAATTGACATTAATAAATCATATACATTCATTTGAGAATGCATGATATCATGAAAATGAAGGGAACTACATGTCTATAAACTGTTAGTGGATCCCTTACATGAGAAGAGTGTAATGGATGTGGAAGATAGTGATCTGTTCCACTGGTAGTTAGCAAAAAAAGTCAAATAAGGAGGGACCCGTGGGAATGTAGTGAGAAGACTGTAAATATTAGAAAGGTAGTGTGCCTATTCAAAGATGTGATCTAACACAATCCATGTATTTGGATGTGATAATAAGTTGATTTTGTACATCAAAACATCTTCATTTTATACTCTATGGACATAGCCTATTGAGGGATAACAAAATCATATTAATTGGTCATCTACATGATTTAATTTCTGTTAATATATTATTACGAGATAAAAAGAGATGATGGTTTTGTTTAATGATAAAAGAAGATCCAAATGGGTAGTATTTTTAATCTATCATAGCCTAATTCATCCGCCTATATATGAATCTAACAAAATTGAAGTAAAATTTGTTGTTATAAAGATGATATGCTTATAAAACATATTTTCATTTACACAAGTCACTTTGTAAGGATATTTGGAATCTTTTCCCGATAATATGGATTACATATGAATGATTTTTTATTATGTGATAGGTGGGTCTATTATATCCGAAAAATGTATTGGATAAAGATGGACAACTGATGGGATAAATATTTTATGCACAAAACATATTTCCTGGTACCAATTTTAGGTTTCTACATGGTTTTAATTTCAATAATATTATGCATGGAACACCTATTCATGTCACTAATATTATCAATAGACCACGTTTCATGTTTATAAGTATCTACAAGGGCATGAATTAATGTTATTAACTTAATGGGTTATCAGGTTTTATATACATCTTTGTAATGTTATGAGATAATTTTTTTATCTACATTACTATTAATATGTCATTCCCTCATTGATCATGACTGATTATTTATTATTCTACACTCATTTGACTATTTCCTTGTATTATGATCATTTTAAAGTCCATGAGTCATTTTTATGATCAATAACATATTGGGTATGATCTTTGTAATTTTAGGATCATGATCTCTTACCCCTATGTTTATCTTATGCTCAGGTGGGATAATTTATTGATATCTACATTATTTTCCAGTATATAGAATCTAAGAAAACTCAATGTTTTGTTTTTCCACCGTTTGATTAAAAAGATAGTTTTCAAGTATGTTATTCCAAAGAAATGGTCTATGTGGGAGTTGTTAGAGAACATTTATGAACTAGTTGTTTATGCAACTATGTTTCTAAAGACACTAAACATTTATAGATATTTAATGGAATATAATTTTATAAATTTAATACTCATCTAAAATAATGTAAAATATTGTTATGAAATGTATGGGTCGCTATAGATGGTATTAGAGATTATTTTAGTCCATATTTTTATGTTATAATTAATGAAACATATCAAAAAACCATTGGAAAACATCTTATACTCTTAATAATGAATTGATTTAGTGGTTTTATTAGAAATAAAATTTGGCATAAAAATTACATGTGGATGGGGTTTTACCATAGATTCATCTAGTAGTAATAACCCAAAAATTATTTGGTCAAGTATATATCAAACTTCATATGGTTCACAGTGAGTATACTCTTACAACATTTGTAGTTTTAGACTCGAGGGTGATAATTGTATATTAATTCATTTTTTTGATCAATTATAAAGGATTTGAATAGAAAATGATCATAAATGGCATTTGTTTACCATAACATGTCATATATTAAAAATATTGAATCATGATTTAGAAATCCTTAAAATTATTTTTAATGAATATGATTATTATTACCGACAAAATGTTTTTTTATTTTATCAATGGATGGAACCAGGAAGAATCATGTTAACAAAGATCATTTTGGATACCAATATATTAATGAGTTAAAAAATTGGATGATACAGGAATTGGAAGATATTGTAAGTATACATAGTGATTTATCATGACATATAATTAACAACTTCTTCTTTAACAAATTATGAAACTAAGTAATGATGATGAAATAAAATTTTATAATAAAATATGCGATGGAGGCCATAGAGGTGATAAGGATCAATTTAATTCCTAACTACAATATAGAAGAATAAACCTAGAATACGTTAAAATATTAATAAGAATTTTTTTTATGTTTTTAGAAGAAGTTAATATTGAAAAATATTTTTACGGAAAAAAATTGGAGTTTGATGGAGGGAAATAAATTTTTAAATAGGGATACATTTGTAGTTCATTTTCATAAATGTGGGGAAACTGGGAATTATTTGAGTTGATTCCATCTTCTAAATGTAAACTTATTCATCATTGAATGAAAAATTTTATTCTATTCATTGAAGTGAATGCATTTAAGTGTTTATATATTTGGATTATATAATTATGATTTATAAGTATTTTAACCATTAGTTTTTGAAATCTTAATAATGAAACATCTATATATTTTTTTGTAGATGTTTTTCTTGATGTATTTTAAAAAATATTATGAAGGATACAGAAGACCTAGAAAATAAATTTAGTGGTAAGGATATGTTTTTGAAAAAAACATTAATGTGGGAAAGATAACCCTTAATACAATCTAAATGTTTAAATAATAATATTTATCTGAGATAAATATATGATGGAAAGTGATTACGTAATTTTGATAGTATTTGTTACCCTGGAATTGGTTAGTTATTTAATATAAAGTTATTTAGGACATATTTTATAATGTTTTATTACATTTTTTGGTTTATTTATTTTTATCATAAGTCTATGATTTTATTCGATGAATGTTGATTCTTTTGTTTGAATAATTTATGTTTCATTGATGTTTTATAGTGATTTTTGTTATCAATAAATTTTAATAAAATATTGGATAATGGTATTTACATTTTGTAATTTGACACTGTGATTAAAATTATGTTCTATAAGGATAAATGATATTGTTTATCTATTTTTCTGATCAAATATTTCATGTTTTTGTATTTTGAATGTGGTTATACATATTTTTGAGGGGTATTAAGATAAATTATTTATGGGATAGATTTATTTTTTATTTAGAGGTTATTGCTGAGGTTTTTGAGATTAATGTATTATATTGAATAGCTTGTTCTAACCACTATAGTATTGTAAAATATTTATTTAAAGAATGAATTATGTGTTATAAGTTTATGGATGATAGGATATTTTGAATTATAATTTATGCACTTCAACTATGAAATGTTTTTTTGGGAATAAGATAAGAAGTTGGGATTAGTTGAAGTGAAAAATAGAATGAAATTGTGCTAGTAAAATTAAATGAAATCATGTATGTAAATATTCTAATTATATCCTCCATGAGAGTAAATGAACACATAAAATATAGTTAATAGTTAATGAAAAAAATAAATATACTGTTTAACAGTAATTTTTAATGAATTGATGAAAATTTCATCCCTTAAAGACTTAAGGTCTGGTGGTTGTTTCATTTATCGAGGTCATGTTCTCTATTCATCCCCACCATAATTTGTAAATTAATTATTTCTCCATGATATATTTTAACATCCCACACTTTTTCTCTTATTGGGAAATATAGTTATGGTTCATTTCATATGAAATTCACACTTACCATTCACACATTTAAAGAAGAAATTTTATTAACCATATTTACGATGCGATTTAAAAAATATAATTTAAAAACATTGATTAACAATATAATTTTAAAATTTTATGGAAAAAATTTATTTAAGGGAGAGAATTAAAACACCAAAAAATAGATTTAAAATATAATAGTATCATTATTTTTCATAACAAGAAAGACTGAGATTTAAGGGAATTGAGATGTATTATAATAATATTTTTTTTCATAAAAGTTACCAGTTCATTAAATTTGTGGGTATTAATATGAAAACAATTCATTATGAAATTTATACATAGTTGTCCCAGTAAATAAAAAAAATAGAATAATACGTTGTAAATAAGAACTCAATTTTTAGTGAAGTAATTTTATGATTCAAAAAATGAAAATTCTGCAAAAATAATTTTCATTTCATTTTTGGGGTGGAATGTTTAATAATTTTTTGACACTTTTTTGAAACTTAAATTTTAAAAAATTATCTTATATTTTTAAATCATTATATCAAAAATATATTATGGTAAAATTTGTTTTCTTCATAGAAATATCAAATTTTCAATGAATAGTGAAAAATACTGATTTTGGTATTACTGTTTTTTAATTTAATTTAAAATTTTTATTATGAAAATAATATTATAATAATGTATCATAAGTATTATTTAATTAGATATAATCTAATTTATTACATTGTTGTTATAATTATAATTTGAATTCTTATTTGCACATTTTTGGTCATTAAAACATGTTGTTTCTAAATTCTAATTTCCATTGTGTTTTATGTATTGATATTAAAAATGGTTTCTACCACTTCAAAAAATTTAATTTTGAAAAATATTTTCCATATATTGAATGTGGAGGATTGTTTTTATAAAAAAATTATCTTTTATTATTTTCTTTATTAATGTCAACCATAGTAATTTTTTTCCTTCAGTATATGTAAATTTAGAAATTAATGTTTAAAATAATATCATAAATAATAATATTATCCATAAATCATGTCATTAATATGTTAGATGGGTGAGGTTTACGATCCACTTCAAATATTATAATTTCTATAAATTTTTTGTCTTGTTTCTTTGAAAATGAATTGTATTATAATTTATGTAAATATAAATTCAGAAATATCAGTGTATTTATTTTAATATAAATAAAATTTTATGATAGTGATATTTAAAATGTATTTTCTCTTATAAATGTGTATTATAAAGATAAATTTTTTATCATGCATTGTTATTTCTTTTTAGTGATTAAATAATTACATTAAATTTTTATGCAACACTGACTCCGTACCTGTACAGGAAGTTTAAAAATCATATAAATAAATTTAAAAACACTAAAAGTAATTTTTTTGTGAGTTAAAGATTGTATTTAATTTTAAAGATAAGGATAAAATAATAACTATTTTTAATGTTTTATATTCCAATTATATTACTGTAATTTTATTAGACTCAAAATATTTTAATATTTATTTCAATCACACTAATAAAATTATATAATAAATAATTTTTTCACAAATTGTCTAAAAATCATAAAAAATGAAATCGAAAAATTTGATGATAAATTGTCTAAAATTTCATAAATTTCTTATTTATGATCCAATATCCATCTTATAAGTAATAGGATAACCCAATAATTTTATGAAATTTATTACCACAATTATGATTAATTTTTTTGAACCAACCAGTTAACCATAAATACAAGGTCCATAATGATATAAAAACCTATAAAAAACCCATTAGGATATTATATTTACACTATAGGCTCTTTATCTATAAATCCATGTCATTTTCAACATGTTTTATGATTTCATAACATATTAAATTATAATATTATAGGTATTTATAAAAATAAAATTAATGATATGTTCTAATATATAATACTCATTTAAATGATTTATAATCAATTAAAATTATATATTCATAAAAGTTAATGGTATAGAATTTTAAATTTCAACAATGGTGTATTTACGAGTCGCATTTATTTTTTATGGTAACATTCTTGACAATTTAATAGATATGTTTGGCAACAAAACAAATAATTTATATGTTTTATTTGATTATAGTATTTATAAACATCCATAAAATATATTTTAAATATATCAATTTAGATCCACATAAATATGAAAATTAATCTATATTAGTTTAAAACCTTATTTTATTACCAGAGTGTGCATATCGTCACTTATAAATGGGAGAATACTATCTGTTCTTACTATCACCCTTTAATCCATCTAGATCAAAATAACACTAAAAAATTAACATCTAAACATTAATATAATTTTATATTGGTTATTATATTATTAAAATACCATTATAATCGTTCATAAGAAGGGATTTAAAAAAAGTCCATAGAGGAAGACGTAATTGTCTTAACGGACTCTGTCAAATTTATTTTTTCTTATACATCAAACACATATATTTTAAACATGTAATAAATAATAAATAAAATATCATAAATAAAATTATATGTTATTTTAATTATTTTAAAAACATGTTTCATCTCTCTTTGATCCTATGAGAATTGAAAAGAGAACTCACGTGTACACAAGTATTATCGTCACCAAGAAGTGGTGAAATTCATTTATCATAAAATTTTTATTTATATGGTTATAATGATGAAAATAACTAATATACATAATATTTGTGATATAATTCTATTTTATTGATTATAATATCATATCTTGATTCCAACCTTCTCAACCGTTGGGAAATGATGACGCATATCCTGCATATGTGTGGACTACCATCTCCAAAAAGAGATTTTATACATATCTAATTTCTATAAAACATGGGTTGTAATAATGATATATTTAATAAATATAAATTTTCTATATGATATAATAATAAATTTTTAATAGTGAATTATTTTTTTCATTTCATTTTATCATCTGTCAAAAGTATAAAATAATGTTCATCTGTATATATAGCCTACTCTATCCAGGAACTATGTAATTCATTTTTCAACATAAAACATTTACTGATGAATATAATTATATACTTAATTAATATATATATATATATATGTTATTTATATCATGAAAAAAACTATTTATATTACAGAACCATACATTGACCAGAACTGTTGAATTTAAATTATCATGAAAAATGAAATAGTTGACTCTTGAAAACGTCTATTTTAATTATGGATTATTAATAAATTGTTGATTATATATTATAAGTTGATATAATATTATATGAAATATATTTAAATGAATATGTTGTAGAATAATAATATATTTAAATTTATTATATATGATGTTAGATCAATATTAGTGTAATAAAAATTTGTTATAAGATATTTTAATATCACTTTTTTAACTTTGACACACATTCCTTACTAACAAATTATTTATATTATGTTCTATATAAACATCCCATGAAATTATATTTCTATTATTCTCATGAAAATAATAGGGAGATATATTTCCATATAAATCTCATTTTTAATGTTTTGATCCACAAAGTACCAATGATGTTAGGGATGTATGTTTTAGTACCATTTAAATCGGGGTTGTCTGTATTAGAATTTCCATCAAAGAAATTATATGATCCTAATCTGATAAATCACATTTATTATTAATATACTCTATTTAATAAATTAAATTTCCCATAGTAGTACCATATTTTTATCTTTTGTAGCTAAATTGTCATTGAAAATGCTATTTTGGAAGAAATAGACTTTATATACGTGATGGCCAAGAATCATTTTCTTCACATACATGGTTTCAAAAAATGTTTTTTGAGTGTTTTTGGTATTATCCATTGATTTTTTAATTTTATTTTTTACCCCTGTTTTTAATTGAATCTTTTTTTCATTCTTCAGATGAGGAAATTTTGTATTTTTACAAAAACATTTAAAGGAAATATTTATTTTAACATTTAAGACTTGACTATAATTTCCAGAAATCATGACCAATCGAGGATTTAATGAATATTTAAAAAAATATTCTACACCATTCCAAATAAGATGTTTTCATAAATATTTTTAAAATAATTGGATTTTATATAAGTTGATTTAATACTAAAATGGTATTTTCCAAATGAAATGTTAAAAGTGATATTCTAAATTAATTGTAATCTAAAATGAAACCCTTTTACAGTATTTTGGTTTCAATTCATATATGACACTAGGATATTATTGTTATTCATTCATAGTATGTTTTATTATTATGATGATGATATTTTTTAAAAACACATTTTCTTTTTCATAGTTTAAAAAATGATGAAATATTTAATGTTTTCATGATCTTATTGTGTACACATGAATGAAGTTGGATTTTATGTCCAGTTTGTCTATTATATACCTCCAATGAATAGGGAAAATATGCAAAAATCATTAGTTAAATATATTATACATGAACATGATATCATTTCAGAATATTATTATTGGACTAGGTATTCAAATCTATTATATTATACATGTACATGTTTGTCATGTCCTTGAGATAATTTATAGACAATGTTTCGTGCACATAAGTTTATAAGAGGGTCTTATTTTTTCCCTTAACTTTATGGGTGATCCTACTTATTTTCATACATTTTCAAAATTTTAGAAGCATATTTTTTTAATATTCAAATATCAATATAATGATTTCATATATTGTGACTGATTGTTGATGATTATGAACTATTTTTATAACTTTCTCTTAATATGATTGTGTTTTATACATTGAATAATACACATAATCTATGAAATATTGGGTATGAACATTGTAATTTATTATCATGATATCTTAACATTATTATTATCTTATTCTCATGTATAATAGTTAATTAATATCTCATATATTTACCCTTACTAACCATCTACACTCACTCATTATTATGTTTTTTTACCCATGTTAAGAAAAAAGGTGTAGAGATGCCAAACCTGACATACATAGAAATTAAATTACTTTTACGGAATACTTAATACCTATCAAAAACATACACACAAGGATAGTAATAGTTTAGTTTCTTTGGAAACCCGGAATATAATCTTCTAATCGTGGTGAATGATCTTCAACATCTCCCATAAAGGTCTTCCCCTTTTGTTTTCTTACGTAAAACCATTCTTTAAATCCCTGGGAAAAGAAAACATATAAATTGTGAGCTCAAATTCTCAGTTAGGGTAAGCATGGAGAAAATAAAACAAATCATATACATTTTAAATAAAAAACATGAACATAATGTTTAAACATCAAAATCTTGAGAAATGACATAAAACATGGTAGTACATAAGGAATAGATCATATTAAAACATTAATAATGATATAATTGCATGGGAATAAAAAATGTAATTGTGGAAAACCATTATGAACATGATATTATTTCCATAGTATCCAAGACATTGCTTCCAAGACCATATTAGTGGACAAAGTCCCTTTCTGAATTGAGTTCACTCCTCGTTCTAGTCCTGTATCACTGAACCAAATTAACTTACCATTTCATCCATGTCTATCTCCTGTGATACAAATCATTACCCAATGAATTTTAGGGAGATAAAGGTCCCACCCATCTCATAATGAAATCATTCTTACGTGTGACACAACATTAACATGAATCATTCATCAAAACCCAAATAATTAAATGCGTTTCATAAAAATCATCCCATCATAACATAATCCATATAAAAAAAATGATATCATTTCATCATTAGAAAAGTGAAACTATGTAAATAATAGAGTCGTTATACTTTAAACATACACATATGAAATAATTTCATCTTAGATTGGAAATGGTATTGATAAAACACTTGAAATGAATTCTTGGGGAAAATATCATTTGTTCTTAAAAATCATTTTATATTCACAAAATGAAATTCAAATTTAAAATAAAAGGATTTTTTTGAAAATAGCTAATAAATATTGTAGAGTAATCTTCATGAAAATTAGGTGTTATGAAATTGTAAAAATATGTTCATGTCGTATATGTTCAAAAAACATTCTTCTCGTACTTTTGCTGGAAAAGTCAAAAAGTACTTCGTATGGTAAACAAAAGAAAGATTCATTTTATACAATGTGGTAAAAGTAAAAAAAGGGTTACAATTACTTTAAAAATACATTGAATTATAAAAAAAAATTATGAAAAAATTTTAGAAACAAGGACATGGATGATAAACATAACCCCAATAAATACTTACGAATAAACAATCTCGGAAAAAAATGAGATTGGAAAAGTTATCCCTTACAAAGATCTTTTTGTAAATAAAATAGTTCACATATGTGTATTAACTATAAAGTCACATAAAGAAATTATAAATACATGATAATATATACAAATTCATTTCTCACATAATCAAAGAATGACATAAACAAGAAAGATAAGATCAACCCAAAGAATGAAAATTGTGTTAAGAAGTTCCCTTACCACGTGTCCGACTTGACTCGATCATTCTTTAATCTCCTGAATAATAAAACAAAGTTAATTTATAATTTCTTAAGAACCTGTTTTGAGTATATTAATCTTTTTATATCACTTATTACCATGTTATAAACATTATGTAACAATTTATGTTAATAACGTTTGTTTGTTCGATATTTGGTACTTGAGTCAACAATGGACTTCTTATAATTACATGTTTTTCATGTGGTCAAAGGTTCATTATATCCAGAATTATATTCATGATTTATATATCATATATATCATATATATATCTATGATATACATGTATTTATATTAGTACATAACATATGGAGGTAAGAAATTAAATGCATCGTTTATGGAGACGGTAAGCCGTACGTACGCAAAAACGCTATTTTCATTACTATCCCTTATTTTAATAGAATTAGAACATAATGATAAATAGTTATATTATAATTCCAGTATAATATCATATATAATATCATTAACTCCATCCTCTATACATCCCACATAAGGCATTAATGAATCATATCACTTTGAGGGGGTGGTAGTTCGCACTTCCTCAAACGAGATTATCGTATTTACCCACTATGGAAACCATAAAGGCTTGATATAATTGGGAAGTAAAGAAGAATAAAGAAAATAATAGGCATAATATATATAATATATAAATATAGTTCCATCATAATGGCCACCATGAGAGGCGGTAGGAAAAAATTGAACAATCATTGTTTCATGAGGTGTTACTTTCCCATCCACAGAAAACTTATGTTCTTAATCCATTAGATGGAGGTGTCTGTAAGTGTATTTCAAATAAATCTCATAAAAAATCCTATTATATTTAGGATATTGTTTTTGTTACTAAATAAATGATTAAAAATAGTTTAGTGGTTGGAGAAGTATAATAAAATAAAACAATTTAAGAGAAACTGTTACCTTTAATTTGGGAAACATCCTTTGGTTTGAATCAAAATGACTTATTAAAGTTCCTTATACCTAAGGTAAAGCTTCTAGGGGGAGGAGAGGAATGTAGATATCTTAATTGGGTTGAGGTTTGAAACCCCAAATGGCTTGAGAGGTGTGAGGAATTGGATATAAATGGTCTTCTTTTATAAGGGGAAGGAGCGGCTCTTTTGGAATGTGTGAAATATTATTTTATTATAAACAGATATTCGATTTCCAAAGGTCAAAAAATCATTAAAGATGAAGACAAGATTACTCATGGTAGAAATAAGATCATCCAATCATAATTGGACATGTTTTGGATAATATTTTAATCATGGTAATCATATTTATTTAAATCATTTATTAATGAGTTAAATACTTCATCATTATTGTGTCATAAATAATTTAATTTATATGTTGTCTAAAAATTAAAAAAAAAAATACCATCATATAGGAAATATTTTTATCTTTACAATTAATATTTATAGTATAAAAGATAATTTATATAACCCCATATAAAAATTAATTACTAAAAGTTTTTTTTGTTAATGTCAATTTTGTCTTTACGTCGAATTAATTAATCCAAATTGTCATTATCACTACCAAGTGGCTCAATAGGGTCCCAAAATCGACCCAAGGTTTCCCATGGTCAGACAATACTCATCGAATAAGGTTAGGACAAGTGTTAAGGTAATTTAGAATTATTATAATATTCTTTTAACCTTGAATTACCCTTTTTACCTTTAACCATAGTAAATAAAAGTCAAAAATTTTATTTACCAATATTATTTTCATCTTATTGAACAATATTTTACTTATTGATAACAACCATGTATGTTGGATTTTTGAAATTCAATTCACAGAAGTTGTAAAATTTCATTTAAATGAATGAATCCAATTTTTAACTACTACTATGTGGTTTCACTATTGATCAAAAATTGAAGTTTTTTCATGAAAATACAACAAATTCAGCCTAATATATATTTGATATTCCAAATTTAAAAATTATTTCATTTTTTAAAAATTCAAAACATATATGTGGAATTAATTAATTTAAAAATTAATTCCCATTATCAAAACAAAATGCCTGTTTTTTAAGAAACAATAAATATCAAAAGATCGACACTTGTTTATGTCCAATTTCCAAGGAAAATTAATTCAAATTACCAAAATTGGATTAAATGGTTAAAATATATTCTAATTATTCGTTAAAAACAATTAAAAGATAATATAACCATATAAATCATTGGAATTAAAAAAAGTTCTTTTTAATTTAAATATATCATGTTTTTACTATTCATTAAAATATGAAAGTTATCAGAATAATATGAAAGCTTTATCCAAGGTAAATTTTTATATCCTGATTCCAAAGATTAATTTTATTTTGTCAAATTGAACTTATAGACCTGTCAAAAACTAGATTCGAGGTGGTTGTGCCATCAAAAGGTGGAAAAACTACAATTTTTTAAAAATACTTATTTTACCGGAAAAATTTATTTTGGTCTCATACCATGTTCTAGAAAATGTGTAAGATTAATAATAATGTTATAAAATTCAAAATAAATTTGATATTATTCATAACGGCTAGTTTATAATAATATTATAACCATATATCATTGCTCAGTGAAACCCGGTATTGGGTACTACACACACTATCGAGGATGGTTGCAATTGTGTGTAATGCAAGCCATGGCAGGGATGCTTGTAGTGAAAGCTCCATTTGGTGTTGTGTATGAAATAATTCAAAGATTATTTCATTTATACATTAAACAAAATCTATACTTAATGTTTCTTAGAATAATTTCTAAAAAATGAACTTGAAATTGTGTGTAACACGAGCCATGAATAGTGTTGGGTACATTGCGAGCTAATACGGTGTTTCATATAGCACAAGCTAATTTTGGTGTAGTGTACGACATAAGAAATCATGGAAATTAAAAAGAATAATTCTCATAAAATCTCAAGGTGTTACATTCTACCCCACTTAAAATGAATTTCGCCCTGGAAATTCGTCCGGGTTATAAGTGGTTTATTACTTGAATGTTTCTTTCATAGAAACCCACATAGTAAAAAGGAACACTAAAATGTCATTTTAAAAAGGAAAGTTAGAATCATAATGATCACCCAATGTAACATAGCACTGGGTTTCCACATAGGACAACATAGGTGAAAATATGGATATGGAAGAGAACTCTAACCATCAAGTTCAGATGGAGAGTGGTAGAAAACATGGCTATGAAAAATCCATCAATCACAAAGCCATAAATTTGTGATGATTTAAGGTACCATATAATTCATCAAGTATGAGGGTACTAGGACAATGTTTTTTGTTCTCAAAATTATTTCCCTAATGTTAAAGAATTGTTGACTTAAAAGGAATACTTACTTGATTTTGGTACAGTCTCACCGTTGTTCGTGCCTTAAAAAATTTCCACTTCATCTCTTGAAGAAATGATGTTGAATTTGTCTTTTGCAAATGGTTAGCAGATCATGTGATAGAATGATAAGTCATTCCATCTATCTCAAAAATAAGGTTAGCAAAAGATATTTACATAAGTCCATCTATGGTGAGATTAATCGTATATGGTTCCAAAAATGGACTTATACATCATCTATCATAACGCTTAATAAAATAAAACAATTTTATACTAAAAAGGACATAATGTATGCCAGTTGTAGGCGATAAAGGCCTCTCTCACTTCGGTTGTGGGTTCTATTCCCACAACCTTGTCCGATGCGACGGTTTGTCGCCCGTTCTACAGGTTCTCCCATTTTCTAAAACTACACGATTATAACATTCCAGAAATAATATCGAAAAATGTTCTCTCCTTAAACAATACTATATGAGGTCCAATATAATCCATTCCAATCTTTAGGGTTATCCAAAATAAATATTTTCAATCTCATAGTATAAGGAAAATGATTACTTGAAATTTCACATAACAAGCACGTGAATACCATCATTTATCATACGATATATTTTGTTGGTCACATTCCAAACATGTGAATACCTTAATCATGTATTCTCTTTAAAAATGAATACCCATTGGACCATAGTGAAAACATGAATGCTGTCAAAAGCTAACACTTTCCACATACCAAAATCCCAAAATTTCCATATACTCATTCCATGATATCACTTTTTCCTTATATCAGTCATTAGATCATTAATACTATCAAACATTTAATTTTCTCCTTATCCATTATTTATGTGCATATCATCCACTTTCCAAAAATATTTCAATCAGTTTTCATGGTTACTAGTACCATATAATTTTTCAAAACCAGAATGGACCAATACATAGATATTTCAATATACCATAAAATTACCTCAACAACATTATTCATGAATACTAATACACAAACACTTCAATCCATTCTCTTCAATGATTGTCATGTAATAAGTACTTCTTTGATATAGAAGTAACCTCTTAGGTCAGGGCATTGAGTTGGGTAATGCCCATGTTCTCCACAGATAAGACATTGAACTCCAAAATAGTCTGTCACTCTATGAACCTTTTCTCCTCACAGATAACATCTTCCCCTCCATTTGATGTATTCATCAAGGTTCTTCTTCCCTTCTTTTGAAATCTCAATCTTCCTTTATCTATGCTCCTCACCATGCGAATATGTATAAAATTCCATCTTCATATTATATGATGAATTAATAATACCACTAAAGTTCAATTTTTTAATCATATATCGTGAGTACTGATTCAGCATAATAACAAAATCTTTATTTCTATGAATTACGCAATTTTGTCTCTCATAGTCACCATTTTTTCCATTGGATTCAATGTTCACCCAATTTTTCTGGTTCCCTCCATTGATTAAAACCAAAACCATGTTGTAAGAAATAGTTAAAATAACAAGGAACCACATTATCATAAAAAGTCATTTATGGGATTTCTAACTTATCACACATTATTTAATCCATGACACCCTAGGTTCACCCTAGGTTATTCATGATTGTCAACATAATTATAGGACCATAACCTATATTTATACTAGACCTTAGGTACATCCCTAGACATACCTTAGAAATATCTATAGGGATCTCACTAATGTTATCTCATCCTAGTTTCCAAAGGATGACTAAACCATTCCTCTGATTCAAACTGTAGAGACCCCAAACCTGACGTACATAGACATTACATTAATTTTTCAGCATACTTAATACATAACAAAAACAGAAACACAAGGACCGTAATAGTTTAGTGTCTTTGGAAACCCGGAATATAATCTTCTAATCGCGGTGAAAGTTATAAGGCCCCAGCCTTAAACATTAATTAATCTTGAGTTATTTCAAGAATACACATTGAGGATCTTTTCAGGTTTAGAGTTTTAGAGAATTAGATCATAAAACATGCATTACATTCCACATTTAGGAAAAGTGGTTACATAAAATATAGTACTCATTTTTCCCATCAATAGAAACATATTTAAAATAAAACATGGATTCTTTCTTGACACTTCATTAACACTATCATCACATGATGTACCTTTCCCTTGACCTGTGAATTTTTTTTCAAAAACTTGGGATCAGCATTAAAATCTCAGTAAGGGATATAAAAGTATGAAGTGAAAACATTATTCCATCGATGAAATCATACTTTACTCATTAAAAATAAGCACGTTAACATACCTCATCAAATCATGAATAAATCATAGAAATCATAAGACATAAAGGTAACTTGAGGCATTCATAACATTCTAACATAGGGAGTAACCCTCTTGGTTATGTTTGGAATACCCATCACAGTATATTCCTGAAATCTTTTCAGAGAAAGCTTAACTTTTAACTCCTTCCCATTACCCAATGCATTGGAGAGCTATATCGGACTCACCCGCACATAGTTTATCACGGAACCACCCGTCTTCATAACAATTCTCAAGTACCATACCATAATCGTATCACATAAAACATGCATAAAGGAAACATAACATTTCCACATTTCAATCACAAGATATCAACAAAACACATTGATATAATAAAAAATTTATGAAACCCATATTCAATACCAAAATAAATGAAAAGTAAAACATGGTATTTATTTTTCATTTAAAAAAGGTATGTCTTGTAGAGGAATCTGAAACTCAAATAATGGTCACGGCGGCGGAGAAGTCATTGTTGCCGCATACGTACGACTAAAACATTCCCTTTTGTCATTTAGTAAAACGCTTCGTATAAAAAAAGATTCCTTTTGGATAAACATAATAGTCAAAAAGGTTTATACACCGTATAAAAGATGGTTGTGTATAAAACAAAAATATGCCTCAATGAAAGGAGATTGAGACGAAGTCCCATACCTTGGGTCCGACTTGACTCGATCATTCTTTAATGTCCTGAATAATAAACTTGAGTTAATTTATAAATTCTTAAGAACCTTTTTCATGTTCATTATTCCTTTTATATCACTTATTACCATGTTATGAACATTATGTAATCATTTAAGTTAATAACAGTCGTTTTGTTGATATTTGGTACTTGAGTCAAAAGTGAACTTCTTATAATTACAAGTTGTTCATGTATCGATTATATCCAAAGTTATACTCATCATGTAGATATCATATATATCATATATATCCTATATATACATTCATTTATAATATTACATAATCATTTAGAGGTAAGAAATGAAATGCACCGTTCATGGAGACGGTAAGCCATACGTACGCATGAACAATACTTTCATTAATATGTCATATTAATGGAATTAAAACTAAATGAGAGATATGTATATTTTAATTCCATATTTATATTAATCATTTAGATATAACATAAATAATATATATCCATTATATATATGTACTTGTAATAGTACATTACA
Source organism: Viscum album (assembly GCA_963277665.1). Taxonomy (NCBI): domain Eukaryota; kingdom Viridiplantae; phylum Streptophyta; class Magnoliopsida; order Santalales; family Viscaceae; genus Viscum; species Viscum album. The sequence continues at coordinate 1,940,391,526 of OY728133.1, read as the reverse complement.
TTTGGGGATAAGAAATGAAATGCACCGTTCATGGAGACGGTAAGTCGTACGTATGCATGAACGCTACATTCATTTCTATTTCATATTTTATGTAATGGAATAATAATGAATTAAAGGTATATTATAATTATAGTATAATTTCATATATAATATAATTACATATATCCTTTATACGTACCACATATGGTATTAACGAATCAAATTACTTTGAGGGGGCGGTAGTCCGCACTTCCTAAAATGAAGATATCGCGTTTACCCATAATGGAAAACATCAAGGTATGCCATAAATGGAAAATACAGAATCATAACTAAAACATAAACATATTATATATCATATATAAATATAGTGACATCTTAATGGACACCTTTGAAGGTGTTAAAAGAATATTGAACAATCATCATTTTGTGAGGAAGAAATTCGCCATCCACGCAATCAGTATGCTCTTTAACCATTAGATGATGGTGTGTGTAAGTGTAGCAAGAATCATTATTATAAAAACATCCTAGTATATTGAGGATACTGGTGTTGTAACAAAAGAAATGAATAAAAATATTTTAGGGGGTTTGGAGAAGCAAAATAAAACATAAGAGCACAAGAGAAGAGAGTACCATTAAAACATGTAACTCTTTTTGATTTGAGCTCAAAGGCTTTCTTGGGAAGACTTCTGCCCACAGTGAGTCTTCTTGGAGAAATAGAGGGATGTGGAGAGACAAAATGAGCAGATATTGGCCGATCCAAAGGCTTGAGAGGTGTGGGTAAGGAGGTAGAGTTGGGGGCCTTTTATAAGAGGAGAGGAGGGGCACTCATGGAAAGTTATAAAAGGTTACTTTATTATAAAATTATTTTCAGATTTCAAAGTTCCCAAAATAATATATTTTGAGGATATGGTGATAAGAGTTCTAAATCCACCTATCCAATTGGTTTTTGACATGTGTAGGTCTTAGATTTTACATTATCTTTTCATTTTATTTAAATCGTTAAATAATGAGGTAATCGTTGCATCATCATGGTGTCATAAATAATTTAATTTATTTAATGAATAAAAATTATAAAAAAAATATCATGAGGAAGGAAGTCTTTTTAATACTTCTAATGAATATTTATAGTAAAAAATATGACTTGTGTAACCCCATGTAAAATTTGTTTCAGTAAAACAACTCATGTTTGTGACATTTTTATTTTAACTTTAAATACAATGTTTTTAATGTCATTTTCCTACCAAAGTGGCTCCATGGGGTCCCCAAGTTGACCCATGGATTTTCATGGTCGGCCATGACACATACAATTAGGGTAGGACATGTGTCTAGGTCATTTCATATTATGAAAACATTATTTTTACCTTAAACTACACTGATTACCTCTAATCACGATTTAAAACATAAAAGTTACTATTCACCAAAAAATTATTTCAATCCCATTGAACCACATTTTAAATCCTAATGACAACCATGTATGTCGAAATTTTGAAATTCAAAACACAAAGGTGGTAAAATTTCATTTAAACGAAAAATTAGTTTTTTTAAGTACCACTTAGTGGTTTCACTATTCATCAAAAAGTGAAGTTTTTTAGAAAAATACCAAAACTTCACCATAAGCTATATTTGATATTCCGAATTAAAAAATGATGTCTATTTTAAAAAATTCAAAACATATAAGTTACATTAATTAATTTAATAATTAATTCCAGCTGTCAGAGAAAATAGCGTGTTTTTATGAAACAATAGGTATCAAAAGATTGACACTAGTTTAAGTCGAATTTCAAGATGAAATTAATTCCAAAGACCACTATTGGATTAAATGGTAAAAATATATTCTAATTTTACATTAAAATAAATTCAAAAGATAATCTAATCATACAAATAAATTATATTAAAAAGAGGTTTTGATTTGAAATACAACATTTTCACTATTCATTAAAAAATGAATTTTATCGGAAAAATACGAAAATTTTAAACAAAGTAAATTTTGATGTCCCGATTCTAAAGAAAAATATTATTTGGTCCAATAGAATGTATAAGAGTGACCAAAACTATATTTATTGAGGGTTCTCCATCAAAAGGCGATAATTCGACCTTTAGTGATTGTTAGAGCATATATACCTAAAATTGTATTCTTTTCGTATATTAAGACTTTATCCTTTATTGGATAAATGTAAAAACATTTAACAAACATATATAATCATATTTTAGTTATTTCCATTCAATCCTGCCAATTCAACGGCTACGTGTTAACTACTATCTAAAATAATATTATTTTATTACTAGTGTGCAACGTAAGATTTCAAAAAAAACTATTTGTTGCGTATCGGGTACGCTATCGAACATAGAAACCCCTTTAAAGTAAAATTAAAATTTAATTCATAAATATTAATAAATATGAAAAAGCTTTATCATTATTTACCTGGGATGTTACATCCTTCCCCCCTTTTGGGAATTGCATCCTCGCAATTTTATTCACTTATCAAAATAAGTGGGGTTATTTATCTTTCATAGCATTTTTAGATTCCCACGTTGCCTCTTCAACCATATGAGTTTTCCACAAAACCTTTACCTAGTTAATTAACTTATTTCACAACACTTTCTCTCTTCAGTCAAGAATCTGGACTGGTTGTTCTTCAGAAGAGAGATTCTCTTCCAACTGAACTACCTCTAGGCTCAAAACATGATATGGATCTGGCATATACTTTCTCAAAATCGAAACATGAAAAACATAGTGTACCTAAGATAATCTCGGAGGTAAAGCAACTCGATAAGAAACTGATCTAACTTTATCCATAATTTTATATGGTCCAATGAACCTTGGACCCAACATTTGTTTCTTACCGAATCGCATCACACTTTTCCATGGTTAAACATTGAGAAAAACATGATCACCTACCTCGAAAGATAGATCTTTCCTCTGGTTATCCGCATAACTTTTCTGTCTGCTCTGAGCTGTTCTCATGTGTTTCTGAATCAACTGAACTTTTTATGCCATCTCCTCTACCAATTCTGTTCCCATCAGCCTCCTTTAACCCACTGCATCCCAAAAAGCTGGAGTTCGACACCGATTCCCATATAATTCCTCAAATGGAGCAATCTGTATACTGGAATGAAAACTATTATTATATGAAAATTCAGCCAAAGAAATATGTTGGTCCCAAATTCCCTGATAATCCATTGAACAAGAACGTAGAATATCCTCCAAAGTCTAAAACGTTCGTTCGGACTTCCCATCTGACTGAGGATGAAAATCTGTACTAAAAATTTAATTCAGTACCCAATGAATTCTGAAGGCCTTTTCAAAAGTTAGAAGTAAACCTGGGATCACGATCAGATACAATGGAGAGAGTAACTCCATGTTACCTGAATATCTCTTTAAGATACAAACAAGAAAGTTGATCTAGGGAAAAATTATCTCGTATAGAATGGAAATGAGTTGATTTAGTCAAGCGATCAATTATAACCCATATTTCATTATCACCTCGAGGTGTCTTCAGCAATACCACATTTAAGTCAATGGATATATTCTCCCATTTCCACTCTGGTACTGGTAAAGACTGAGGAATCCATTTTGGTAACTTCTGCTCTGCTTTTACCTGTTGACAAGTCAAACACTTCATAGTAAAATCGGCAATATCCCTTTTTATTCTGTCCCACCAGTAATAATCCTGAAGATCTCTATACATCGTAGTACTGCCTGGATGAACTGAAAACAAAGAACTATGAGCTTCACATAACAACTCTCTCTTCAACCGTGAATCATAAGGAACACACAATCTCTTCACAAATCTCAAAACAAAATATTTATCAATGTTGAATTCAGGCAACTTACCCTTCTGAACCAACTCTACCTTTTTCTGCAACATGTTGTCTTGCTTCTATGCTTGCTTGATTCTGTCTGATAGATAAGATTTCACTGATACCTGAAAAAAAACAAAAGAACTTCCTGCACCAACAAATTCTATTCCAAAGTTCATCAAATCAAAAACCATTGGATCTCGTTCCAAACGTAGCATGGTTAATGAAGCATTACTTTTTCAACTCAAAGCATCAGCCGCTTTTTTTTTCTTTTCCCGGATGGTAATGAATTGTACAATCATAATCCTTGATTAATTCTAGAAATCTCCTCTGTCTCATGTTCAATTCCTTCTAAGTGAATATATTCGTTAAACTTTTGTGATCAGTATATATTTCACACTTTACTCCATACAAATGATGCCTCCAAATTTTTAGAGCAAAAACAACCGCAGCTAATTCCATGTCATGTGTAGGGTAATTTACCTCATGAGTTTTCAACTGACGTGAAGCATATGCGATTACCTGATAATTCTGCATAATGACACAACCATGACCCTTCAATGAAGCATCACTGTATATAACAAACTCGCCATTCTTGTAATCTAGTGCCAAAACTGGAGTATTCACCAATCTTGTTTTCAACTCCTGAAAACAATCATCAAATTATTTTGTCCAGATAAACATAACACCCTTCTGAGTTTGCTTAGTCATTGGACTAGATACCCATGAAAAATGTTCAACAAACATTTTGTATTTACCTGTCAAACCAAGAAAAATGATTCAACTGATCAATCACTACAGTAAACTGCTCAATTCTGATTCTGACCATCTCAGTATGTTGATTTGGAAGGTCATTTCCCTCAGTATGCCTTCCCAAAAAAAGCTTCTCTGTTTCCTCTATGAAAAAATATTCTTAACACTGAAATACCATAGGTGAAGCAACATGGTAATCTTTAAATTCTATATCATTTCAATCATACAATAAAATTATTTATAATTTGACAACTTCTTAACTCCTAATGTTTTCTAAACCGACCTATGATACCAACTATAAGGCCCCAGCCTTAAACATTACTTAATCTTGAGTCATTTTAAGAATACACGGTGAGGATCTTTTCAGGTTTAGAGTTTTATATAATTAGATCATAAAACATGCATTATATTCCACATTTAAGAAAAGTGGTTACATAAAAGATAGTACTCAATTTTCCCATCAACGGAAACATATCTAAAATAAAACATGGATTCATTCTTGACATTTCATTGACACTATCATCACATCATGTACCTTTCCCTTGACCTGTGAAAAACATTTCGAAAACATGGGATGAGCATAAAAAGCTCAGTAAGGGATATAAAAGTATGAACTGAAAACATTAGTCCATGTATGAAATCATACTTTACTCATAAAAAATAAGAACGTTAACATACCTCATCATCATGAATAAATCATAGAAATCATAATACATAAAGGTAACTTGAGACATTCATAACATTATTACGTAGGGAGTAACCCTCTTGGTTATGTTTGGAATACCCATCATAATATATTCCCTATATCTCATCGGAGAACCCTTAACGTTTAAATCCTTCGCAATACCCAATGCATTGCAGAGCTATATCGGGCTCACCCGCCCTTAGTTTATCACGGAACCACCCGTCTTCATAACAATTCCCAAGAACCATAACATAATCGTATCACATAAAACATGCAGGAAACATAATATTTCCACATTTCAATCACAAGATATCAATACAACACATTGATATAATAAAAAAATTATGAAAACCATTTTCAATACCAAAATAAAATAAAATTAAAACATGGTATTTATTTATCATTTAAAAAAAGGTGTGGCTTGTAGAGGAATCCGAAACTCAAATAATGGTCACGATGGTGGAGAATTCATTGTTGCCGCATACGTATGACAAAAACATTCCCTTTTGTCGTTTAGTAAAATGCTTCATATAAAAAATTATTCCTTTTGGATAAACATAAAAGTCAAAGGGGTTTATACACCATATAAAAGAAGGCTGTGTATAAAAAATATTTGCCTCAATGAACAGAGATTGAGACGAAGTCCCATACCTCAGGTCCGACTTGACTCAATCGTTCTTTAATGTCCTAAATAATAAACTTGAGTTAATTTCTACTTTCTTAAGAACCTTTTTCAAGTTTATTATTCCTTTTATATCACTTATTACCATGTTATGAACATTATGTATTCATTTAAGTTAATAACGGTCGTTTTGTCGATATTTGGTACTTGAGTCAAAAGTGAACTTCTTATAATTACAAGTTGTTCATGTATCGATTATATCCAGAGTTATACTCATGATGTAGATATCATATATATCATATATATCCAGTATATACATTCATTTATAATATTACATAATCATTTATAGTTAAGAAATGAAATACACCTTTCATGGAGACGTTAAGTCGTACGTACGCCTGAACGCTACTTTCATTTATATGTCATATTAATGGAATTAAAACTAAATGAGAGATATTTATATTTTAATTACATAATAATATTAATCATTTAGTTGTAACATACATCATATATATCCATTATATATATGTACTTATAATAGTACAATACATTTGGGGATGAGAAATGAAATGCACCGTAAATGGATATGGTAAGCTGTACGTACGCATGAACGCTACTTTCATTTCTATTTCATATTTTATGGAATAGAATCATAATTACATAAATGTATATTAAAATTACAGTATAGTTTCATATATAATATCATTAAATATATCCTTTATACGTACCACATATGGTATTAACGAATCAAATCACTTTGAGGGGCGGTAGTCCGTACTTCTACAATGATGATATCGCGTTTACCCATAATGGAAACCATAAAGGTATGCCATAAATGAAAAATTCAGAATCATAAGTAAAACATAAACATATTATATATCATATATAAATATAGTGACATCTTAATGGCCACCTTTGAAGGTGTTAGAAGAATATTGAACATTCATTATTTCGGGAGGCAGAAATTCGCCATCCACGGAAATAGTATGATCTTTAACCATTAGATGATTGTGTGTGTAAGTGTAGATAGAATAATTCTTATAAAAATATCCTAGTATATTGAGGATACTGTTGTTGTTACAAAAGAAATTAATAAAAAGAGTTTAGGGGGTTGGAGAAGAAAAATAAAACATAAGAACACAAGAGAAGACACTACCTTTAAAATGGGTAACACTTTTTCATTTGATCTCAAAGGCTTCCTTGGGAAGACTTCTGCCCAAAGTGAGGATTATAGGAGAAATATAGGAATGTTTAGAGACATAATGAGCAGATAATCACCAAACCAAAGGATGTAGAGGTGTGGGTAAGGAGGTAGAGGTGGGGTATTTTTATAAGAGGAGATGAGGGGCACTCTTGGAAAGTTATAAAAGGTTACTTTATTATAAAAAGATTTTCGGATTTAAAAGGTCCCAAAATTATATATTTCGAGGATAAGATGATGAGAGTTCTAAATAAAACCATACATTAGGTTTTTGACTTGTTTAGGTCTTAGATTTTACATTATATTTTCATTTTATTTAAATTGTTAAATAATGAGGTAATCGCTGCATCATCATGGTGTCATAAATAATTTAATTTATTTAATGTCTAAAAATTATAAAAAAAATATCATGATGTATGAAATCTTTTTAGATTTATAATGAATATTTATAGTAAAAAATATGACTTGTATAACCCCATGTAAAAATTGTTTCAGTAAAACAACTCATGTATGTGACATTTTTATTTTTCGTTAAATAAAAAGTTTTTAATGTCATTTTCCTACCAATGTGGCTCCATGTGGTCCCCAAGTTGACCCATGGATTTTCATGGTCGGCCATGACACATCCAATGACGGTAGGACATGTGTATAGGTCATTTCATATTATTAAAACATTATTTTGACCTTAAACTACACTAATTACCTCTAATCGCGATTAAAAACATAAAAGTTACTATTCACCAAAAAATTATTTTAATCCCATTGAACCACATTTTACGTACTAATGACAACCATATATGTCAAAATTTTGAAATTAAAAACACAGAGGTGGTCAAATTTCATTTAAACGAAAAATCAGTTTTTTTAAGTACCACTTAGTGGTTTCACTATTCATAAAAAAATTGAAGTTTTTCTGAAAAATACCAAAACTTCACCCTAAGATATATTTGATATTCCAAATTCAAAAATGATTTCTATTTTAAAAAATTAAAAACATATAAGTTACATTAATTAATTTAATAATTAATTCCCGCTGTCAGAGCAAATAGCATGTTTTTATGAAACAATAAGTATCAAAAGATTGACACTAGTTTAAGTCTAATTTCAACGTGAAATTAATTCCAACGACCAAGATTGGATTAAATGGTAAAAATATATTATAATTTCACGTTAAAATAAATTCAAAAGATAATTTTATCATATAAATAAATTATATTAAAAAAAGGTTTTGAATTAAAATATAACATATTTCACTATTCATTAAAAAATGAACTTTATTGGAAAAATACGAAAATTTTACACAAAGTAAATTTTGATGTCCAGATTCTAAAGAAAATTTATATTTGGTCTAATAGAATGTATAAGAGTGACCAAAACTATATTTATAGAGGGTTCTCCATCAAAAGGCAATAAGTCTACCTTTAGTGAATGTTAGAGCATATATGCCTAAAATTGAATTCTTTTCGTATTTTAAGCCTTTTTCCTTTATTTGATAAATGTAAAAACATTTAACAAAAATATATAATCATATTTTAGTTATTTCTATTCATTCCTTCCAATTCGACTGCTACGTGTTAACTACTATTTTAAATAATATTATTTTATGACCAGTGATCAACGTAATATTTCAAAGAAACACTTTGTTGCGTATCGGGTAAGCTGTCGAACATATAAACCCCTTTAAATTAAAATTAATATTTAATTCTTAAATATTAATAAATATATAAATTATTTATTCTTTATTTACCTAGGAGGTTACATCCTTCCCCCCTTTTGGGAATTGCGTCCTCGCAATTTTATTCACTTATCAAAATAAGTGGGGGTATTTATCTTTTATAGCATTTTTAGATTCCCACATTGCCTCTTCAACCATATGGGGTTTCCACAAAACCTTTACCTGTTGAATTACCGTATTTCACAAAACTTGCTCTCTTCAGTCATGAATCTGGACTGGTTGTTCTTCATAAGATATATTCTCTTACAACTGAACTACCTCTGGGCTCAAAACATGAGATGGATCTCGCATATACTTTCTCAACATCGAAACATGAAAAACATTGTGTACCTGAGATAAACTCGGAGGTAATGCCACTCGGTAAACAACTGATCCAACTTTATCCAGATTTTCATACGGTCCAATGAACCTTAGACTCAACTTTCCTTTCTTACCAAATCACATCACACTTTTCCACTGTGAAACATTGAGAAAAACATGATCACCTACCTCGAAAGATAGATCCTTCCTCCGGTTATCCGCATAACTTTTATGTCTGCTCTGAGCTGTTCTCATGTGTTTCTAAATCAACTAAACCTTTTCCACCATCTATTCTATAAATTCTAGTCCAATCAGCATGCTTTCACATACTTCATCCCAAAAAGCTGGAGTTCGACACTACTTCCCATATAATGCCTCAAACAGAGCCATCTATATACTGGAATGAAAACTGTTATTATATGAAAATTCAACCAAAGAAAGATGTTGGTCCCAACGTCCCTGATAATTCATCGAACAAGCACATAGCATATCCTCCAAAGTCTGAATCGTTCATTCTAACTTCCCATCTGACTGAGGATTAAATGTTGTACTAAAAATTTAATTTAGTACCCAACGACTTCTGAAGGCCTTTCTAAAAGATAGAAGTAACCCTGGGATCACGATCAGATACAATGGAGAGAGGAACTCCATGTAACCTGACTATCTCTTTAAGATACAAACAGGAAAGTTGATCTAGAGATAAAGTATCTCGTATTGAAGGGAAATGACCAGATTTAGTCAAGCGATCAATAATAACCCAGATTGCATTTTTACCATGAGGTGTCTTCGGAAATCCCACAATGAATTCCATGGATATATTCTTCCATTTCCACTCTGGTACTGGTAAAGGCTGAATCATCCCTTTTGGTAACTGCCACTCTACTATTACTTGTTGACAAGTCAAACACTTCATAGTAAAATCAGCAATATCCCTTTTCATTCCATCCCACCAGTAATAATCTTGAAGATCACTATTCATCTCAGTACAGCCTGGATGAACTGAAAATAGAGAACTATGAGCTTCACATAACAACTCTTTCTTCAACTGTGAATCACAAGGCACACAAAATCTCTTCCCAAATCTCAAAAAAAAAAATCATTATCAATGTTGAATTCAGGAAACTTACCCTTCTGAACTAGCTCTACCTTTTTCTGCAACTCGCTACCTTGCTTCTGTGCTTGCTTCATTCTGTCTGATAGAGAAGATTTCACTGATACCTGAAACAAAAATGGAGAACTTCCTGCACCAAAAACTTCTATTAAAAAGTTCATCAAATCAAAAACCAAATGCTCTCATTCCAAATGTAGCATGGTTAATGAAGCATTACATTTTCAACTCAAAGTATCAGCCACTTTATTTTCTTTTCCTGGATGGTAATGAATTGTACAATCATAATCCTTGATTAATTCTAGCCATATACTATGACTCATGTTCAATTCCTTATGAGTGAATATATGCTTTAAACATTTATGATCAGTATATATTTCACACTTTACTCCATACAAATGATGCCTCCAATTTTTTAGAGCAAAAACAATAGCAGCTAATTCCAAGTCATGTTAGGGTAATTTTCCTCATGAGTTTTCAACTGACGTGAAGTATATGAAATTACCTAATCATTATTCATAAGGACACAACAAATACCCTTGAACTAAGCATCACTGTATATAACAAACTCAACATTCCTGGAAGGTAGTGCCAAAACTGGAGCATTCACCAATCTTGTTTTCAACTCCTGAAAGCAATCATCACATTCTTTTGTCCAGATAAACTTAACACCCATCCGAGTTAGCTTAGTCATTGGAATAGAATACCATGAATATTTTTCAACAAACCTTCGGTAGTAACCTATCAAACCACGAAAAATGATTCAACTGAACCATTACTGCAGTAAATTGCTCAATTCTGATTCTGACAATCTCAGTATATTGATTTGGAAGTTAATTTCCCTCAGTATGCCTTCCCAAAAAAAGCTTCTCTGTTTCCTCTATGAAAAACCATTCTTAGCACTGAAATAACAGAGGGGAAGCAACATGGTAATCTTTAAATGCTATATAATTTCAATCATATCATAAATTAATTTATAATTTAACAACATTCTAACTCTTAAACTTGTCTAAACAAACCTCTGATACCAACTATAAGGCCCCAGCCTTAAACATTACTTAATCATGAGTTATTTCAAGAATACATGTTGAGGATCCTTTTAGGTTTAGTGTTTTAGAGAATTAGATCATAAAACATGCATTACATTCCACATTTAAGAAAAGTGGTTACATAAAAGATAGTACTCATTTTTCCCATCAAAGGAAACATATTTAAAATAAAACATGGATTCCTTCTTGACACTTCATTGACACTATCATGACATCATGTACCTTTCCCTTGACCAGTGAAAAACATTTCAAAAACATGGGATGAGAATAAAAAGCTCAGTAAGGGATATAAAATTTTGAAGTGAAAACATTAGTCCATGTATGAAATCATACTTTACTCATAAAACATAAGCACATTTACATACCTCATCAAATAATGAATAAATAACATAAATCATAAGACATAAAGGTCACTTGAGGCATTCATAGCATTCTTACGTTGGGAGTAACCCTCTTGGTTACGTTTGGAATACCCATAAAATTATATTCCCTAAATCTCTTCAGATAAACCTTAACGTTAAACTCCTTTGCGTTACCCAATGCATTGGAGAGCTAATCGGGCTCACCAGCCCTTAGTTTATCACGGAACCACCCATCTTCATAACAATGCCCAAGAACCATAACAAAATCTTATCACATAAAACATGAAAAAAGGAAACATAACATTTCCACATTTCAATCACAAGATATCAATAAAACACATTGATATAATAAAAACATAATGAAAACCATTTTCAATACCAAAATAAATGAAAAGTAAAACATGGTATTTATTTTTCATTTAAAAAAGGTATGGCTTGTAGAGGAATCCGAAACTCAAATAATGGTCACGGCGGTGGAGAAGTCGTTGTCGCCGCATGCATACGACAAAAACATTCCCTTTTGTTGTTTAGTAAAATGATTTGTATAAAAAAATATTCCTTTTGGATAAACATAAAACTTAAAGGGGTTTATACACCGTATAAAAGAAGGTTGTGTATAAAACAAAAATATGCCTCAATGAATGGAGATTGAGACGAAGTCCCATACCTCAGGTCCAACATGACTCGATCGTTCCTTAATGTCATAAATAATAAACATGAGTTAATTTATACTTTATTAAGAGCCTTTTTCAAGTTCATTATTCATTTTATATCACTTATTACCATGGTATGAACATTATGTAATCATTTATGTTAATAACGGTCATTTTGTCGATATTTGGTACTTGAGTCAAAGGTGAACTTCTTATAATTACAAGTTGTTCATTTATCCATTATATCTAGAGTTATAATCATGATGTAGATATCATATATATGATATATATCCAGTATATACATTCACTTATAATATAACATAATCATTTAGTGTTAAGAAATGAAATTCACCGTTCATGGAGACGGTAAGCCGTAGGTACGCAGGAACGCTACTTTCATTTATATGTCATATTAATGGAATTAAAACTAATTGAGAGATATGTATATTTTAATTCAATAATTATATTAATCATTTAGATGTAACATACATAATATATATCTATTATATAAATGTACTTATAATAGTACATTACATTTGGGGATACAAATGAAATACACCGTTCATGGAGACGGTAAGCCATACGTACACATGAACGCTACTTTCATTTATATTTCATATTTTATGGAATGGAATCATAATGACATAAATGTATATTATAATTCCAGTATAAGTTCATATATAATATCATTAAATATATCCTTTATACGTACCACATATGGTATTAACGAATCAAATCACTTTGAGGGGGCGGTAGTCTGCACTTCCTAAAATGAAGATATCGCGTTTACCCATAATGGAAAACATATAGGTATTTCATAAATGTAAAATAAATAATCTTATGTAAAACATAAACATATTATATATCATATATAAATATAGTGACATCTTAATGGCCAACTTTGAAGGTGTTAGAGGAATATTGAACAATCATCGTTTCATGAGGCAGAAATTCGCCATCCACGGAAACAGTATGCTCTTTAACCATTAGATGATGGTGTGTGTAAGTTTATCTAGAATAATTTTTATAACAAAATCCTAGTATATTGAGGATACTGGGGTTGTTACAAAATAAATGAATAAAAAGAGTTTAAGGGATTGGAGAATCAAAATAAAACATAAGAACAGAAGAGAAGACACTACCATTAAAACGGGTAACTCTTTTTGATTTGAGCTCAAAGGCTTCCTTTGTAATACTTAATACCAATGTGAGGCTTCTAGAAGTAATAGAGGGATGTATAGAGATAAACTGAGCAGATATTGGCAGATCCAAAGGCTTGAGAGGTGAGGGTAAGGAGGTAGAGGTGGGGCCTTTTATAAGATGAGAGGAGGGGCACTCTTGGAATGTTATAAAAGGTTACTATATTATAAAATGATTTTCGGATGTAAAAGGCCCCAAAATTATATATTTCTAGGATAAGGTGATAAGAGTTTTAAATACAAACATACAATAGGTTTTTGACAGTTGTAGGTCTTAGATTTTACATTATCTTTTCATTTTATTTAAATTTTTAAATAATGAGGTAATCACTGCATCATCATGGTGTCATAAATAATTAAATTTATTTAATGTCTTAAAATTTATAAAAACTATCATGATGTATAAAATCTTTTTATCTTTCTAATTAATATTCATAGTCAAAAATATGACTTGTATAACCCCATGTAAAAATTGTTTCAGTAAAACAACTCATGTTTGTGACATTTTTATTTTAACTTTAAATAAAATGTTTCTAATGTCATTTTCCTACCAAAGTTGCTCCATAGGGTCCCCAAGTTGACCCATTGATTTTCATGGTCGGCCATGACACATCCAATGAGGGTAGGACATGTGTCTAGGTCATTTCATATTATTAAAACATTATTTTTCCTTAAACTATACTAATTACCTCTAATCGCGATTAAAAACGTAAAAGTTACTATTCACCAAAAAAACAATTTTAATCCCATTGAACCAAATTTTACATCCTAATGACTACCATGTATGTTGAAATTTTTAAATTCAAAACACAAAGATGGTAAAATTTCATTTAAACGAAAAATCAGTTTTTTTAAGTACCACTTAGTGGTTTCACTATTCATCAAAAATTGAAGTTTTTCAGAAAAATACCAAAACATCACCCTAAGATATATTTGATATTCCGAATTCAAAAATTATGTCTATTTTATGAAATTCAAAACATATAAGTTACATTAATTAATATATTAATTAATTCCCGCTGTCAGAGCAAATAACGTGTTTTTATGAAACAATAAGTATCAAAAGATTGACACTAGTTTAAGTCCAATTTCACGGTGAAATTATTTCCACCGACCACTATTGGATTAAATGGTAAAAATATATTCTAATTTCACTTTAAAATAAATTCAAAAGATAATATAATAATATAAAAAAATTAGATTAAAATGTGGTTTTGAATTATAATACAACATTTTTCACTATTCATTAAAAAATGAACATTATCAGAAAAATATGAAAATTTTACACAAAGTAAATTTTGATGTCCCAATTCTAAAGAAGAATTTTATTTGGTCCAATAGAATGTATAAGAGTGACCAAAACTATATTTATAGAGGGTTTTCCATCAAAAGGAGATAAGTCGACCTTCAGTGAATGCTAGAGCATATATGCCTAAAATTGAATTCTTTTTGTATTTTAAGCCTTTATCCTTTATTGGATAAATATAAACACTTTTAACAAACATATATAATCATATTTTAGTTATTTCCATTCATTCATGCCAATTCAACGACTACATGTTAACTACTATTTAAAACAATATTATTTTTTTACTAGTGTATAACATAAGATTTCAAAGAAACTCTTTGTTGCATATCTGGTACGCTATCGAACATAGAAACCCCTTTAAAGTAAATTTAATATTTAATTCATAAATATTAATAAATATGAAAATGATTTATTCTTTATTTACGTGGGATGTTACAAAAGATCTTCATCATCTCCCATAAATATCGACACCTTTAGTTTTCATACCTAAAACATTTCTTTAAATCCTGGGGAAAATAAAACAAATAAAGAGTGAGCTAAAATGCTCTGTAAGGGTAAGAACAGAGAAAATAAAACAAATCATATACATTTGAACTAAAAAACCATGAACATAATGTTTAAACATCAAATTCATGAGCAATGACCTAAAACATAACAGTACGTAAGGAATAGATCATAATGAAACATTAATCATGATAAAATATCATGGGATTAAAGCATGTAATATGTGTCAAAACATTAATCACATGATATGATTTCTATAGTAGACAAGGCATTGCTGCCAAGACCATCTTAGTGGACAATGTCCCTTTCTGAATCGAGTTCACTCCTCGTTCCAATCCTGTATCACTGAACCGGATTAACATACCATTACATCCATGTCTATCTCATGAGATATCAATCTTTAACCAATGCATTGGAGGTATATATAGTTCCCACATATCTCATAATGAAATCATTCTTACGTGTGCCACAACATGAACATAAATCATTCATCATTCCCAAAATAATAAAATGGGTTTCATAAACATCATCCCATCATAACATAATCCAAATAAAAAAATGGATATCATTTCATCATATGAAAAGTGAAACCATGTAAATCATAGAGGCATTATACTTGAAACATACACATATTAAATAATGTAATCTTGGATGGAACATGGTTTTGATAAAACACTTGAAAGGAATTCTTGAGAAAAATAT
Source organism: Viscum album (assembly GCA_963277665.1). Taxonomy (NCBI): domain Eukaryota; kingdom Viridiplantae; phylum Streptophyta; class Magnoliopsida; order Santalales; family Viscaceae; genus Viscum; species Viscum album. The sequence goes on along the minus strand of OY728133.1, from coordinate 1,940,375,564 downwards.
ACCTTCTTCTTCAAAATCATTTTCTTTTCAAAAAATGCAATTCAATTTTAAAATAAATTGATTTTGTTGAAAATATTCATTAAATATTCTAGAGTATGATTCGTGAAAATTAGGAATTATGAAACTTAAAAAAATCCATTCATGCCATATATGTTAAAAAAACATTCTTCTCGTACTTTTTCTAGAATAATCAAAAAGCACTTGGTATGGTAAACAAAAGAAATATTCCTTTTATACAATGTGGTAAAAGTAAACATATGGTTAAAATGACTTTAAAAATACATGGAATAATAGTAAAAATTTTATGAAAACATTTTTGCAAAACATGTACACGGATGATAAACATAAACCCAGTTAATACTAATGAATAAACAATCTCGGAGAAAAATGAAATTGGAAAAGTTATCCATTACAAAGATATTTTTGTAAATAAAATAGATCACTTATGTGTATTCACTATAAGGTCACATAAAGAATTTATAACTACAAGATAAGATATAAAAAATCATTTCTCATAGAATCAAAGAATGACATAAACCAGAAAGAGAAGATCAACCCAAAGAATGGAAATTGGGTGAAGAAGTTCCCTGACCTCGTGTCCGACATGACTCAATCATTATTTAATCTCCTGAATAATAATTCAAAGTTAATTTATACTTTCTTAAGAAAATTTTTCTAGTTTATTATTCCTTTTATATCACTTATTACCCTATTATACACATTATGTAACAATTTAAGTTAATATCATTCGTTTGTGCGATATTTGGTACTTGAGTCAAAAATGTACTTCGTATAATTACATGTTGGTCATGTGGTAAAAGGTTCGTTATATCCATAATGATATTCATGATTTATATATCATATATATCTTATATATCCATAATATACATTTAGTTATAATAGTATATAACATATGGAGGTAAGAAATGAAATGCACTGTTCATGGAGACGGTAAGTCGTACGTATGCATGAACACTACTTTCATTTCTATTTCTTATTTTAATAGAATTAAAACATAATCATACATAGTAATATTATAATGCAGTATAATATCATATATAATATCATTAACTCCATCCTTTGTACATCCCACACAAGGCATTAACAAATCACATCACTTTAAGGGGGCAGTTTTCCTCACTTCCTCAAATGAGATTATCGTATTTACCCACTATAGAAACCATAAATGATTGATATAATTGGAAAGTAAAGAAGAATAAGGAAATAATAAACATAATATATATCATATATAAATATATTTCCATCATAATTCCCACCATGAGAGGCGGTAAGAGAAAATCAAACAATCATCGTTTTGTGAGGTGTTAGTTTTCCATCCACAGAAACTTTATGTTCTTCATCCATTAGATGGAGGTGTGTGTAAGTGTAGTTAGAATCCTTATCATAATAAAATCCTAATATATTAAGGATACTGTTGTTGTTACAAAATAAATTATTAAAAAGATTTTAGGGGTTGGAGGAGTAGAATTAAATAAAATAATTAAAGAGAAACTGTTACATTTAATTTGGGTAACATTCTTTGGTTTGAACAAAAAAGACTTATTAAAGTGCCTTCTGTCTAGAGTAAGGATTCTAGGGGGAGGATATGAATTTAGGGAGATTAATTGGGCTGATTTTGGATTATCCAAATGGATTGATAGGTGTGAGGAATTTTATAGAAATGTTCCCCTTTTATACGGGGAAGGAGGGGATCTTTTGGAAAGTGTGAAAATATTATTTTATTATAAACATATCATCGGCTTAAAAAGGTAAAAAAAACATTAAAGATGAAGATAATATTACTAATGGTTGAAATAAAATCATCCAATCAGAATTGGGCATGTTTTGAATAATATTTTAATCATTATAATCTTATTTATTTGAATCAATTATTAATTAGGTAAATACTGCATCATAATTGTGTCATAAATAATTTAATTTATTTGATGTCTAAAAATTATAAAACAAATACCATCATGTAGGAAATATTTTTATAATTCCAATTAATATTTAACGTCTAAATGATAATTTATATAACCCCTTATAAAAATTAATTAATAAAAGATTTCTGTTAATGCCAAATTTGTCTTTACATTAAATTAATTAATCCAAATTGTCATTATCACTACCATGTGGCTCAATGGGGTCCCAAAATCGACCCATGTATTTCCTTGGTCTGCCACTACTCATCCAATAAGTTTCAGGAAAGTGTTAAGGTAATTTTGAATTATTATAAAATTCTTTTAACCTTGAATTACATTATTTATCTGTAATCGCAGTAAATAAAAGTAAAAAGTTACTGTTCATAAAAAATTATTTTCATCTTATTGGACCACATTTTATGTCATTATAAAAACCATGTATTTTGGGTTTTTGAAATTCAATTCAAAGAAGTGGTAAAATTTCATTTAAATGAAAGGGTCAGTTTTTTAACTACCACTAAGTGGTTTCACTATTCATCAAAAATTGATGTTATTCAGAAAAATAACAAAAATTCATCCTATGCTATATTTGATATTCCGAGTTTAAAAATGATGTCATTTATTTCCAAAATTAAAAACTATGAAGTGGAATTAATGAATTTTAAAATTAATTCCCGTTATCAAAACAAAAAGCATGTTTTTTAGAAACAATAACTATCAAAAGATCGACACTTATTTATGTCCAATTTAAAAGTGAAATTAATTCCAATGACCAAAATTGTATTAAATGGTAAAAATATATTCTAATTAAACTTTAAAACCAATTAAAAGATAATATTACCATATAAATTATTGCGATTAAAAAAATGTGTTTTTAATTAAAATATAATGTGTTTTTACTATTCATTAAAATATGAAAGTTATCAGTATAATATGAAAAATTTATCAAAAGTAAAATTTTATATCCTGATTCGAAATAAGAATTTTATTTTTTCAAATTGAACTTAGAAACCCGTCCAAAACTAAATTTAATGTGGGTGCTCCATCAAAAGGCGACAAAACTGTAAATTTTTAAAAATACATATTTTACCTGAAAAATTTATTATGTTCTCATTCCATGTTCTAGAAAATGAGTACGATGAATAATAATGATATAAAATTAAAAATTTAGTTGATACTATTTATAACGGCTAGTTTACAATAATATTATAACCATATATCGTTGTTTAGTGAAACACAGTATTACGTACTACACACGCTATCGAGGAAGGTCACAATTGTGTGCAATGAAAGACAAGCCAAGGATGTGTGCAGTGAAAGATCACATTGGTGTTGCATATAACATAATTCAAAACATATTTAGTTTATACATTAAACAAAATTTATACTTAATGTTGCGTAGAATAATTTCTACAAAACGAACTTGAAATTGTGCGTAACACGAGCCAAGAATAGTGTTGTGTATACTGTGAGCTAATACGGTGTTTCCTATAACACAAGATAATTTTGGTGTAGTGTACGACACAAGACATCAATGAAATTAAAAAAAATAATTCTCATAAAATATCGGGGTGTTACAAAAGGTTTTTTTTATGGTACAACTATATTACATTATACGCACGAAATGTAGGTGAGATTTTATGAACCATATGTTTATTTATTCATGTTTACAAAGGAACTGAAACGTTATAGTTCTAGGAGGAATCGTAATGTAATTTATTGAATATTAATCAATAATTATGTAATATCTATAATTGAAAATACCGATAACTATAAGTTTGTAATACTATAAGCATTTTTCACTAAAAAAATATTTTTTAAATTGATTTTTAGAAATAGGTGATTTATTTTGAATGAATATTTACATAAAAAGGATTTCATTCCACCTATTTATGTCACTTTACTCGTTATTTCTGATTCAATGAGTATGTATTTATCATCCCAATACATTCAATATCATTCATAATATCTTATGGGTTGATCACTAATTCATACTTGTGGAACTATTAATGACAAATAATTCTTGGTTTGGAATGTAAATCATTAAATGTTGGAGGTACCCACTATTTAATAGAAAATTGTCCAATCCTATAATTAGATCTCCTAAAGTGAAATATTATTCAAAATATTCAACCATATTTAGATTTCATTTTATTCAAATGGTGGGATTCCCTAGTGTAGTCTTCATTGATTACATGTTCTCTATGATGTGATTTATATCATATTAAATTATGTTTAATTAGTTTGATATATAATAAAAGTACATGTGTTTGTTTAACTATATTTAGAAGTTAGATATACATGTTTAGTTTCTATATGTTTCTTCTATTGGTTATTAATTTACTAAAAACGTGGTACTCTATTGGGGGGTTATTTATACCCGACTGAGTATACACCATCCCTTTACCTACAAGAAAAGTTCATATTCTATGATGAATATTGTATAAACCATTCACATTATATAGAATAAGCCACTTAAACCAAAAATGGTATATATGGATATTCATATAATATTATTTTTTAAGATGTAAGTAGGTCATCATATGTGATTTCTTGTGTTATTAATAATTATGCATTAATGGTATAAACCATCCTAATATATAGAGTTACTGAAACTACAAATGATTTTTTATTCAATGACATGATTTATATTATTGAAATGTAATGAATGATTTTTTCTAATATAACTATTTTGTTATTATTATGTAATAGAGTATACATGGTTATATATACACATTTATGTTCACTTATATGTTTATAAGTGTTGTTTGTTCCATAATGGGTACATATATACTCACACGTAGTATATATACTTGAATGGACATGTAACTTCATATAAATCTATTCAGTAACCTTGTTTTTAGTGGATATGTTTTTCTCGGGAATTATATGAGTTTTATTATCAACGAGTTTAGTTCTTGAGAGGAGTCTTTCTATGTTCATGATATATATTTGGATTATATTCATAGGGGTTGTCCATGTTTTCTATCATAGAGGTCCCAATCTTGGAACCCCATTTTTTTACTCCCCATGCCATATTTCTATTACCTTATAAGTGCATGATAATTTCTACTCTATTTCACTCAATTTTTCAATTATATGTATTGTTTTAATATGTATTCATGTCATGGACCAGACAGAAAACCCTATTACTGTGACTAGCTATAAAATCCAAACGTACATCAAATGGTGATTCTGATCTGCATGGGTTGGATAAACTAACATAACATCCAAAATAATAAATAGCGAAAGGAGTTTCCACATAAATGGAAGAACAAAAAGAAACAAGTCTTTAGGCTCAATGAAAACACCATAATAAGGCTATACATGATGTCATAGATGTATAAAAAACCAAAATAATTAAATGAACACTGTATCAAAAAAATGTCAACATCACAAGACTTATTAGAGAGATCACTCTAAGCCTAAAAGATCAAAAAAAACCATCGCCTCCTAGTGGTTCTTTCCCATTAATGGAACCTAGAAGAATGAAATATAGAAATTCTAGACGACAATGGTACAATGTTTAGTAAAATCCTATTTGGGTCACATAAAGTGTTGCATAATAAGATTCCTCAATCTTTAAAAAAGATTTTATTTTTTAATAAAAAAGGCATGACAGAACAATAGAATATTTCAAACAATTCAAGATTTTTATTTCAATTGATGGAACCAATTCAAGAAATGTTTTAGTAATCAATTTAGAAAAAATAGTTTATATAAATTAAAATTACACTTATAAAGAGGATGTATATTCAATGGGTTTTTTATCAATGAAATAAAATAAATGAACAAGTACATATAACATATGGTAAGATAGTTCAATATTATGGGATCCATAGTCACTCTTATAGAGATAATGGAATGGTCGACACATGTCCCTCAGTCAATAGTCAAATAGGTCTCATCAAAATCCTACTAGGGGTGAGATATACTAAGTTATGTTTTTAGAGTATTAAAGAATCAATCGGTTTCTAGGGAATTTGTATCATAGTGTGTTTTTTGAGATAAAATCAAATTATACTCGTGCTAATATGTCCTCTAATTAGCAAAAAATAAAAATTATCATAAAAATGTTTAGAAAAATTTCCCATTTAAAAATTCAATATTTAATTAAAATTTGAAAATTATATGTGGGTTTTAATCAATACATTAATTTGTTTGAATAAAAACAGTACAAGGTTTTTATCAATATATATTAATTCATTTTTCTTCAAAAAAAAATATCAAATAAATTTTAAAAAATTAATTTCACAACTTCATTAATTTAAAGTCACACCCTAAAATGACAATCCGATTATAATTAGGGGTTTCTCTAGTAATGTCCTGAAAAATACAGTCAAATAAAAATTCTCATCAAATTGTTATTTTAATAAATCTATAGAAATAAATATTATTTAAATGATGCAACACTTCAATACATATATTTTTCAATATTAAATGGAACCAACTACCTTAAAAGGTGATCACGTAACACAACACTAGCAATTAGAAACTCCATAAAATAGATTTTGCTACATAGATCCATGAATCAAACATAGATTCATGATCTAAAAAAAGAATTTAGATATTTCAATGATAATATTATATAACAAATTCTAACAAGGATGTATTATAAGATTGGGATAAAATGAACATGATAAGACCCCTTACCAGAGAGGAATAAAAGGATGTTCATCTTGGTTTGATCCTCATTAGAATAGGTTTGAAATAGATATAATGTGTCCTTGATAACCTTCTCATACTTTTAAATCTTATGATTTGGAGATAAGGATATTATGGAAGTAAAAAATAGGATTTGGATATTTTTTTTTAAAAAATGGTATTACAAATTATCATGTGTATGATTTCCTAGAGTGGGATTCACAGTTTTATAAACTGTTCACCCTAAATTTTAACCCCTCTAATGGGGTTCATGGTTTCTCCGAGGTGGATTCTTTTTTTAGTCATACCATTTTTTCCGCAATGAAAATCCCCACTGTTGTGTTCAAATAGTTTTCCCATGGTAGGTGGCGAATGTTGTGCACTAAACATTCATATCCAAGAAACATTGAAAAATTACAAAATTTTCAACTGATGAAATCATAAATGATACCCAACCAATGATTGAAAAAAGGGGAAATTGATTACCAAAAAATAGTAACATGATATTTAAAACTCCTCACTATAGAATATTTTTATCCTTCAAAATCCTTTCAATAAGTCTCCGTGAAAATAAATGTAGCCACTACTATCTCATCAGTGCATTTCTCTCCCATGTATCATACGTGTATAAACCATGCCTCTATAGAAATCTAACCCAAGGTATCATCTTCTCAAGAAGTACTTTGGTTTCAGAATCATCTATCCTGACTATATTTTTAGTTATTGACAAATTAGGCTCAATATCTAGATCACTCAATCTCAGAACATGGGATAGTTTAGAATGATTCGTTCACGTTTGAGATACATGGTGCATGTTATGTATTGATTTTTTATGGATGAATAAATAAATGGAAAGCATATTTCACCACATTCTCAAATAACTAAAAATGTCCCAAAAAAGGAGGAGAAATCACCCCTTTCCTCTCAAGGGTTTTATAACCCATATGAAGTGAAACTTTCAGGAACAAAAGATCACCAACTGAAAATTCCTATGGTCTATAATGAAAATCAGTATAATATTTAAACTAGTTCTATGTCGTCATTATTAGTTAATGATTAAATTGAATATTTGTAATCTTTTCTAGAACCATACTTTGTCAAACCTAGGACATTTCACTAATATCTAACCAAAACAATAGATATTTATATGGACAACCATTTAGGGACTCAGAAATATGTATTCTAATCACAGACCAGTAACTGTTGTAATAAGAAAACCCATCTAGACAAAAATGGGCATCCTAAGATCCACCAATGGAAAGAATGAAATCAAAAATAATATACTCATAAATCAGAATAGATCTATCTGTCTGGAAATCTGTGTAACACACCAAGCTTCGACGTAATGATTCTCTTTGAATAATACAGTAGCGTGTGTTGTACGTAACTTCGAGATTCTAACACACTGCGACCAATCAAAGTAGCTGTTATGAATAGTAATATCCACTTTTGAAATTTTATAAATTTTATCTCTCAAAAATAAACTTCATTTTTCTATTCAGAATATTGAAATTATCCTAGGGTGAAATTTTGGTACTTTTCCGATAACTTTTATATTTTGATGAATAGTGAAAATTACGAAATTTTAATTAAATACAACTTTTTTTTATCGAAATACTTAATAGTGATAAAATATGAATTTGAGTGGTTTTAAAGTATATTTAGAATATATTTTTACCATTTAATACAATTTTTGTCATTGGACATAATTTCACTATTAAACCGGACATAAACAAGGGATTGATAGTTATTATCTCTTAAAAACACAGTTTTTATTTTTACAACGGGAAATAATTTTAAATTAATTTCAGCCACGTCTGTGTTTTGAACTTGGAAAAATGGATTCCATATTTGAAATTAGTATGTCCATATTGTGTAAATAGGTAACTTTTATTTTTAGACATTTTGAATAATTAAATCGGTAAATATTTTTATTACCATGGTTATAGGCTAAATCCGGTAAATAAGGGTAAACAAATAATATTATAATAATAATAAATTACCCTAAAACGTGTTCTAAGCTTATTGGTTGATACAGTTCCGACCATTGGAATCTTTGGGTCGATTTTGGGACCCCATTGATCCACTTGTATTAATAAGGACACTTTATATTAATTAACTTAAAATAAATACAAAAATGACATAAGCATATATCTTTTAGAAAAACAATTTTTACATAGGGTTATATATTTAGGATTTTAGAGTATAAATATTCATTAGAATGATAAGATATTTTAATACATAATGGTATTTTTTTTATAATTTTTAGACATTTAATAGTTAATACTATTTATGAAACAATAATGATGCAGTATTTTCCTTATCAATAAATGAATCAAATAATTGGTATTAAAAATGTTATAAAAATATAATTTGAAAGTATTGTTGACATACATTAATTTTATTGGTTAATATGGAATTATAGGATTTCTTAAATGAATTTTTGTAGAATTTATAAAGTTTTTATGACTTTAACAAGAATCAATTATTGAATAGTGACAAAATTGACATAAATGAGTTTTTAAAACAAATATTATATTATTAATTTATATTCTGTTCCTAAAAATCTAAGGTTCTGCGAAGGAACTTATATCATGATAGGTGTGTTATTAGTGGACCACCTGGGGGTCTCTTGGATGTATATAGTATTTTTATTAACTATATAAATTAAAAATACAAAGTGACATGGAAAATTTCAAACAAATTAACTAAGAGTTAAAAATAAAATAAAAGGTTAATATAATGACCCAAACCTGTATAAATTCAATTTGTTGAAATTATTTCAACCATTACCTACCATATAATTCTAATAATCCACTTTGGAGCCATTATAAACCAAATATGAATTTATTATAAAATAACATTTCTAGCTTTTCCAAAGGTGCCCCTCACCCCTCTTATAAAAGGGAACTCTCCCTTCTCACTAATTCACACATTATAAGCCTTTTGTATCATCCAAAACCTGCCCAAATACTCTATAATATTTCCTCTCTTCAACCAAAAGGCCTTATTTTGATCCGAAAGACAACCTAAGGAGCCCTTTTGATCAAGTCAAATGGAAGAACCCGAAGAAGAGGTAATGTTTTCACCACCCCTTTTCAAGTTCCTTTCTTCTTCAACTTCTTATTTCTTTGTTATTTCCATTCTAAAATAATAACTTCAGTATCTTATATATACTTTGATGTTATTATAAATATTGTACAACCATATTAAGTATTCTATCCATCTATCGAATGACATGTCACTATACGTGCGTACGTACGTCCTACCGTCTCCATGTCGTGGTGTAATTGTTATTCAATACATTATTATTTGGATGGGTATAATAATGATGTTAAATTAATGTAAATAATAAATATAACATTATAGTTATTTTTTATATGTGATATACCATCCAATTATATATTATTTTAATATCAAAAAATGATATTATCTCCCATGCGTATGTACGGACTACCGTCTCCACGGACGCGATGAGATTCATTCACCATCGTATACATTCAAGTATAATTCTCATTTGATGATTAAAAATATTGTTTAAGGACTTGATATCATTTTTTATATGAAAAAGATAAATTCTACCCATAACAAAAACAACTTATGTAAAAAACAAATAAAAGAAAAAGAGTAAGTTAACACCTGAAATGATGATAATACTGAGATATTATTAAAAAAGTAATGTTAAAAGATAATATATGATATTATTGTATATGATCCTTTTATAATTCAATAGCAATTATTTCACCATTATATAAGAGTCTAACCTACCTTCGACCGAGGAAAAAAGTACAATGTAAGGGGTTTCTTATCTCACTTTTAATTCCATGAGATTTCTATTATTCACCAGTTATTTATTGCATGTGGTGTGTGTACTTCCCATGACTGTATTCATTGTGTAATATACATTAATTTATGGATATTTACATCACCATTTTATGATCCTTATTTCATTGGTGTATGTTTCGTATGTTACCAAATCGATAAGGGAATTTGTAATTTCAATTTCCACTCATTCGGCTTTACGCATACTTCATTTATAATTATACTCTAAGATTATGCGTGGAATCACTATTCATGTTATTATGTCATAATTTCCACTCCCCTTTCTGTGGATATAATTTTTATACACATAATCATTCCATTTATAAATTATCAAGTCATCGGTATGAACTTGATAAGAGTAATTTTTATTCAATCTTGATTTGTTGTGTTAAACATCCAATCAATTGGTGTTGTTTTTACAAGAATATGTGTGAATGTCCTTTGATTGTTTTACACTGAATATCAAATCATATTGAGTGTATTTACATTTTTCACACATAATTATGTTTTTGATTTATCCTTAACCTAAAGATACATCCTTTATGAGAGATTTCATCTCAATTTACATTCCATTGAGACTCCTTTGTTGTTATACACAAATTCACTTTTACATGATGTATATAATGTACTTTGACATAGTATATCATGAATCCCTTTATTCTCATGATATTACATGGTTTTTATTATCTCAATTATTTGTATTCAAGTGTCACTCTTTTGGTTAGGAACTCTAACTAAAATATCATTTTGCAAATGTTTTAAAGATTTATTATTCTAAATCTTTCTCATTACTGTCCATGTTTTAAAAATGGTTTTAAGTATTTATTTATATGTACATTAATGTTTTCAAATCAAAATTCATTTTAAATGTTTCAATGTGGTATGGGCCACTTTGATTCAAAAACCTATTTTAATTAGCTTGTTGACAAATAGTGTGACTTTTAAATGTTTTCAAGAAAATGGGGGATATTTCTCTCAATAGATTGATGATTATTTTAATCGATGTTAGTATCCTTCATTATTCACGATTGGGGTTAATTTGACACATTAAAATCTTCCATATTGTATTGAATGAGTTATTTTTGACTGTGGATGTGCTATTTTTATACCATTCATGGTTTGTGGTTAATGTTTTGACATTTCGTATGCTAGTTTTAATACAAATGTTTACTTTATGTTTCAATCTTTTCATATGAGGAATGCATTGGACTTAGTAACTGACGGGTGGAGCCTGCTTTATCTCCTCGATGCATCGATAGGTCTCATGAGAAAATCTAGTGTCTTGGCATGATACCTTGACAAAATCTTATTTGTAGACTTGGCACGAGGCCTTGGCTACGTGGTTATGATAGTCTGGAATTATGCATTCCGTCATTATAAAAGTGGTTATTGATATTAAATGTGATTATTCAACTAGTAGAACATCTATGTGAATTTGTAAATGGAATTATTTCATCTTATTTTTTCAATAATATTTTGAAGATCAAGTTTAAAAGGACTTTGTTTTAGTTACACATTGCCTTAAATGTTTATGATTATTTATTAACGTTTCTGCTATATTGTTATCCTTAATTGGCATTTGATCTCACCCCTTTCTATGTTTTATTTTTTCCAGGATGTGAAGAAGTATTTTGTGAATGAACTGCCGAGATAGTATAAGGGGATATGAGTTTGGAGACACGATTTCATTGTAGTTTTCACTTTATGATGTAATTTAAACTTGGCGAATGTATCTAGTTATTACAAGGCTACTAAACTAATAGGTCTTTAGAGACTTGATCTTTTGTGATTATTCCAATGTTATGTAATAATGCACTGACTCTGTGTAACTAGGGTTGGGGCATTACAGTTGGTATCAGCGGATGTTTAGTACAAAACATGGAAACTTGATGTAGATAAACTCTGATTAGAGCACATAGCCCTAAGATATACTTTAAGGATTAGTATATAATGACTTCCTAGAATTTTGGTATTGTATAGATTTTGTGAGTTTTACAAGAAATACATCCCTGTCTGGATACGAGTAGGTAGAGGTGGCTCTGGTACAGATGTACCTAGGGGTAAAACCTGAAAACACCACATTGAGTTAGACATGAACGAGAACTAGTGCACGACAACGATCCTTGCTGCACTCTTGGTTACGACACTCCCAGGGGATATGATTACGATAATTAACATTTTATTTACAAACCAATTTTAAGTATTTTAATATAAGATGCGAATAAATGACCTTGGTTAATCCTAAGGTGTTTCAAATTGAAAATATGGTGTCATTATATTCTCTAAATGATTTTATGACTACTATTACTCAGACAATGCTTTCTAATTTTAGTCCATGGACGGAGTCCAAGGAAGTCATAGTAACTTTGAGAATGATGTACAAGGTGGGAATGGTGGTGGAAATGAGAAAAACAATGGGATGTTGATAGGTGTAAAAGTTATCGTGTTCATGCCAAATCCGTTTTCCAAAAATATGATCAAAAAAATATATATTAAACAACTCCCAGACTCAACAATGAAGAGAAAGGTGACGAATTATAAGAGCTCCAGCAGTATAGAACGTGGTGAAAAGAATCCTAAATTTCCATCATGCAGGAAATGTGGAAGGAGACACCCAGGAAAGTGTCTCAATATATCAAAGATATGCTTTATGTGGGGGAAATAAGGACATAAAGTAAATAATTGTCGATAAAAAAATGAAGAGTAGTATGGAAGAAAATAAAAATTTACCCAAGAATCCATTTATAGTTATTTTCCTTAAATGTAGGGGAACTGGCCATTACTTGAGTGAATGCCCTATTCTGTAGGATATTTTTTTGGTCAAAGAAGAATCTATGTATAAACAAATGTTTGGAGAAATTCGTAAAATTATTAGTGCTCCTTGTTGATGGGATTACATTGTAATAATTATCTCTTGTATTTGTAACCCCGTAGTTTCCCATTTGAGAATGATATTTGAGGAAGTCTTAACTTTTCCCTTGGGGATATAGTTATAAAAAACAATTTGGTTTCATATGTTCATTGGGTTTGAGGAAATTACAAGTTATTATATTTTAGGATGAATATGCAAGGTATGAGATAACATTTCTGGTTAAAATTATTTTATGGTTATTTTGAGAAATTTATCTCATTTTGGTAATGTTATGAAATATAGTTTTTGAAAATGGACAACACGTAGACCGTGTGACAACTAATCGCGTCGGACAAAGCTATGGGAATCAAACCCATAACCAAAGTTTGATTAGGATTTATATCCTACCACTGGACTATGTGAAGTCCCTGGTTAGTGTGACTAATTATTTTTAGTTAATTTATTTTATTGACCAATAATAGTTGATTTGGGTACTTATGTCTTATCAAATGAATACCCTTAGTATAGGAAAATGATTTGGTGATTAAGTGATAAATGATATTTTGGAAGATGTTCGCTTTGTTGGGAACACTATATGCCCAAGAAAAATAGAATACTAGGGGGTTTCATTTGAGGAGTAATGGTGGATTTTAATCTATGTTTTTATTGTGGATTTATAGTGATTTGGGTTATTTATGAAAATTATTAACCTATAATAGAGAATATGTGATTAGGTTAATTACTTTTAAGTATGTGACTTTAATAGAAGTTGATGTCATTTAGAGATAAAATTTAACATGGAAGACTACATAACCAAATTTTTCTATGTTTTGGGTTTCAATATTAGTTTGGATTATATTGAAGGATTTTAAGGACAATTGTTTATTGAGTGGTATTTATTTAACATTGGGGTATTGATTTTAGAAATTAAGATTAGTGTTTCTTTCTCTAAAGGAATATCCTTTTGAGGGATCATCAGATATTGTACTAACCATTTTGGTTTTGGTTAATCTCTAAATAAAAGGTAAATATATAGTTTATCCTTCATCGATCATGTGAATCTAATGAAGTTTATACTAGCTCTTCCAGTGTGACCAAGTCTTCTTGAATACTCATTGTTTAAAAAAAATGAGTTAGTTGTGGAAATTTATTAATGAATTAAACTCTACTTAAAATGTATGTATATCTATTTATTTTCTTAGTCAATCTCAGAAATGAATTACTCGTATTTATGTAATGTAACTTAAAAAATATTATTGTCCGTTTACTTTTCCTACTGGGAAACTAATGACTGTTTGTCCCATCACAAGATTGTGGTTTTCTTATTATTAAAATTCTCCTAATAATGTTTTCTATCCCTCTCAATCAGAACTTGAAACATAGTATATCATTCATATCCATGCTTTTCTACATAGAATCATAGTATAGGTTGTCTTGGGACACCTTTTTTACTTCTCTTTCTTTCTTTTAAAGTGATAGTTTTATTTGGTTTTTTTCTGATATAGGAGTTTACATTATATTCTCAATCCCAATTTTAATAATTCCGAGGACGCAATTTATTGATGAAGGGGAGAATTTAACACCCCAATCTTCCACGGTACGATTCTCTTTGAATATTACAATAGCATTTGTTGTACGCAACTTTGAGATTCTAACACACTACAACCAATCAAAGTAGCCATTATGAATAGTACTACCCACTTTTTGAAATTTTATAAATTTTATCTCTCAAAATGGACATCATTTTTGGGTTCGGAATATCGAAATTTTCCTAGGGTGAAATTTTGGTACTTTTCAAATAACTTTTATATTTTGATGAATAGTGAAAATTACTAAATCTTTATTAAAAAACTTTTTTAATCGAAATAATTAATAGTGATAAATTATGAATTTGAGTAAATTTAAAGTATATTTATAATATATTTTTACTATTTAATACAATTTTGGTCATTGGACATAATTTCACAATTAAACCGGACATAAACAAGTGTCAATCTTTTCATAGTTATTATCTCTTAAAAACACTCTTTTTGTTTTAACAACTGAAATTATTTTTAAATAAATTTCTGACAGTTCTGTGTTTTGAATTTGAAAAATTGGATTCCATATTTGGAATCAAGATGTCCAAATTCTGTAAATAGGTAACTTTTATTTTTAGACATTTTGAATAATTACATCGGTAAATATTTTAATTAACATGGTTAAAGAGTAAATCCGATAAATAAGGGTAACAAAATAATATTATAATAATAATAAATTACCTTAAAGCATGTCCTAACATTATTGGTTGATACATGTCCGACCATTGGCAACATTGGGTAGATTTTGGGACCCCATGGATCCACTTGAAAGTGATAAGGACACTTTATATTAATTAAGTTAAAATAAATACAAAAATGACATAAGCATATATCATTTAGCAAAACATTTTTCACATAGGGTTATATATGTAGGATTTTAGACTATAAATATTCATTAAAAAGATAAAAGGATTTACTACATAATGGTATTTTATTTATAATTTTTACACATTTAATAGTTAATATTATTTATGACACAATAATGATTCAGTTTTTTCCTTATCAATGAATGAATAAAATAATTGGTATTATAAAAGTAAAAATAAATATAATTTGAATATTTTGATGACATCCATGAATTTTATTGGTTAATATGACATTATAATATTTTTTAAATAAATTTTTTTCTTATTAATAAAGTTTTTAAAACTAAAAAAATCAATTATTCAATAGTGTCAAAATTGACATAAATGAGTTTTTAAAACAAATATTATATTATTAATTGATATTCTATTCCTAAAAATCTAATGTTCGGACAAAAGACTTATATCATGATAGTAGTTTCATTAATGGATCACTTGGGTGTCTCTTGTATGTATATAGTATGTTTATTAACTATATAATATAAAAATAAAAAGTGACATGGAAAATGTCAAAATTATTAACTAAGTGTTAATACTAAAAGATAATGTTAATATAATGACCAAAACCTACCTAAATTCTATTGTTTTGAAAGTATTTTGACCTATCCCCACCTTATACATTTAATAATATACTTCGGATCCATTATAAACCGAATATGAATTTATTATAAAATAATATTTCTATCTTTTCCAAAGGTGCCCCTCACCCCTATTATAAATTGGCACTCCCCCTTCTCACTAATTGAGACATTAAAACCATTTCGGCTCAGCCAAAACCTTCCCAAATACTCTCTCAACTTCCTTGAATTCAACCTAGAGGCCTTATTTTGATCATAAAGCCAACCTATGGAGCCCTTTTGATCAAGTCAAAAGGATGAACCCGAATAAGAGGTAATGTTTTCACCACCCTCTTTCAAGTTCCTTTCTTCATCAACTTATTCTTTATTTGTTATTTCCATTCTAAAATAATAACTACAGTATCTTCTTTATACTATGATGTTATTATAAATATGGTACAACCATATTCATTATTCAATCCATCCTTTGAATGACATGTCACCATACGTGCGTACGTACGGCCTATCATCTCCACGTCGTGGTGTAATTGTTATTCAATACTTTATTATTTGGATGGGTATAATAATGATGTGTAATTCATGTAAATAATAAATATAACATTAAAATTATTCTTTATATATGATATACCATCCAATTATATATTATATAATATCAAAAGAATTATATTATCACTCATGCGTACGTACGGACTACCGTCTCCACGAACGCGCTAAGATTCATTCATCATCGTATCCATTCAAGTATAATTCTCATTTGATGATTACAAATAATGTTTAAAGTCTTGATATCATTACGTATATGAATAAGATACACTCTACCCATAACAAACACGACTTATGAGAAAAACATATAAAAGAAAACGAGTAAGTTAACACCCGAAACGACGATAATACTAAGATATTATTAACAAAAAAATGTTAAAATATCATATATGTTATTAATGTATATGATCCTTTTATAATTCAATAATAATTATTTCAACATTATATATGAGGCTAACCTACCAACTACCAAGGATAAAGTACAATGTAAGGGGTTTCTTATCTCACTTTTAATTCCGTGAGATTTCCATTGTTCACCACTTATTTATTGCATATGGGGTGTATACTTCCCATCATTGTATTCATTTTGCAATATACTTTAATTTATGGATATTTACATCATCATTGTATGATCCTTTTTCTTGAGTGTATGTTTCATATGTTACCAAATCGATAAGGGAATTTTAAATTTAAATTTCTACTCATTTGGCTTTACGCACACTTAATTGATTATTTTACTCACAGATTATGTGTGGAATCACTATTCATTTTATTATGTCATAATTTCCACTCCCCTTTCTGTGGATATAATTTTGATACACATAATCACTCCATTGATAAATTCTCAAGTCATCGGTATGCACTTGATAAGAGTAATTTTTACTCAATCTTGATTTGTTGAGTTAAACATTCAATCCATTGGTGTTGTTTTTACAAGAATATGTGAGAATGTCCTTTAATTTTTTTACACTGTATATCCAATAATATTGAGTGTATTTAAATTTTCACACAAAATTATGTTTTTGGTTTATCCTAAACCTAAGGATACGACCTTTATGATAGATTTCATCTCTATTTACATTCCATTGAGACTCTTTTGTTGTCATACACCGAATCACTTTTATATGGTGTATATAATGTACTTTGACATAGTATATCAGGAATCGATTTATTCTCCTGATATTACAAGGTTTTTATTATCTTAATTATTTTTATTCATGTGTCTCTCTTTTGGTTAGGAACTCTAACTAAAATATCATTTTAAATTTTTTTAAAGATTTATTATTCTAAATATTTCTCATTAATGTCAATGTTTTAAAAATGGTTTTATTGATTTATTTATATTGACATTAATGTTTTCAAATCAAAATTAATTTTAAAATTTTAAATGTGGTATAAGACACTTTGATTCAAAAACATATTTTAAATGGAATCTTGACAAATAGTGTAACTTTTAAATGTTTTCAAGAAAATGGTGGATATTTCTCTAAATAGTTTGGTGATTATTTTAATCGATGTCAGTATTCTTCATTATTCTCGATTGGGATTAATCTAACACAATACAATCTTCCATATTGTATCAAATGAGTTATGTTTGACTATGGATGTGCTATTTTTATACCATTCATGGTTTGTGGTTAAAGTATTGACATTTCGTATGCTAGTTTTAATATGAATGTTTATATTATGTTTCAAACTTTTCATTAGAGTAATGAATTGGACTTAGTAAGTGATAGGTGCAGCCCGCTATTGATCCTCGATGCATCGGTAGGTCTCATGAGAAAAACTAGTGTCTTGGCACGAGGCCTTGACAAAATCTTATTTGAATTTTTGGCATCAGGCCTTGGATTCATGGTTATGATAGTATGGAATTATGCATTCCATCATTATGAAAGAGGTTATTAATATTGCATGTGATTATTTGACTAGTTAAATATCCATGTGAATATGTAAATAGAATTATTTAATTTGATTTTTTCCATATTATGCTGATGTTCAAGTTTAAAAGGCTTTTGTTTTAGTTATAGATTGCCTTAAATGTTTATGATTATTTATGAATGATTACTCTATATTTTTATCCTTACTGGGCATTTGAGCTCACCCCTTTCTATTTTTTATTTTTCCCAGGATGTGAAAAGTATTTTATGAATGACCTGCAGGGATAGTATAAGGGGATATGAGTGTGGAGACAAGATGTCGTTGTAGTTTTCACTTTATAATGTATTGTAAACATGACGAATGTATCTAGTTATTCTAATTCTACTAAACTAATCGGTCTTTCGAGACATGATCTTTTGTGATCAGGCCAATGTTATGTAATAATGCACTCACTCTAGGTAACTGGGGTCGGGGTGTTACAATCTGTTTGTTGATGATATGAAATACTCAAATGAATCTGAGATATCTGTTCCTATTTTGGGAATATCCAAAAGTTATATGAACAATGTGGATAATTATCCACGATTAATGAATACAGAACTAAATGTAAATGACAATTATCTTTAACATTGAAATTTTTCTTATCCTCAAATTTGGTTTTACATTAATAGTTATAGTGTGGTTTGATATTTTCAACCTATCATTCAGTAGCTATCTTGTTTTAATCTTTTTATGGGTATGAAAATAACCCACCATAAAATACATAGATATCTCATTCAACATTCATGTATGATCATTAAGTGGATGAAGTAAACTCAAAGGTCTCTGATCTCAAACATGACCAATTGGAATTTATAATAATGAGAGAAAAAATCTATAATTCCTTGTCTCATACCTTTTCAGCAAAATCAGCAATGCATGTCATAATACAACTTGTTGTTCTTGAGTGCACTTCTAATTAGGATATATGGAAATCCTTACTATTTATTAATGGTACACATAAATGATTCTGATAACATAGAATTTCTTATGTGAGGGCATACGAATCAACAATGTTCACCCAACCATATAAGGTCTTTAATTCTATAGAACACACCATTGTATTGTTTTTAGTGAAGAATACACTCATGGAAGTGAAATTTCAGTTGAAAAGTGAACAAAACAACCACATCTCTTGTTACCCAAACTACAGTATACATCTATGAAAAAAGAGAAATCATTTTTTACTCTTCTGATGATTCCTTCACTGAATGGGTTGGAAGTTTCTAGCTCATATCATCTATAAATAAATTCTCCTTCTTTGGGGTATATAAGATTTACAATTCAAAATATTGTAGATATTATACCCAATTAAATGGATAGATATTCAAGTATTTTTAAGAGAAGTTATAACTAAATCTTTTGGTTTCAAAATACAAGGTAATCCTTTCCTTGAAATGGTAATTTCATCAATTTATAAGGACATGATGTACAATTGAATGATTAATGTCATGGGTGTGTAATTCTTTACATTTGGCCTCTGTTGGGGAGAATCACATGAAAAAACATAGTTACCCTTCATAAAAACACATCTAAAACCTAAACCCAATACATCATAGAAGACCACATTTCCCTACACAACCTCTAGAAGAGTCATCAATGGTTCCATAGTCAAAATAAAATTCAGATAATTTTTTTTCATTTATATTACCAAAAAACATTACTCACTTCATAGTTATGGAAGTCATCAAAGAATAAAACATTGAAATGTCATTTAAAATGTTACAATAATACAAAACCAAACCCAAGAGGATCCAAATCTCTAAAACATTATGTTATACCTCCCTTGTCATAAAAGCATAAAACTCCTCGGGATCGACTAAAATACTAGGTTCTAAAACAAAATATACCAAGAACATCAATTCCTAAATCCATAATAAAAATTTTGATATCTTTCCATAATGTCAGTGATGTCTCAAAAATTATAGAGCTTCACTATGATTACGTAGAAGATATTATTTATGGTTAGAGTAAACTAGGATTTCCTACTTGAAGACCAATAAAAAAGTTCCAAAATACTCATGGGATATTTTAATTTATAAAATAAATAAATTCATATATATATATATATATAATTAGTTAGACAAAATGGATTGAGAAGGTACTCATTATGGTTAAAAAAATTAAAGGTAGTTTTCTAAATGTCAGTTTCATTTATTATCACCTAATGGTTACTAGATCAAGGATCAACATTCAAGAACTACTTAAGCAGTCATAATGGTAAAATATATCATAAATGTGTGTCAATGAATACCTTAAATTTCTAAAAATAAATTATATTTATTGTAATCAACTTAATGGTGAAGGGACCCATGTACTCTCTTAGGAAAGGGAACAAGTGGTACCCATGGTGACACCTACTGAAAAAAATTTCATTTTTCTAAAAGGTCACCCAGATGAGTCTTCAACTCCATAAATTATGATAGTTCCATGTATTAATGTAAAAGATACTAGATTTTTACCCACCAATAAATAATTATAGAATTCCACCTCCATTACTGGTGAAAATATAGAGATGTCTGAAGATAAATCATCAGGAAACTGAATGAAAACTAGAGGGATATCATTACTCAAGGCTTCTTTCACTAAGTAAAATGAATATCATAAAATGAATTTCCCCAATTATGAATATTAAGTAATTTCTCTACTTTAAATCTTGTCCCACTCTCCCATTAGGATGTGAAACACCTCATTAGGTTTAGTAAAGAAGAACATTCAGAAATAATAATCAATACTTGATTTATTATCAATTAAAAAATACATCACAAATATGACATCAAGAGGTTGGATTTAAAGAGATATAATATTGCTATCATGATTAATATCTCCTAAAAAGAAAACACAATCATGATAATGAGTACCCAACACTTTCTTTATTTAGAGGGTGTATTAATATCCCTTAAATAAGATAATTGTTTAATTTGAAAAATTCACAGATTCACAATATGAGTACAAATGAATGAATAAAATGAACCAATATCAACCAAATCAGTCACCAAATATGAATAAATATTGACAGTACCTCTCATAGTTGATAGACCGATATCTACTTCCTTTGGAAACTTTTCCAATTCATAAAGAATCTCAATTATAGATGCATGTGGATAGAACCACTTAGATTTTAAAGCATGTGCTTTCACCTGAATAATTTTAGGTGGTGATGAACCTTTTCAATATGAGTAGATTAATATAAACTATATAATTTCTTCAAGTTAAATGATCTTCCAAAAGTACCACATATCTTGGGTGCCTCAGTGCAAACCCATTTCGAGTGCCTTGGATTTCCACAATGGTAGAAAATAAAAATAAAATTTCTATGAAATGTTGGTGGTCTATAAGAAACATGATTTTAAGAAAAGCCCATTCAATCATCAATAATTGTATATACATTTATGGTACTCATATAACTTCCATTTCGAGAAAAATTAACTCCCACTAAAACTAAAATACTAGACACGTCAAGATCGACTATCAAGAATCTATATAAAATGTCAACATAAGAAGAAAACTTCAAAAAGAAAACCAAAAATAATTATTAAGTCAATGTCCAATCCTAAATTATTGAATCTTAATATTCTCATTAGACACACTCTCATGCGAAAACAGTAAAAGCTCAAAGAAGTGAGTGGTATACTAAATTATTATCATATCATCCGAATCGAGTTTGAATTACTCTATTGCTATATGTAGTACCATACATTACGAATAGAATTATTCAATAAAAATAACATTGAATTACTTCCAAAATAAACCCCTCATGACTCAACACCATAACCATATTTTCACATCATCTTGTTTTAGGACCTTTAATCTTGATGGTGGAACATTTTACCTTGATTTCATCAAGCATATCTAAGAACTCAAGTTATTGCTCAATTATCCTCAACCAATATTCTGACACTTGAGTATAATTTTATATTTTAAATTTTGGGGGTATCTGGAGAAGGAATACTTTAAGAACTATTATGAAATGCATCCCTATAAGGTTCCACAACTATATCCTAAATGGGAATAGGTTCATGTTTCTGTCATAGATCATGGATAACACAAACAATAACCTCAATTAGATTCTATTATATGAGATTACATTCCCACTGTTGTTCACCAACATATTTTTCCATGATATAATTAGTATGACTTCTAATATGGGTGATGCTACAGAACATCATCAGATAGCAATGGATATATCTTATTATCACCCAAACATTAAAACAAGGAAAATTAATCACATCATATAGAAAAACAATGTTTGGATTTTAAAAGATCCAAATAAAAATACCTGAAAATACAAGAACTATTCCTCATGAAATCTATCCATAATCACCTTAGGTGAGTTATGTCTCATTTAAGTGATAGATAGCTAGAAAATCACTAAAACTACCAACAACAACCCAAACAATATTTCAAAATTATATACTAATATCAAGGAAAGGTTGAAAACCTACACCTTTGATACCAATTATCCATGAACCATCTGATATACCCATTACCCTAATAAATGAGTAAATACCTACATGGAAATAAGGTAATTACCAATACCCATGGGTTAGAAATAAGAACATGAAATCATAATAGATCAATAGGGTATAATTTGTTCACATAATAAAGGGAAGAAATACAAACAAGTGATTGTGATCTAAGAAATTTCCAATTGGATATGGTAGTAAAAGTCCAATAGGGATACAAAACAAAAGAAATATATCAATTTTTTTTAAAACTATACAAATATCCCACGAAACAATATACATAGAACTCCAATTCCAAAATATCAATAACAACCACCTCCCAGTGGTTCTTTCCACTTAATCGAATATGGAATTATAAAATCTAAAATCTCATGAATGAAATTTTGCTGTGTGAGATAAAATCATATTAGGGTCTCTCCATGTGATGCATAATAGGATTACACATTAACTAAACTAATAATGATTTATATATTACAATAAAAAATAATGTTAGTATAAGAGAATATTTCAACAAAACCATGATTTTAATTTCAATTGATGGAATCATTTCAAACAATTACATAATAACGTGTTTTTAAAAAAATATCTAAATTATCATTGCATGTGTAAATCAGTATTATATTAAATGACATATTTATAAAATGAATAATAGTTAGAAAATTTTTTATACTCTTTACAGTAAGATAGTTCTTTTTTATGGGATCCTCACACAGTCATATAGTGATAATGGAAAAGTGCACAGACATCCCTCATACAATGGTCCAAGAGGAACCAATAGAAATCCTACTAATGATAAGATCTGTCATGGTACATTTTTTATAGAGCTAGAAATCATCCACATATTCCTAGGGAATTTCGAACCAAGTATTTTGGTCTCAAATTCCACTATAACTACCTAGGATCAAATGTTCCCTAGTAGAAAATCAACAATGTGAAAATTATTTTAAAACTATTCAAAATATTATTTCCCCATTTTTCAATTAAAATATTCCAATTTCCATTTAAAACCCAAAATAGGTTTTTAGTAAATTCATACCATTATCAAGAAATAAATAATCTAAGGTTCATATTAAATTAGTTTAATAAACTTTTTCCTCATATAAAAATCTCAAATAAATTTCCTTAAAAATCACAAATAAATTTTAAAATTCTACCTACATCAAATGACTCCCCAAAAATAAAATTCAATTAGAATTATGGGTTTCACCATATTTCATCTAAAATAAATTCAAGTAACAATTCACATATAATTGGGGATTTCAAAATCCAATTAAAATAAATTTAATTTAAATAAATAAATTATTTGTTACATCAATTGGCTGTTCTTATATGAAATCACATACCTTACCTAGGAGATCAAGTAACAGAAATGCGATAATGGGAAACTGAAATAATGAAATTTGGCATTGTATATTTGAGAATCAAACACATATTTTGAATCTAAAACAATGGAGGTTATATTTATCAAAAAATTTAATATTTAAAAAAAAATAAAGAGGAGAGAAAAATAGTGGGAGAGAAGAAACAAGACATGAACACTTACTTTAGAGTAATCAAATTTTGTACACCTTTATTTTATCCACATTAGAATACATTTTGGGGAATATAATCAGACTGTTATTATCATTCTCTACAATGGACATCTTGATATGGGAGATAAGGTTCAATGGGATTTAAAAAGAGGGATCATGAATTTTTCAAAAATATTTCATTATTTTCAATTACAATGTGCACAGTTTCCTAAAGGGGGCCACAAAGTTCCCCAAACTGTGTTCCCTAACTATGCACCCCTATAATGGATTTCATAGTTTCTACTTGGTAGGGAACTGGTTTTTGAAAACCCATTACCATCTGATAAAACCCCACTATTTTTGTTTGTACAGTTTACCCTGGGTGGGGGAACAATTTAGGAAAACTATATGCCAACCAAGAACAATCTAGACACATAATATACATTCACAATTTTCACCCACTACACCTCTAAATGATACCCAAAAAATGATAGAAAATAATAGGGTCAAGGAGTACATAAAAATAGAAACCAGATTTTACCATTTATTTATATTTAGATGTTAAATTAGTTGTTATATATTATTCTTCATGCATTGGTATTTCATAGAATGTTACAGAATTTTTTATTTGTGTATCTAATATCCCCATTGGTAAAATAAAAAAAATTATTGACAAATTTTTATCTATAATTAATTATTAATGAAAAGAACTATCTCCCACCAATGATTTGTCAACACCCATCTTGTTTTTATATTAACAATAATAAATTTGGTGTTTCCCCAATGGTTTTATAATGTTCTTTCCAACTATTGTTTTAACATACAATTTAGGTTTATTACAAAATCGTATCTGAGTTCTATTTTGTGGTCATCTCGGATCATGGATTTTGAGAATTTCAAAGGATTGAAGTATTCATTACTTGATAGGGTACACTATCTAGAATCTAGAAACTAAAATATATATCTGTGTGTGTGTGTGTGTAAAACATGAGTTACTGAAGGATTTTGGGAGTCGAATATGTTGTTTCAACACCCACATGACTTGGAATAATGTTGAAAGACCTATATTATATAATAATAAATGATGATATGAGAGTACTATAATCTAATGTCATCGTTTAGATAATGGAATTACAGAACAATTTCTCATTCCAAATCACATTTATATCAGTAAACAATCAAGTATATACCCACACAAAAGCAAATTTGAAATCACACTCTCATGGAACAAAAAATTGATTTTCATGGTTAGAAAATACTTGTAAGTCATTAAATAAAAATAATTTATTTATTAATAATGAAAGATAAAGATAATTATTACATGATATCTGGATATGTTAATAACTAATACAACCCTTTTATTTAAAGATAATTTATGATGTTATTTATAGTTCTACAACATTATGATCTTTATGGATGACCCTCTACTTAGTCAAAGAAAAATCTATTTTCATCACCCAAATTATGATTCCTAATTAATAGTGAAATAAATCTATTTTATTATTTTAAAACCATATGTTGTATAATATATAACCCTTAAATATATGCTAATTTATTATTATGTATTCCACTGAAATACTCTAGACATGTAATACTATATCCAATGGTAAAAAGTTCTTCATTACATACTGAAATTTATACCAATAGAAGTGACCCAAATTTAACAATCCCAAATATAAATATCATTAACCACCATTGATTCACATACACACATATGACCATTTTCATTAGTGATTTAGATAATTTGGAAAGAAAATTACTCAAAAAATAAATATCATTCTCATTAAATGATAATTTCCCAAGTAATCCAATGATTGTTCATTTAAACATAAGTTTTAAAAATCTACCGCAAAATTTAAGTGACATGATACCATTATAGACATATATTAATCAAAAACATTCTTCATAACATACAGAAAGGCAGTCATCCAAATGGTCTGCTCAAATTCTCTATAATAGTAAGTATATGAATTAAATATCTAACATAAAAAGTGACCATAAGATTACCATATGTTTATGATAGCATAATCAATGTGTATGATCATAACACATGATAATCATTCCAAAAATATCATTGATCATAAACCATGGTTCATCGAATAAATATTCAGCATAATATATTCCATGATTCATAAGAAAATCATCAACATTGTGTCTTAAAATAATTACATTGGTATAAGAATAAAATATAATGTAATACACAAAAGAATATAAAATGAAATCCTTTATAAATGATCACATCCAACACCATAATCACATAGTGTAAAATTCTTTTAAAGGATGAGGATTTCTCCCCAGTCACTGAAATGTGATCTAATGAGATATAAGTAATTCCCCAAAGCATTCGGGGGTGGTTGTATAATTGTTTTCCCAGACACTACTTAGTGGACACTATTCCTTATGGGATTGGATAAAATCCCCATTACCCATTATCTAATGAAATATAAATTTACCCAATACACTGGAGGGTGATATAATCACAATCCTGACATTTAAATAATGAATATAATATATATATTTTTTATATAATCTTTCAAATATTCATAATTCCATCATGTATTATATAACATGTTTTAAAGAAACATGTTTCACAAAAAACAATCCATAAAACATAATAAAACAAAATATAGAGAAATAATAATGGTGGCATCATTAAAACATATCCCATGTTTTATATAAGAAAATCTTAATGAGGTTTACTTAGATGATAAATGATTATAAATAAAATGGATTACAAAATATTTTCATATGGTATCACAAAAATGAAAATGAAAAATATGATCAGTTGATAATAATCATTAAATCATACAAAGATTTAAATGATTAGATAATTATAAGTTTATTTTTAAAGGTTTATGAATAAAAGAAATATCATTTCAATATACTGATAAAAATGGAATTGAAATAATAAATAAATTTCCTTAAAAAAATTTCATCATAGCATAATTATTGATGTTATAAATCACATAAAAATTTTTTTTAACATGTTTCATGGGTAATTTGAAAACATTATTTTTAAAAAAATTAAAAATAATCTAATATTTATAAAATATTAAATAACCAAATATAGAATGTAAGATAAAAATATATTTATGTAAAATGTAATCCCTTTTGAAAATTATAAAGAAAAATAACACACTATTTTTATAAGAACATTTAAAAATAGATTTCATAGACCCCTGAGAATAAGAATTTATTTGAGTAACCATGTAAATATTTAAAGTAATATTATTAAATAATTATATTTATGGTTTTTGGTAAAGGTGGTTAACTATTCAATGATAAAGAAACATTCATCTCCTACTTTTATAGGTATTGTAAAGAATGATTTATGTAGAACACATTGAAAGGATTCATTCAAAAAATATTTTATATAAATGAAAATATTTTTTAAATTAATTTTAATAAATTAAATTTTTTATAAAATAATATATTTTAAAAATATAAATAACATGGATATGAAAGAAAATTATATGGGTAAAAGAATAAAAATCCTCTAATGTAAATATTTTAAATAAAAAAAAAATTCTATGTAAAAAAAATATCAGCCCGGAAATAATGTATGAAAGAATATAAAATAACATGATTATAAATAAATTTATTATAAAATATTTAAAATATATATTCTTAACATCATATAAATTAATATAGGTGAATAATTCCAAACATGTCTCAAAGAATGAAATTTCAGACGAGAACCCCTTTTAAATTTTACAACATATGAATAGAAAAATGTGAAAATAGAAAGACTAAGATTGATATTACGTAACATTAATTTTATTTATAATATGATAAAATACATCCATATCCATTAAATACACCAAATAGATGGTAAAAATTTGTGAATAAGGACTATATCTCAGTAAATTCAAATTGAGATGAAAACCCCTAAAAATATCATAACATTTGATGTTAGAATCAATCCATGATGTGATTGTGTGAAACCAATTTAAATCCAAATTAAATATTTTTAAATAATAGATAAAACAATAAATTTTTATTAAACAAACAATAATTTCATATAATAGTCAATGGAGATGTAATATAACTCAATAGAAGTAAATGATGTTAAAACCCCCTTACATTAGACTTCAACTTGGCCAGACAGGCTTTAAAATCTTATATAATAAATGTAATTTTATAATACATATATATAAAAACAATATTTAAATTTATATTTCATTATAATAGTAATTTATATAATTTAAATACCCACATAGTAATAATTTTGTCTTAAAACTGCTATTTTTTTGTTAATGACTTAGTTTTCCATGCATGTTTTGATTTGATTACTTGGGTCCATACACCTTGTATTAGGATTCATTATCTCAAAAATCTTCATGAATTTTTATTTTATGATTTTATATAGTTTTTTATTTTCATGTTTATTTCATCTATCTTATGGTAATGATTTTCATGGATATAAGAAAACCTAGTTTTCTAGAAATTTAATGTCCATAAATATAATTCAGTTTATTATTGAGTAAAATATAAATATAACCATGCCATGAAAAATATAAAATCAGAAATATAATATTTATATATTAAATAAATTTTTATTACTATCCAATTCTAGTTATTATTAAAAATGAAATATGTCATTTGTTGAGGTGGTAGTCCACACATACACACAAGCAGCATTTTTTATTTTCTCAATAATAGGTGGGAAGGAAGGTAGGTAATCGTTAAACATCATATAATAATAATTTCTTAATATATATATTATAAATTCATTAGATACATATTTGATAATTTAATATTTAATTTTTATAATTAATGTTAAATATTACATTTATTGAGGTGGTAGTCTGTATGTACCCACGAGTGGTGTTTTCATGTTGATATGGATTGAAATTGGATAGATTTTGGTTGTTATATCAGTATAATAACATTTGATTAATCTAATTTTATCCATTTCATTATAATAATATGGTTATATAATAATTTTAACAGGTTTGACAGGAATGATACTTGATTGAATTATATTAATATGAGGTTCTTAAAGTGTATGGGGAAGTGAGTGGTGGAGGGGTCCCTTATATGATAGGGGGTTATACAGTTTTTAATAATGTTAAAATTAACATAATATAATGTCTTTTCAATCTAAATTAGAAATAAATAATCAAAATTTAAAATATAAGGACAATGTGGAATCAATTAAATACAAAATCAATTGAAGATAAGGTTCCAATGATATTTGAAACCTTATTCTTTAGTTACACCATTTATACCCTTAACATTGTAAATTATTTAACCATGGTACTATTCATTATGAAATAAAATGAAATAAGACATATTAATTTTTTTTATTGTGATAATAAATTCAATAAAATTTAAAATAATTATATCTATGACAGTGTTTAAAAGTAACTTTAATATAAACAAGCAATAGTCAATGGTAAACAGCATTTAGAAAGAAGAATTATTAATCAAAAAATTTATTTTGTAGAAAAATAATTTATTTAATTGATCCATATGAAATTTATTTTATTATGAAAAAAATATGAGTTATGAGACCTAAAAATCGGTCAAATATAGAATGGATCATTGTGGGCACTTAATTAAATGAATAGGACAAAATTAGTATTTTATTATTATAATTTATAACTTATTTTCAAAAAAACATTCATGGGTTTATAAATTTGAAATTAGTGTATGAAATTATTTTTTTCACTTTAAATACATATTTGGTTGAGAAAAATTTTAATATATTTTTTAGGCACGTTTATATAATGATGATGTAAAAATGTTTTGGTATTTTTAAAAAAATGATGTTACTCTATTCACCTAAAATTATAATATTTCAGAAAAAAAAATTATTTATTGGATTATATTAATATTGTAAATAGAAAAATAATTTCATTTAAAATAAACTATTATTGAAAAATTTATAATATTTTTTTAAATAATACATACATAATATGTAAAAAAAATTATTATTATTTAAAATGTATTTGATCAGCTATGAAGAATTTATATTTTACATCTTATAAAAACATAATTGTTTCACATATGATAATAATATATTTACTAATAATAATATTAATTCTAGAAAAATTATATTGTTATTTTTATTCAAAAGTAATAATTTTAATATAAATGTATATCTTATAAAAATATGAAATATATAAAACAATACATTATAATTAAAATTATAGAATTTATATTGTTAATAATTATATGTTTATATTATCATTATTTGGAAATAAAAATTCCCCTATGGAATCTAAATAATATCTAAGGGTAATATATGTATTAGTGGCAGTCAAAGGTGTTGTTTCAGTTAGCATGGATCTCGTAGTCATTTCAAAAAGCTTGAAGCTGTAAATTGTTTCAATATAAAATTTCAATCACTTGGTACTCATTGAATTTCAGTTTGGGTTTCATCATGGAAAATACATAAAGATTCAACCTTCATTTTGAGCATTGAAAATTGAGCCTCATAAGGTATTCTTCTAAAAGATGATGTCATTTTTAGGTATTTCAAAACATGGTAAAATTTATTTATACATTCTAATTGAATGGATATATTATAACATCATATTTAATACTTATAAAATATACATAATTTTTATTTTTATTTTTGGTTTCATATGAAAACATCTATTTAATAATATTTATTTATGAATAAATTTATACAAAAATCCAGTGTTTTTACCTCAACAATGTTATTTCAACACAAGTCAATATATTAAAACACACTTCCATCATCAATTGTTAATTGATACCAATATTTCTTCATCTATAGAGTCCACATTTTGTAATACATGGTCTCACTATAATTTCAACTTATTTTTATTCAAAAAATACCATATAATAAATCCTTCAAAAATATAAACGTGTGTTCCAAAAATAGGTTTTCACACATATATCTATTTTCTGACAGAGTTTCCCAGGACCTATTTTCACATAAAACCACACCATGGATGATCTCAATCGAGGTCATTCATTCATAATCTATGAATTAGGGAAACATATCCCTCTTAGAGATGATTGCTTCAGCTCCTTGATCATAATGGGATGATGAATTATTTTTTATTCAATCCATCGATCCTTAAGTGGTGTTCATCACTAAGTGTTGGTCTCCCTTGCAAATTTAAGATATTCTAATGAATCTACATCTTGATTTCATTTTTTAACACATGTTAAATATGTTAAATAGTTTTCTTAGTAATTCAACAAACTTGATGTGGGATCTAGAAAATGAAATAGACTAATTTGGAGAACAAACATTATTCATCATATATGATTATATGGGAATAATATTGTTATCATATTGGTTGTCTTTGTCTTATCATATAGGAAACCTAGGTTCATTACCTGAGGCATCATGAGCTAATTACCAAGTTCACAAAAGATTATTATTCCCATCACATATCATATGAATGGATAGATTATATTTTTATCACGTAGGATTATTTTCACACCTAAATATTTTAGGATATATTTATTTTTAAAATTCATTAATTTCTTGGATGTCTTGCGATTCACACAACCCCATGACTAAATGAAATGTAATATACTATACCATTATAAAGTACTTCTTAAATTGGATGAATGATTATAAATAATAACATTTTGAAAATAATTATTAATGATTTTAGTTAGAACAAATATATTGGTTAATAGAAACCTAATTTTGTTAAAACAATACATATTCTTCATAAATAAGTGTTTCCACAGAAAATATTTTTATTTTGTTTTTTGAACAAATAATATAAATTTATTTATTTCCAAATTTTGATAATTTATTTTAAAAATTGATTTCAATTTATTAAATTATCATCTCAAAAATACCTTAGAATGAAATGTTGATAATTTAATGAACTGATTGATTTTTAATGAATATTGAATAGGACTATTTTTAATTAAAATCTAACCGTTAATTCAATACATTTAGAATTATAGTATTTTTTTAAAAAAATAATTTAAAAAATAATTAGTGGAATTATATTATTAACAATACAATTTAATAAATTTGAGTGAATTTTATTTTTTATTTTCATATGAAAAATTTTTATATGTAAGAAAACATTTTTCATCGAAAATTGATTTTCATCAAGTTGATTGTGTTTAATTATAAATTTAATAATTAATGTTATGTGAATTAAATTTTATAATATGTATTAAATATTTTTAATTAGAATAATTTAAAATATTTAATAAATTTTACTTAATTCAATGTTATAATTTATAGTAAGAATTAAAAATTTGCTATCATAGTTAAAGTTAGAACATGCATATGAGGAGGTGGTGGTTAAGCCCACAGATAATGGTACTTGTTAAAATTGAACATTTATAGATACTACTATATGTTTTATTTCCAACACGAACTACCCCACCTACTAATATCTGACCATCTAGAATCATTTTTCTTGAGTATAATTTTATTATATTTCTATCTTTTATGAAATTCAATGTGTGTCATCTCAAACAATTATAAAAGGAAACCCTTTATTTCATTTCATTACAACACATAGTTCAATAAATATTATTTTTTACATAACTAATTATCTTAAAAATATAATTAACCATGAATTTGAGGTGATTTTATTCTTAATAGACCATTCCAAGTTTCCTTAATCATGGATCTAAATGAGGCCTACTAAAGAAGAGGTATTCATCCAAGCTGATTTATTTAAATATATTTATTAATATAACTACGATAAATATATGGTATTATTCATAAAATAATATATTTTTACCCTAAATATACTAAAATTATGTTAGTATTATGGATCAACCTATACCCACCTTCTTTTTAATTGAATGGAAAATGAATGTATCGCTTGTGCGTATGTGTGGACTACCTGCTTCACATAGATATACAATTCATTTTAAATCACCATCATTCATATATGGTTGATGTTATAAGTTTAATAATTATATATGATATTTATGAAATAAATTTTCTTCTGTATATATAATAAAATATCGACTTTCATACCTATCAATCTATTGTAAAATGTTAACATCGACCATACACAAATGTGGAATACCACCTCCATGATGTGAGGGGATACAATTTTTCCTCTTTAAATATATGGTAATAAGGATATATTTGATGAATAAATATGAAAAATATTATATAATGATGATTATTTAATGGTGTAATAATATATATATTTTTTTCATTTTATCCGTCAAAAATGAAAAAAATTGTTCATGCATAAATAGGACCTATTGTCTCCCGGAATAGTGTAAATAATTTTCAATCTCATCCTATTAGTAATATTATAATTATGAATGAATTTAATATATTATATATCAATATAAATAATTAAATTATAGAGATTATGAAACCATGATAAATATTAATGGATAGAAACTACTGAACTAAACAAGATAATTAACCCACAGAAATGATGATTTTAATATAGGGTTATTAGTAAATGGATTTTGAAATGTTATAAGTAGATCAAAATTATTATTATTATAATTTATATGGTTTAGGTATATTTTTCATTAAATATAATTTAATTATACATTATATTAAAATTAATTAAGAAGTATATCAGACCAGATTAAAGGGTTCTTTTCAAAATATCATAATTATTCTGGATTGTTTATGTTTAAGTATTTACTGGATAATTATTTGATATTTATTTCCTCAAATCAATATATTTTATTCTTCAATTTTTATATTTGGAAATTGAATTGATTCATTTAATTTACTCTCTCTAAGAACTCAATTTACTAAAATATCATTTGGAATGCAAACTTACTTCATTTCTCATTTAGGTCAAAAATCCATTTTTCTTCCAATTCCATGTTTTTGAAAAGGTTTTGAAGATTTTTTCTGCTAATATTAAATGTCTATCTAAATAAATTTTTACCCAAGATTGAATTTTTTAAAAATTTAATTGGAATATTCTTGTCATTTTCAAAATGAGGAACATTTTATCATTTACCAAAAACATATAATGAATAATTTTATAACATACATGACATAAAAATAATTTTCCAAAATCATGAATAGTTATCTATTAGAATATTACATTACATGTTCATTATAAATAATGTTATTTTAAATATATTTTATTTTTTTGGATTTTGAATAACAGATTTCAAAATCAAAAATGAATTTTACTTAAGAATTTTTATGGTGACTTTTTTAAAATATGTTAATCAATCTGATCAGACATTATTGAATATTATTCTTTAATATGGTTATAATTTAATGATACCACCCACCATATTTATCTATATGTATTTGGATCATTTTGTCCCAGGATGGTATCGACATTATTACATGATAGTTTTCAAACATGACCAATTTTTTATTATTAAGTCATATTGATGAAGAAAACATAAATATTCATATGATGAATCCATTGGACATTTTATGTGATTTATGGGGCCGAAAATTAAAATCCAATTGATTCATTAGTAGGTATAATGATAAAAACAATATATTTTTTTATTTAATAGAATTCATTCCCATTTATGTAATATATCTTAGCACAAGGCCTTGATTGTATGATTATGATGTGTAACATTATATATATTTTTATTATAAAAATAATTATTTATTTCCATGTGATTATTTTAATAGTTATGGTATCCTTGGATAAGATTCAAGATCATGTTATTATTTATAAAAAAAAATTTATTATGTATTCAAACCATATTAGTCACCCCATTTTTATTCAATTATATATTCTATCATATACATACCCCTACTAAATATCTAATCTCAATCATTTCCTATGCATCCTTTTCCTAGAATACCAGGGAGAAAAATATGAATGATATGCATGGATATAATAGAGAGAATAAGTATGTTCTCAAAGAAAATATAATTTTGTATTTTATGTTTGAAAATTTTATTTTATATTCATTAATGTCTCTATTTTACCAATACAAATATATTTATAGGTCACATGTGATGGTATAACTTTTATATTGTGCCAATGTAATAATTTAACCCCAAACTATGTGTTAAAGGGCATGGGGTATTACCTATGGTGACACATTATATTTATTAAAAAACATGGTTACATGATTTGTTGAAGAATATATTAGGGACCATTACCCTATGATAGACTATTATGATTTGTATAATTTTATAATAACATCATAATATTCTTTGAAATATTGATGTTTATGTTTTCATAGTGATACAGTCCTATATAGATACTATAGGTGAATGTGGTTCTGGTATAGGTGCATATAGGTGTAATAACCCCCCAAATAACTTGATCGAGTATATCTCATCCATAATTTTAGAGCATGATGAATGAGCCCATACTGTACACTTTTTTGGACACTACTGATGAATATTCAAATATCATATAAAATTTTCTCTTCAAACCATTATAAATTATTTTATTTTTTATTATTTTAGAATATTACCAAAGGTAACAATATTATGATTCTGAGATGATTCATTTTTAAATTTGAAATTTTTATTATTCATTTTAGTAGTTTGAAAATTATACATTACAATTCATTATGTTGTGAATATGATATAGCATATTTTATTTTATAGAAATAGTACATAGTGGAATGAATGGAAACTATATCAATGCGTGTAATATATATAGGGTTGTATGTCATGGGGAAGACAATAAAGCTGATGATTAAACTGAGATAATTATAACAATATAGGGCAATTTTAATCTGGTTATATCAAATTACGTTTTCCATATAGATTATTATACTAATCGGCAACACACTATAACATTGACATACCATTCCACGGGATAACACCCTCCATAAATCAGTGTAAGATCCCATACAATTGTAGCATATTAATTGATATGTTACATTGAAAAAATATATATTTTTGGTAAGTAATGAATGTGATATGGTTTTCATGGTATTTTATCATCCACATGGGATATGAATCAATGGTGGTTAATGATTTAAAACACTAGGAATGTGGACTAAATACTGATCATTTAGTGTATATGTTTTATGGACTGTTTCCAAAAAAAATATTTTAATCATGAAAAATGAGAGAATATTGAATCAAAATTTTATATTTATGAAAAATGGAAGAGATGCCATATGAATTTTTGAGGAAGGGAAGATACCTTTGATATCCCATGTCAAACATCATTCATCTATTTGTGAATGAATAAACATGGAAATACAATAATAATATTTCGATAATGTTCATTTTATTACCTATTAATGAGATAAATTTATCTCATATGGTTGGAGTAACTCAACAATAAGAATTTTCCTATTGTATGAGAGATTTTCGATGCCAACCCTAAGAGTTTCCTCGTATTCCCTCGAATCTTAAATATGATTTTTCAAAAATAACTCATACATGATGATATTTCTACTTCAAATACTATATATAGAATAGACCAACTTGAGTTGTTTTAAATGAATAATGAACTCCCATAGAATAGAGATAAGTGGTTCATTTAGCCTAGTGTTTCTCTATGGGTTTCACCTCTTCTTCTTTGTGATGAAATATGGGTTCTTGAATAAATACATCGTATATTAACATGAATAGTTCATTTTTGCCATTAATGGTGATATTATTATAAACTCAATGAGTATTTAAGATAATGAATATTATTATTTGAGAACTGTGTTGAAGACCCCCAAGAAGGAAAGGATACATGATAAATTTACCAGGTCTGAATTTATTTCTTCATAATATTTCATTATTGGGATATATTATAGTTACCCTACCTTTTCTCACATTATTGTTACATAATTATAATGATAAAAAATTATAGTATTACACCATGAGGATATATGGGATTAGTGTTTTGGGAAAATTTGGACCAAACATAACATTTAAAAGGTCATGCATTTTCATTTATTTAAATCATTCTTCTCTAGCTTCTTATTGGAACTAGAAATTTCCCTAGTAAATGATGTAACCTGAGGATGTACATCAAAAATGGTTGATCCAAAATCTAAGTAAGTTTATTGATAAGAAAAATATGTAATGGGGTTAGCATAATCATAACATAATCATCAAAATCATAGGGGGCATTAACCGAAGACATTAAATGTGGAAATGCATAAAAATGAAGCATCATTTCTTAGTAGTAATCTACAACACATAGTTGTGAAAAAAAAGATAACATAACGTTCAAACATAAACTAAATTTCAATCAAGATGTTCATCACTTTACCCAACGCATTTTAGCGATGTATAATTTTGGCTGCAACTTCCAAATTAAGAAATTCATATTGCGCTATACAATTCAGGCTGCCCCCGTCACATCATAATATTTTCATTATCATGCATAAAACATAGAACATATAAAAAAATGAACATAAATATACCATTTAATGAAATTAGTTTATTTTCATAATAACTAATTCATAAACATTGGGATCCCAAAACAAAGAGGGAATACTATACTTGATATAAGAACCATCAACCATGAGTGAGAAATAAAAGGTGTGTTTTGGAAGAAGAGTTCTCTTAGAAAACATTTTATTGAAATAAACACCATTGGAAAACATGTATATACCATAAAAGGTAAGATAAAAATGAAAAAATGATATTCATGGAGTTCCCACACCGAAAATGTAGTTAATGAGGGATAACCTGAAGAAAGAATGTTGGGTTTGATAATTTCCCATTACTTTGTATATGAACACTTTCTTCACATTATTGTACAACATATCCACATTAAAATGATTAATTAACAATTATTGATGCATTTTTTGTATGAATATAGTTTATTATGGTTTCTTTAAGTTATTTTATGGTTCTTTTTTATGAGTTATATAGTTTCAATACATTGTTCGGGAATATTCATTTTTATGGTTTTCTTGAACGATTCAATCTTATTCATTAACAGAATTTCATGTATATCATGGATAAATATCCAAAACTGATATTAAGTTTAATTAGTGATATTACAAGATTTTAACTGATCTTATAATGAATTATGTTATATACCATGTCAATGAATCGTTAGTTAAAAATTTAATGATGATCATTTCGGTTAATTCAGGCAGTTTTGCGACCACAACGAAGTTGTATTGTTTAATAATTTAGTAATATGTACATAAGTCCGTTCCCAAACATTAACTGGTACATAATAAATATAAAATAATCTGGTTAAACCATAAATATTGTTTCATGACCATATCTGAAGGTGTAAAAGTGAAAAAAACCTGTCGTTTTCTAAGGTGATAAATTACCTCCTCAGGAACAACGTTATCTTTTCAAAAATAAAACGAAGAGGATAAGGGGGTTGGATGTTAAATTAACCCATTAGTATCATAACATTATATTATATGTTATATACTTAAGTTACCATACCATGTGGAGAGATATTAATAAAATAACATGAAATTGAATGAAAATTAAAGGAAAATAGAGGGGGAAATTACCTCTTGAATCCTATTCTTCAGATCCCCCTAACGGAAACTAGGAATGGTCTTTTTAGATGACCAAAAGATATTTTAAAAGGGATAGGGGCTAGGGAAGATTATTATAAAGTTTTTATACAAGTATCGAAGCTTGAAAAGTGTGAAAAAATGAGGGTGTGAAGGGTGGTATTTATAGTGGAGGGGAGAGGGGTTTTCATAATATATTAATCATTAGTTTATTAATTTCCACAAAGATAATAAATAGTGGTGATTCCATTACCAATAATAGTGAATAGAGCTTCTGAGTTTGATATTTGGGTTCTTGAATCACTTTTGATGTAAGGAATAGTGGGTTTAACTAATAATTTATTTATAGTAAATTAATGTATAATACTATTAACCAAATATTCAAGTATTTTAGAAAAACCCCAAAAATTCACCATAATTTTTTTTCAATGTGTAGATTGAAAAAATGAATTAAAATCTAAAAAAGATATATTTCTAAATATTACTAACTTATTTTTCAATTAAAATCATAATTTACTTGGAAAATTCAGTTTTTAAAATTAAAACTGATTTTATAATGGTTTCAAAAATTACGTAACGTCTTATTAAATTATCATAAAACAAGATGATATAGAATTGTTAATTTATGAACACATATTAGGATAAAAAAATTTCTTTTTAGATTAAATAATAATTATTTTATATTTATTTATGACTTACAAAAATACCAATACTTTTACTATTGTCAAATTAACATTTTATAGGATGCCTAAATTATATTTAATCATTAATGGGTAAGGATGCTATTAATTTGGAAAATTTATTATTCATAAGGGTAATATTACTATTGATAATGGTTTGATACTATTCATAAGGAATGGTTAATATTTACAAATAATTATTTGTGTCCTATTAGACTGTAAAAATAACCCGGAACACAACTGTGTATCTCAGAATTTTGAAATTCCAAACATTGAAGTGGGGAATATTATGTTTAATGGTACCATATAATTTAGTACCATTATATCCCATTGTGAATCCTAATGTTATTTTACAATATGAAAAAATTATAATAAGTTAATTCCATTGATAAAACATTGGGTCATTATATTATACCCCCTTATGAAATTTTCCCCCAAAATTTTGTTTTACACAAACATGTGAGGGTACTTCTCCTTCATCACATCCTCGGGATCCAAAATAGCTTATTCAAACTTATGGTTCCTACAAAACACTTTGACATGGTGGGTTTTCTTATTGCATATATCATTATATCTTCGGTACAGAATTTTTACTAGCTACTC
This sequence comes from Viscum album, assembly GCA_963277665.1. Classification (NCBI taxonomy): domain Eukaryota; kingdom Viridiplantae; phylum Streptophyta; class Magnoliopsida; order Santalales; family Viscaceae; genus Viscum; species Viscum album. Next base: position 1,940,335,256 of record OY728133.1, on the reverse strand, counting down.
CTCCTGGGAGAGATTATCTTCTAACAATACCATCAATGAGTTCAGTAAATGTGAGGGATCTGTTATGTACTACCTCAGGAGTGATACATGAAACACATCATGATCATGAGCCATATTTAGTTGAAGTGCAAGAAAATAGTCCTTGTATATTTTTTGGTCAAGGAACTCAAAATAGTCAATGTACCTTAGGAATAACAACCCTTTCATTCCAAACTACAAGACTCTCATCCATGGTGATATTCAATAGAAATCATTTTTTCCAAATTCAAACTCCATTTCCCTTCAATATTTTTTAGAATAGCTCATTTTCAGACTATGAGCATCTTTAATGGGTTTTAGGATGACTTGAACCTTCTCAGTCACCACTTCTATAAGATTGGGTCCAAGTTGCTTTATTTCTCCAAATTCATCCCAACAAGTTGGAGTTCTACATTGATTTCCTTACAGAGCATTATATGGGGACATATAAATACTCGAGTTGAAGTTATTTTTCTATAAAAACTCATCCAATGGGATATGTGGATCCCATCCACCTTTTATTTCTAATGATCAGGCTGTTAGAATAAATTCAAGAATCTGAATATTCTTTCAGATATTCTCTAAATTCGGGGGTGATAGGCCCTGCTCAATTTTAATTTAGTACTCAAAACATGTTAAAGACTCCTCTATAATTTAGATGTAATCTATGGATAATGATCTGAGAAAATCGATAGTGGAACACCATCCAGTCTCACCAATTCCTTCACATATAACATTGCATGTTTCTCAAATGAGGGATCTTCCTAAATAGCAAAAAATGGGTGGTACTGGTGAGTCAGTCAACGATAACTAATCTTGAATGATTTCCCATGGATATCTTCAGGAGACCCATGAAAATCTCTATAGTGAAATTCTCCAATTTCCACATGGGTATAGGCAATTACTGAAACATCCCTTTTGATATTTGTTGCACTATTTTAACTTTCTAACATACATCACACCTTGATATATATTACACAATCTCCTTCTTCATTTTATCCTACTAGAAGTGTTCTCAGAGGTCACGATACATATTGGTGTTACTAGGATGGATAGAGAATGTTGATCTATGTGCATTTTTCCAATTTCTCATTATTTATCCTACGTGATGAAGGAAAACAAATACATGTTCCAAACCCAATTGAATCATCATCGTCCTTATGGAAATCATGAATCTTCCCTTCCATTACGGTATTCACCTTGTTTTTTTACTATAGATAATCCCTCAGTTCTCCCTTATTTATCTCTTTTATATATGGTTTCACAATCATTTGGGAAATGTACGATATATCCCATGCCCATATGATTCCCAAATCCATCCTTTACATATCGATGATGATAGGGTCTTTCTCAATTAGAAACATGGATAGAGTAGCATGTTATTTTATTCATAGAGCATTAGCTACCTCCTTCACCTTTCTAGGATGATATTGAAAATAGAAATCATAATCCTTGATTAGTGATAACCAAAATTTTCAACTCATTTTGAGACACTTTTTGGTGAATATATACTTTAAGCTCTTGGGGTCAGTGTACTTGTCACACTTATCACCATAAAGGTTGTGCCCCAAGTTTTCAAGGAAAAAATCACCACTTCCATCTCAAGATCATGTGTCGGGTAGTTGTTCTCATGGATCATCAGCTATCGTGAGGCACAGGCTGTCACATTATCATGATTACGCAATGGAATCCTTTAATTAATGCATCACTATATATCACAAAACTTTATCCACTTTTTAGTAATGTGAGTATAGGTTCATGGATGGGACTTCCCATTAGCTTCATTGAAGATTCCCTCACATTCCTCCATCCAGACGTACTTTAACCCATTTATAGTAAACATAGTTATAAGGATTGAAAATCGTGAGAAAATTATCACAGAAAATCAGTAGTACAAAGCTAATCCAAGAAAACTAATGATTTCTGTGACACTAGAGGTCCTCTTCCGTTCTTCAATTCCCTTCTATTTATAAGGGTCTATACAAATTCCGTCATTTGTGATCACATGTCTCAATAATGTTAATTAATTCATCCAAAAGTCACACTTTCTGAACAAGGCATACAACATCTCCTTTCTAAATGTCTCCATCACATGTAATAGATATTCTTCATGTTCCTCCTTTATCTTGAAGTATATGATAATATCATCAATAAACACTGCCAAATATTTGTCAAGGTTATGTCTAAATTCCGTATTCATCAAATCCATAAGTATTTTAGGTGCATTATTAAGTCCTAAAGGCATCAATAGAAACTCACAGTGCTCATACCATGTACGAAAGGTAGTCTTTTGAATATCTTCGTTCTTCACCATTAGATGATAATATCCAGAATGAAGATCCACCTTTGTAAAGAATTAAGATCCTCTTAACTGAATGAATAAGTCTTCAATATGTGGAAGAGAAGACAAGTTTTTTATGGTGTTCTTGATGATTTCTCGACAATAGATACACAAAAACATTGTTCCATCCTTGTTCTTCAGAAAGATCACTAACACACCCCAAGGTGATGGACTATAGAATATGAACCCTTTGTCCAGATGATCTTGCAACCACTTCTTGAACTCATCCAGTTCGAAAGTATCCATATTATAGGGACACAATTAAATAGGATTCAATCTGGGTATGAGTTATATGGAAAACTCTACCTCCAGATCTTTGGGATGTTCAAGTGACTCTTCAGGAAATACATCATTGTATTCCCTTATGATGGTCATTTCTTCAAGGAAGGCACTTTCATTCGACTCAAACATTTGGGTGACGTATTCTTATTCGTAGTGAATCATAACCCACACCATTGATATATTTTTAAAGTAGTTTCCTGATCTACCAAGAATTTGTTGAGGATAATGGGATGGTTTGGAATATGAAATGATTTTTCCTTTTCCTAACAATCGATATGTACTCTATATAACAAGATCCAATCCTTTCCCATTATAGCATTGTATTCTACTAAGGAGTGTATTATGAGACTTTGTGGAACATTTATCCAACATTCACCAATAAGAGAAGAGTCAAAAACATGGGTAGTAATGATTACACCACTTTTTGTATTTATAGATATCTCTACTTCATGGTTTCGGGGATTTAATTATTAAGTTCTAGAAAACATGAAAGATATAAAGAAATGCATAAAAGCATAATCAAATAACACTTATTTAAATATTTAGGGAATAAGAAGTTTACTTAGTACTACATCATTGTCTTTATTTAAATTCACTATATGGATGGAATAATCCTTTTTTTGATCCTTTGAATTTGGTGGCTGCTGACGCAGATTACCTTCGAGAACATGAGTTTTAGTGTACTAGCTTGTATAGTGTCCTTTCTCCCTATTGTTGTAGCCTTGAACCATGGGTGGTGTTACCCTTTCATCCACTAGATCTTCCTTCCTTATCCTGTATTTTTGACACTCTGGAGAATAATGTCATTGTTTCCCACACTTTATTCATTTACTCATCCCTTTGATGTAGTTCCCATGATGCAACATCCCACATTTTTGGCATGTTGGTCTTTGAGTTTTCATCCGACCATTATCATTAGACCCCCAACATGAATATACATCTTTCATTTCTTATCACCATAACCATGGGACCATTATTCAACTTCCATATTCACTTTGAGAGCACATTGAAAAAATTCTTCATAAATCCTAACGTCTTGAATTGTTAGAGCCTTCTGAAGGTGTGGTTTTATTCTAATAAAAATAATCTGTCAATTTTTCTATCATCGTTGATAACAAAACCAAAAGCATACCTTAAAAGCCTTGTGAAATTAACTTCATAGGTTGTTACATATTTTTCTTCTTTGTTCTTCAGTTCAATGAATTCTCTCTTCATCATCCTATGAAGAGTTTGTGGGAAATACTTATTACGAAACGTGATCTTAATGACTTCCCAATCCATCTCTTCAATCTCGTCTCTTGGATTTATTTTGTTAATAAAATCCCAACATTCATAAGCCTCTCCATATAGATTATAAAATTCTAGATTCACCATTTCTGTATCAGAATAGTGGATCACGGAAAACATATTCTCCATGGAGTTGAACAACTTTTCCGCAACTAGTGGATCAGTAGACTGAGTAAACATCAGTGGTAGTTGGCCCCTAAAACACTCAACAACTGGTTGCTCCATCTTTGGTGAAGTAGAGTGTTCCCCATTATTCTATTTATTATTCAAAAACTGAGATAGTTGGTAAAAATAATCTTTATGTATTTAACACTACCTCTAAAATAATTTGGGATGTTGTTCTAGAAATCATTTCATTGGCCCTCACCAAAGTTTTTGGCCTCGTTTTTCCTGGTTCTCGCCATTTTCTAAAATTGATAAGGTTACATCAAAACATAAGTCAACAAGTCATGAAAAACTAATTTATTTAAACAATTTACACAAAAAAACTAAATGGATCCCTATATAAATATGATTCTGTGAATATTTTTACTTAGTCTCATGCTAGACGTTTTCTCAACGGTTCACTAATCCAAATTTCAAAATTAACTAAACCTTCCTTCTAAAAAAATTATAGCGTCCATAACTTTTATTAAATTAATATTTTATCATTATAAATATAAAAAAAATAGTATTACACCATGAGGATCAAAAGTATTAGATAATTAAGAAAACAAGTACAAAAAAGAACATTTACAACATCAGGCATAATCATTTATCTAATTCCTTCATCTCTAGATTTTTATTTCCACTTGGCCTATCATTAGTACATATAATCACATGAAGACATTATCAAGAAGGGGTGAGGTAAAATCCCAATAATGGGATATATAAAATCACTATAGCTTGGGGTGAGCATAATCATAACATCATCATCAAAATCATTGGAGGAATCATTAATAAAAGAATTGAAATGTGTAAATTCTTAAAAATGAAACATCATGTCTTTGTGGTCATATAACACACATAGTTGTGAAGAAATCTATAATCATATTCAGACATCATTTAACTTTATAATTTTAGGTTCATCACTTTTTCCAGTGCATTTATGTGCTTCATAATTCGGGTGCACCCGTCACATTCAAACATTCATACTGCACTATATAATTCTTGGTGCACCTGTCACATCATTATATATTCATTATAATGAGTGACACATAGAAAATATATATAAAATGAACATAAATAACCCTTTTAAAGGAATGGGTGTCATATTGTATCAAGTAAATCATAAACATTGTGTTTCCTAAATAATGATGGAATATAATACTTGATATAAGAACCATCAACCATGAGTGAGAAGTAAAAGGTTAGATTTTTAAAGAAGAGTTATTTTGGAAAAAAAATTGTTTCAAATAATTTCTAGTGGGAAACATGTATATTCCATAATATTTAAGATAAATATTAATACATTATTTCTTAGGAGTGACTATACTGGAAATTCATTGAAAGAGGGAGAACCTGAAAAAAGAATTTTGGGTTTGAAAATTTCCCCTTGACTTGTATTAGAATAATTTGTTCAGTTTAATATCCTATATAACCACATTAGATCCATTAATTAAAAATTAAATAATCTTATGTACATGAATATGATTCATTATAGTATCATTTATGTTCTTTTATGGATTGTTGGATGAGTTATAGAGTTTAAATCCATTGTTTGGGAATGTTCATTTTTATGGTTTTTTTGAACGATTCAATTGTATTCATGAATGGAAGTTAATTTTAACATGGATAAAAATTCTGAAATTATATTAAATGTTATTAATGATATTCTAGTTGTTTATATGATATTATGATTACTTACGTTATATACCATGTGGACGGATCATTAGTTATGTATTTATTGATGATCGTTTGGGTTAATTCATGCGGTTTTTCGACCACAAAGATCTTGTTTTTTTAATCATTTTTTAATATGTACATAAGATAGTTCCCGAAATATTAATAAGAAATAATACATATAATATAATCTGGTTGAACCATAAAAATGGTTTCATGACCTGGTCTATAGGCGATAGTGGAAAATTGAAAACATATCTTTCTTGAAGATGATAAATTAACACCTCACGAACAAGGGTTTTTAAAAAAAATTGTATAATGGATTTAGAATATATATTACCCAATTAGTATCATAAAAATTCAGTATATTTTGGATTCTGTAGTTATCATACCATGTGCTGAGAGATTAAGTATAGAACATGAAATTGGATAGAAATTAAAGGAAAAGAGGGGGAAATTACCTCTTGAATCCTCCTCTTGATATCCTTATTAAAGAGCCTAGGATTTGTCTATTGATGAGAACAGAAGCTCTTGGAAATGTGGTAGGGGATATGGAATATGTATGGATAGATACTAGACTAGTCTTGAATCATGATATGTGTGTAAAAATGAGGGTGTGAAGGGTGGTATTTTTAGTAGAGGGTACATGGGGTTTCATAATATTTTATTCAGTAGTTTATTAATTTCTTACCATATAAACATTATGGTGATTAAATGATCAATAATTGTATGGAGGTCAGGTGAGTTCAAGATCGGGGTGCTTGTATCTCTTGTGATGTCTGGAATAGTGGGTTGAAATTAAAATGTATTTACGGTAAATTCATGTATTTTACAATTCACAAAATATTTATGTATATCAGAAAAATCCCAAAAATTCACTAGAACCATTTTTAAAAATGAAGAATATGAAAATAAATTCCATTTTAAAAAATTAATATTCTAAATATGAAAATTTTAATTTTTATTTAAAATCATAATTTACTTGGAAAACATGGTTTTAAAAATTTAAACTGATTTAATAATAATCTGAAAAATTAAGTAAGGATTTATAAAATTATAATAAAACCAAGAGACATTGAAATTTTTATTAATGAAAACATTTTAAGAAAATAAATTTTCTTTTAATTTAATTAATTAATTATAATTAATTATTTATGACTTAATAAATACCAATACTTTTACATTGGTCAGTTTGTAACTTTATAAGATGCCTAAATTATTTTTTAATCCTTAATGGATAAGGTTACTATTATTTTGGAAAAATGAATATTCATAAGGGTTATATTACTATTCATAAGGTTAGGATACTATTCATAATGATAAGTTAATATTTACAATAAATTATGATTTTCTTATTTGACACCAAAAATCTCCTGAAACAGAAATGGGAATTTTAAATTTTTGAAATTTGAAACACAGAAGTGAGGAAAATTATTTTTAATGGTCATATAGTATTTAGTACCATTGTATGGCATTGTGCCTCCTAATATTATTATACTACAAGGTAAAAATATAAAAAGGTAATACTATTGATAAAAAATTGGGTTGTTACATATATGATGTCATGTGTGGGTATATAAATGCATCCCTCAAAGATGGTAGTTATTTTCAAATTTTTCTAATCAAACCAATGTAACTAAAGTTTATATATTTCATTATTTTGATATATTTTAGGAAATATTTGTGAGATATTTCACTCAAATATATTGTTTTATCAACATGTAGACTCAAAAGGGGGTGAATTTCTTTTGGATAAATGAATGTGAAGATAATTTCATAGAACTAAAGAAATGGGTCATCTTTAAAATTTGGATTACAATTCAATATTTTTTTTCGGGATTTCTGATCTATTGTGATGAAGAAAATAAGGGACAAGGATGTGTCCTCACGTAAAGTCACTTGATAATAATACATGCCTCTTTCCAATTAAAAATTCATAATAAAATTTACCCGCCTCATGATTTAGAGGTTGTGGAAATAACATTTTCATTGATTATAGAGGTTAATTGACTATTTGCTGATAATTTTTTTATGTATAATTCTCACAAATGTATAAATTATAAATTAATAAAAAAATAGTTAAATATTAACCAAAGATGATGTTTGGATTATATTAATAGTTATGATTTCTCAATAAATTGCCATAGTGGAAAGTGGAATAAAGTGGCTGATGCCCTAAGATTGAAATTCTATTATACGTTATCTATTATGAGGGATAAAAGAGGTCCAATATTTATAAATTTATTTAATATTTATGTTCAAATCACAAGTAAATGGGAAAAATATTACCTCTATTATAAGAGTGTTCAACTATCCATCCATGAGATGATTATGTAGGTGTAGAAATAAATATAGAATTAAAACAGAAGGTGATGGAAATTATTGAGGTCAACCAAGAAAATTATAAAATGATATTCTTAATGTTTTAAGTATCAGTGATTTTATTAAGAGTGTTGAAGATGTAGTTTTTGGATGAATCTCATAGTTTATCATTCTTTATTCATCCTATAATTATGAAGATATTTAATGGTCTGAAAGAGAATTTATTTAGGGATAACATGAAATGGAAAATATTATTGTATGTATCAAAAATACATATATTTAATAATGTTAAGGATAATATAAATAAGTATAATGAAATGTTACAACCATTATCTATACCAAAAAATGAAAATCGGAAATATTTACCATGTATTTCATCATTGGACATGCCAAAACATCTAAAGTTAAAATGGTATATGTGTTTTAGTCTTCTAAATTATGAAATTTTTACATTTTATCCAATTAGAGATGACTTTTAATATGATCATCATTATTTATTATATATAAATAAATTTGTAAGATTTCATGGAGTACTAATATCAACTGGACCAAATCTGGATTTGAGGTTTATCTAAGAGTTATAGATTAGTCTCCAGCAACAATGGATTTAGAGTTTTGTTTTAGTAAATATTATCATCCTTAAATAAAGGTTTATTCTAAGAGAAAAATTCAAAACCTTAAGTTTATATTGTGGTGTTGTTATATTTGTTTCAAAGGTGGATTTGACAAACACATTCTTCTGTTTGAGTTTTCATATACCACCAGCATTCAAATGATCACTCAAATGTATCCTTATGATGAACTATATGGAAGGATGTGAAAAAATATATTTTTTTGGAATAAATTTTCAGAATTAAATATATTATGACCAAATATAGTTGTGTAATTTGAATATAAGGTTAGAGATATTTAGCTGCATGTCATTGTAGCTGAGAGTCGACTCGAACATTATGTTGACAATCATCGGTGAAATAGGTGTTTAGAAGTTATTTCTATGAATTTATAAATGAAATAAGGTTATGATATTTATAAACACTATAAATTTTATCCATATGTAAATTGGTAACTTTTAAATTCTTGAATAGGTAGGGATGGTATATTATCGCTTGGCGTTCCACCAAACCTCGCTCAAGTTCACGATGTATTCCATGTATCTCAATTGAGAAAGTAAAAAATTAATCCTTCATATATATAGAAATAAAAGGTTTTAATACAAGATTATAAGACTTAATAATAATAATTACCCTTTGAAATATTTAATTGTAGAGATAATTTTTTATAGAATAAGACAACTAGCCTGGTTAATGTAATCCAGAGGAATGGGAAATTCAGCGAATTTACAAGGGAACCTGAGGATTTGATAGAACACATTTATACTAATTTTTTGTTTATAATTGAAAATGTTTCAATTTTAAAATTGTTTTAAAGGGGGTAACATGTGACACATAGATATCTTATGATAAATCTCTCTTCAAATAAATTAAATTTCATCGATAGCTTATGATACACACAAACCCAAGTCAGAATGAATCATAATATAGAATAACATTATAAAATAAAACACAAATCACTTAAATGAATAATAACTTCCAAAATTTTAAAATTATGTGTAATGGTTTTTTATAAATTAAATATATTGAGAAATAGTTTCTCAATTTTTAGTAATGTCATTATATTCTTCAAAAAAAATTTCTCCTTAATTTTATTATTTAATATTGGGAACAGATAATATAAATATTTTTTCTTCTTTTATAAAATTTAATTGATAAAATGACCCTGTTTTTTTTAATCATAATGAAAAAAATAAGTTCTAGTGATATTTTGAGAATTTTTTAAAAGGATTAATTATATGAATATGGAAAAATAAATTTTTTATTCATAAAATCTATTTAATTTAAAGAATTTCTAAATATTATTTTGTTTATAAAATTGTTTTATAATAGTTATTATCTTACTAATAGTATTAATAATACTATATAACTCAATGAAATTAATTTTAGGTTTTTTAATAAAATCATATTATAGATAATATTTTTTTGTAAAATAACACTTCAAAGAATTTATCTGGTTTAATTTTAAAATAAATTATACCAATTACTGGGAATTAATTTGAAAAAATGGATCCAATAATTTGAATCATCAAAATTAATAATATATCAAAATATATTTTTTATTTTTTGGACATATTGAATAGTTAAAAGTGTAAATATTTGTCATTGTGGTTAAGGTTAAAAATTTTTATCATGGATTAAACCAATACCCAAGGGAAATGTTTCTAATTAAACTTGATTAAATACTATTATATGGATACTTTTCGAAATAATTCTATCCTAAATTCAAATATCCCTATATTTGGAATTATTTTTATTGTGTATTATCTTATTATATATTAATCTATTATTAAATTTCAAGTGTGTTCTCTCCCCCATTTATAAAAGGACACACATCCTATATATTATTTTCACAAATTTGGGATATATATCTCACACAACAACACATATTTCTTTTATAAAATTTCCTACATATGAATTATTTATTTTTTATCATATTTAATAACTATTCAAAAGGTCCTTAAGAAAGGATTTAAAGGAGCCATACCGAAGAAGGTTAATCATCATAACCGAATTATTTATACTTATTTATTATTTTTCCTACAAAATATAAAAGGTAGTAATATTAAAATATTAAATTAAATATACTCTCTAAAATAAAATGCTATTATGATTACAGAATTAAACATATCCTCCATGTTTTCTATTGAATGGGAAGTTAATGTATTGCTCATGTGTACATGTGGACGACTGCCTCAACATAAGGATACAAATTTATTTCAATCACCATCATTAATTGATTATTATTATAATAGTTTTAATTATTATATAATATATTTAATTCATAATTATTTTTATTTAGTTATAATATCATATAAACCCTATTCAATTTCCATCTATTGGGAAATGATACCATCACTAGTGCGTACGAGTGGACTACCACCTCAACAGAGTGATGTAGTTAATTTTTCATTTCTTATTCACATTGATAGTAGTAATGAGATATTGAATATTTAAATAATATAAACATTATATAAAAACGATTCTACAAATTTGAAATATTATTTACCTTTCCATTGTTCCATCTATCAAAAATTTAAAACAACATTCATGCTTTTGTACAGTATACTATCTCTATTAATAGTGTAAATAAATTTTTTATCTCTAAATTTTATAAAATATTATAAGTTCATATAAAATGAATATATAATATTTTTATATAATTAATAAAACTCTATATAGGATTGAATTTTCAGAAATATTAAGGATCAAGACTACATAATCGAAACATACCTGAAAACTGAGACAATTAACACTGAATACGAATAATATAATAAAGAATAACTATTGAAAATGAATTTAAATATTATTAGGGGATTATACATGATAATTTATATATCTATATATTTATTCCATAAAATTATTATAAATTTAATATTTTAATATAGGAGATTAAAATCTCATACAAAGCAGGTCAGGAATGAGGTAAAGACTCATTTCACAATCTAATCCTTATTCAATATTGTTTGTATTTATGTATCTAATGGGGAATTATATTATCTTTTAACTTAGACCCAATATATATTCTTCTTCACTAGTTATTCAACTAAATCATAAGTATTCCTTTCATTTTTCACACTGTAGTTACCTAAGAGACCAAATGATTATTTTTTATGAAGGCCGTCTTTTTTTATATATTTACATGAAAATAAATTTTTGTCCACGTCCATGTTTTGTAAACCATTTTAAATGATGTTATTAATAGATTTACATGTTTTTTATTTCGATTTTTACCCATTACATGAATTCTATAATATTTTTATCTGAATATTCTAATCACTTTTCGAATGCGGTTCTTTTGATTTCATAATGAAAATGTAAAATGAGTCATTCTTAACATAAAAAGAATGAAAAAAATTGGACATCATGACAGATCAATTTTTTTAAGCTTCAATTAAATGTCCATTTTTTAGAATATTATTGTTTTAATATATTAAAAATTATTAGACTACGAATAAGTGATATCAAAATGAAAAGGGTATTTTATTTATGAAATTTTCCTATAATTTTTTTAATTTATTTTCATATACATCATAATCTGTTGTTAAATATTATTTTTTACTATTTCTATAGTTTAATAATACTATCCACCATATTTATTTGGATGAACTACGATCGGTTTTACTAGGGATAACATTGGAATTTTATAAGCTTGTTCTATAGATATGAACAAAACTTGATTATTAAGGAATTTTAAATAAGTTGTATTATATATTAATATGATTATTTCATTGTAATTTTTATGTGAATGGTTGTTAATAAAATTTCATATCCACTAAAATAATAAGTTGGTGTCATGGGACAAAATAGGTTGGGTATTTGGTCGGACATACCCATTTGTGTAAGATGTCATGGCATAAGCACTTGATGGTATGTTTAAGATTTCTATCATTATGAATTCCTTTTTTATAAAATATGTTTTTGATGTACATGTTCTTATTTTAATAATTATGATATCCATGTATAATATTAAATCTCATTTTATTTTTTACAGACAATTATTTAATCATTATTATTTCATTTTAGATTATTTCTATATTATTTTTTCTATGTTATCATCTGATGTATGCATACCCTCCATTAGCATCTATGATCAAACCATTCATATGTTCCTTATACCAGAGATAATTGGAAGTGAACTATGATTGATATGAAAGAAAATTTTTTATGGAATAATTATGTTACGAAAAAATATATATTTTATTTTATGTTTTAAAATTTAGTGTCATATTTAGCTATGCATGATGATTTACAAGACTACAAAAATATTCCTTTCTTTTGATTGGGGTCGGTTAAATATAGTTTCAATCTAAAAAATCAATGACCTACTCTAGGATAATGTGTCTACAATTTGAACAATTCATATTTTTTTTACAAAAGGAAACCCATTCTCAACAGATAAATCATCATGTGGTAAACACATAGGGAAAAAATCGTATGATCATTTCCTATGTAAAATAAAAGAGAGACTATGTTCTCATCACATAAAAGTCTTTTCCTTTTTCACATAGGTTCCATTTATAAATCATGTGGATGGTTTTCATAAACCCATTTTCTAGAACATATCATTATCATCACATAAGCAATGAGGACACTTATTCTCATCACCTAAGGATGGGAAAATATAATGTTCTGTGGGGAAATTTTCAAATACACTCATCACATGTGGTAGGGACCAGGTTATTGTACAGTGGTATTTACATAAAATTTATTTAATTATAGATATTGGTAAACTTATGATCATCACATAATGGAGGTCACCATTTAGAATCTCATAGGGACTATTTTCATGGTTTGATGAATTTAAAGATGCTATTTGTTTCTCTATATCTCATATGAAATTTGGGATGAGAATTTTATTTATGTGTCAAGATTAAAACAAAGAGAGATATCATATGTATCATATTATAGTAGGAATATAAATCCATGTAGTTTAATGTTTAATGTATGAGGTCATGTGATAGGATCAATTGACTCCATTTAACATCATGTGGCAAAGAAACATGTGTTGGGAAAGGGATGAATTCAAGTGTTAGAGTTGGGATTTCATGATAAGATTCATAGTGTAAGTAGGGTCATTGATTGGACTAGGGGATTGATCATTAATCAAAACATGGCTAGGGGTTACACCTAATAGTAATCCTAGGGAACTACTTTGGGGAAATAAGTGTTATGATCCAAAAATTTTACACTTGAATTTACCAATCTTATAATTATTTCATATACTATATTGTATATAAATCATAGAGAAATGAAATATTCTCATAAATTAGTAATGGGAAATAATTTATACAGAAAATAGGGCCAAATATAACAACCGGACACTAAAAATAATAGAATAATTATAAGATAATTAGGATATGCTCGATCCACCAGAACGGCTCTACTCACCAACACAGCTGTATAAATAAAACCCAATTTTAATAGTAAATAGTTTGTTCTAATGAAGAATTTATATATATTATAATGAGATAAGGTATAAGTGAATGAAATATGAATGAAATTAGAGTCATTTTTTGGAATTAGTACACCTATATGACTATTATATATCTGATTATTGGAAAAGTAATATGATAGCTAGGAATATTAATATGACCATTATAATAGAAATATTACTTATGTAAATGAAATTTAATATTTTCATATCTTATATAACGAATGAATGATATATTTAAATCATGTTAAAAGAATATAAATGTTTCAAAAATAAATAATTAATTGTTTTTATTTTTATAAAACAAAAATTTCTTAATCACACTATTTTTATAAATATAGTTAATTAAACATGATATTATTTACATAAAATGGATTCATAAATTAATATTATGTTTTATTATAATGACAATTGAATATTATGAAATTATAATTAACATTTAAACGGGTTATAAAATCAATTATAATATTGAAATTGATATTTTTTAAATATGTGATGGTTTTAATTAAAAATTAATTTCTTACAATTTTGAAAATTATTTTAATAAAATTCAGTAAATTTTTTAAATCTATAGGTTGAAAAATGGAATGTGAGAATTTGTTAAAATTTTCTAATATAGTTTTTTTATTCGTGAAATACGGAAATTTATGTTAATTGACATTATAAGAAAAATTCATGAATATTTGAGTCATAGATGCTGTAAAGAAACATTTACATTGAACTCCCATGGTATAGATACAATATATATCACAAGAGATAATAATTTTTATTTTCTTTAGTGAAAATTACAAACTAAGGAATATAATAATTAAAAACACCACTCTCCACCCCTTATAAATACCAGCCCTCATTACCGATTCTTATCACACCACCTAAGATTTATAGATTTAAAATGTTCATCATAGTAAAATTAAAAATTCTAATGTCCAAATCCTACCTTTTCTAGTCTCACTAAAAGACCCATTAGGGTGCCTTAAAAAGATTCTCTATAATACAACATTCAAGTGGGTAGGATCCTCTATATTTCTCTTTTAAATCCATTCATTCATCTACCTTATCATCACCCCAAATACAATGTGACATGATTACTCCAATATCATATATATACTATAATATAATTTTTAAATGGAATCAAAATCATAAAAATACTTTTTCCATCCTTTTATTGTGAAAATGAAAACATCATCTATAATATGTCATTTCACTACCTTCATGGGTGAAGATTTTCATATCCCATTTTTGCCTCTTGGGATGGAAATAAAAACATTATTAGTGTTAAATAATATTGTTATATTTATATTATAAATTATTTCATATTCTAAATTATATATATATATATATGTTATTAAATAAAATGAAAATAATACGTGATAGTAGGAAAACCACCAAAAAACCAATCATTCATTATTATCATTTTTTTAAATGAATTATCATCAAATAAGACATAAAAAAGGATATCTAAGACCATTTAAACATATGTAGAAGCATATTTACCATCTAATTTCACTTCAGGAGTACTATTTACATTCTATAAGAACATCCAAAATTATAGACATGTGAACGGACCATGAGAGCATGACTCAAATGCTCTCAGAATGACAAAATTAATCATTATTACTCGAAATGTATATTAATGAATATAAAAAACTTATAATAAATATAATATATGTTTAATATTACATTTATTATGTAATTAATTGACGTAATTTTATTGTCTAGGACAACAAGTTCTAATGTATAACATATTCAAACATAATGTGTGATATCCCTCTAAACCTCCATATTTTTTACAGGTTTACATTTTCTCTATCTTTACCCAAATGTTCATCTAAAATATTATTTTATAATTAACATAAATTATATTTATATGTTTTAAAAATATTTATATATTTAAATTAATATTTATTTTATGTGTAAATATAATTTTTAAATGTCCTTTTCTCAATCCCTCTCGATAAGCAATCCTTATTAAAGTTATATTTTCAATTTGTTATGCATTTTCATTTACACTCCATAAACTATTTTAAGATACCTGTATTATTAGAAAAAATATCATTTTATCATGAGAATATTTTTTGTTCATTCATTGTTTTCTAATACAACTATGCCTTTTTCCTTCATAACGACACTTTAATATTTTCATTTAAAACACACTAAATTTGAAAAGAATTAAAACTTAAATTTTTTTTTTCATAATTGAAATTCATTTAGACGTGATTATTCATGATATAAAATTATTTTTACATTATTATTGTAAAAAATTATTTAGTCCCTTATTTCATGGAGGCTATTTTGATATTCCCTTTGGTTATGCCTTATGAAATGATTACAAAACCCATTCCATTCCATGGGTAACCCTTATTATTATTCTTTATGTTATATTTTCTTATGTAGAACATATATTCATGTACATGTCACGATGGGTACTACAAAATTTCACTATAAATCATTTAATAAATTTTTTCCTTCGGTGTCAATATTTATGGGATTATGGAGTAATCCAAATCCATTATAAGAATTTTCCAATAATGTGATACAATCATTTCCATTATCCTAGCCTAATGTTTATGGCTTATTTTCTATTTCATTACCATTATTATTTTTTCATGATCATATGATTCTATGATGATTAAGATATGAATAAATAGGTTTATTCATGTTCCATTACTGATTTTTATTATGTTATTCTTTATAAATAATCTACACTAGTTTTTCCCTTGATTATTTCTTTAATATGATTTTTTGCTGATCCATTTTATCCAATGTTTTCCCTATGTTATCCTATGAAGTTTTAGGTGGTCAATAAAACCCATAAGATTATTATTTATATTGAAAAAACTATTCTACTTTAATTTATTATAATTATGTACCTATTGTAATAAAGACACTACACATTTTGATTCATTGTGTGAATTTAATAGATAATTATTCCTTAAATCAAGTAATAATATGTGTTAAAGGGTATGATCTCTATAGTTGGATAATTGTAGGGATTAATTATATATTGTTCTTCCCTTTTGAATTTTGTGAGGAATAATTATATTACTTTCAAACCCATTATTATTGTACAGTGTTTGGGATTGATAGAGGCTAAACATAGGAGAAAAATAAAAGGAGACTATCAAGCCTCTGCTGGGATCAAAGGGCCTTTGGATTAGATTTAGTAAAATTGATTAAGAGTGTGGAGTTTTAATATTTTCAACAGGGATTAGAAATTTATATACACATAATTCCCTCATATTTCATAGATTTAGTTTCTCGAATGGAGTGCATCAAATGGATGATCAACGAATAATTTTTTTCACACCATTGGTGTTGTGAAAAAACATGAATTTAATGAATGGTTTAAAATTGTGAAAATTTGGTTCGTGGTAGGAGGGAATTTCATGAGAAAATATAAAAAACATTAAGATACATTAACAGACTTATTTAAGGTAATTAATATAACATTATCATTTTTTATATTCCATATTGGATTTTGGTTGAGAAAATTCATTGAAATTTTTTTTGTTTGAAATATGAGCTTTTGTATCAGAATTCAAAAGGTTAGATACATAAAATAGCGATATAAGGGGTTATTTATAGTCTTTATGGTGGTAATGGATATAATACCATGTAATTATCAATAGATAAAACATGTTAATATTTTTTGGTCACATTCACTTTAGTTTCAAAAAAATTCATTCATGTTAATGAAAAGTAGACTTTTATAGTGAATTTTGTTACAGAGAAATGAAACATTAAATTACATGATATTCTATAATTTGACTCAAATATACATCTTTTATCTATATTTCTTTCAGGAGAAGTATTTTAATTTTTTTTCTAATAATTTTCCCCACCGTAATGGTATCTAATAGTCGATTAGATGATAAATTCTTAATGAAAATGATAAAATTTAAATTTTTTATACACATTCACACAACTAATGACAAGAACATTCCTATAAATAGGGGAAATGATAAAAGAAATGTAGGACCCCGGGACACCCTGAGAGGGGAGGGGTGAATCAGGGTGGCAACTTTTTCTTCTTAAAGTTGTGGATCTTGTTCCCACGTTGGTAGGAACTACTTAAACCTGTATGATGGATATGATCAGCAATTAAACATTCACATGCAGAGACAGCTGACACAGCTATTTTACTTGGTTCACCACTAAGGGCTACGTCCAAGGAGCATACGCCGACAGGTTGTCGGTCGTACCTAATCCACTATGCTTCACTAGCTGTAGATTACAAAGGTTCGGGTACAGTCACTCTGTCCCAGGCTCACTGCCTTTACAATTGTTCAGGGATAGCTCACTGCGTCCCTCGGGTCACTCCCGTTGACTACCCCTGGCTCACTGCCGTTGGTGAAGTCCCACTCAGTTTATAGACGTGAAGGTCTCTTCAATAGGTGTGCATTGAAGTTCTTCGTCTCCTGTTCAGCATGAGACATTGCTTGCATCAGGGTTCAGATTTGATGCTCCTTTTAGTTCAATCCTTCTTCTTTAGTGCAATAAATGAATGCACTAGATCCCCTTGTCTTCGTTTTCCTGAATCACAATCACTGATGTGATTGCTTACTTAATGAAGCTCAGCTTACTCGGCGTTGTCAGAATCAGTTCTCCATGTATGCATGAGATCATGCATGTATCATTTAGATTTCTTCTTCAATCTCGCTTTGCACCAAAAGTATCAGACAATCTTCAGCTCTTGTGCAGCTCCAGAAAGGCGGGCGTGCTTCAACAGTGTCTGGGTCTCCTTTTCAAGCCCGGCGCGCAAGCCTCCCGGCGGCACGCAAGTCTCAGGCGCACAAGTCTAAACTAGCGCGCAAGTGTCACTGAAGCACCTGCGTGACACTGCCTTCTTGAACTTAATACTTGCGCGACACACTTCCTTTCTCCCCCAAATCTTCTAGGGCGCACAACCCTCACTCGGCGCGTGACCCATACTTGCGCAGCTCAACCACCTGCGCGACGAGAGCTCGAACAATCTCAAAGTCTTGAGCTCCGTGTGGAATGAGGAGGAGTGGTCCAGTATTTATAGGCAAACTGGACCCCTTGCGCGGCGGCGCGCAAGTTTCTCCTTGGCGCGTAAGTCCACTTGCGCGACTTAACCAACACTTGCGCGACCCTCTTGCCTTTGTCAAATTTTGATCTTCTGATCTCGAAAAACCATAGACTCGCAAGTTCCACTCCTTGTAGGTGATGTCGCGCAAGTCCACTTGCGCGAATTAACCAACACTTGCACGACCCTAATTCCTTTGCCATATTTTGATCATCTGATCTTCAAAAACATATGGCGCGCAAGTTTCCTATCCTCCAAGAGTATGGCGCGCAAGTCCCTTTTCCAAAATCACACTTCTTCATTTGTCGATTTTGAGGCCCTGAAATTTGGCAAACACTGGAAAACGGCGCCACCTTGTATCTGCTCTTTTTGCACCGCCTCCAGATCATCCATTCCTCTGTCAAAGTTCTTGAATCAAACATAGATCGTTTACCACAACTCTTGAACGCGACATGTGACCACGGAATCTCCTTTGTCAACAAATTTGTATGTCGTTTGTTTGCTTTGTCGACAAGCACGATCACCTCAACAACACTTCTTCTTGGGGATCTGTATCCTTCAACAATTCTTTTGCCTTTATCACGAACTCCACTATTGTGATATGTATTCTTTGAAGGAACAGCTTTAGTGCCATCATCTTCTATGACAATGTGATGTGCATGGCCATTTCATAAGTCAACTCATTGTCACATTGCCTCCTTCATCAACCGTCATGATCAACTTCATGCAAACCATGTAATTCAATCCGTCAAGAAGTCTCTAGAATGGTTCTCATGCAATCATGAGGAATAACATGGTCTTCATCCAAGAACACCATCCTTCTTTAATCATACTTGGATGGATTACTCCTCACATTCTTCATTGTTGTAAACAATGTATCACCTTTGACACATGTTCTTTGAACTTACGATTAGCACAACAATCGTCTGAATCACTACTCCTCTACTTCATCGGAGTACTTCATGATCTCTCTCATTGTGAGCTTTCATTCCTCCATTTTATTTGAGTACTTATTGATCTCTTTCATTTTGATATTCCATTGACAACTATTGACAACAAATACAATCCTATACACAAGGTGGTTCCAACAATCTCCCCCTTTGTATTTTGTTGTCAATACCTTATACATCTTCTGAAATGAATTTGTCAATGTCAAAATGAGAATCTTCTAAGCAAATCAGCATTTCTTTTCATTTCACTTTCTCTCCCCCTTATTGACAAGAAATACAAAGCATATGGTAGGGAGGGTATAAATCCACACTTAAGCAATTTTTCATTAACCATTTCACTCTAAGTCTACTTGAGCAATGCTCGATGTAGAAAACAAGAGGATTTGATTAAGTCAACAAGGCTATCCAATATCCACAGATCATGATACCAAAATGAGATGATAACTCATGTATCTTGTCTTCAAGGGTTTACCACTTTATTTCCAGGTAGAAGAAGATCAACTATAATAGAGAATAATCAACCTGAAACTCCTGCACTCACTTCAGCAAATAGATCACAAACATTCAAGTGCAATTGGCAGGATAAGTGACCTTGGGGCACTTCCATTCTCTTTATTTCACTGATCAATTCAGTTACTCCCCCTTTGTAAAATAATCTTTGATCTGAGTAACCAAGGGATAGAGATTGAGAAATGACAGACCTTCTCCATTGGTGTGTTCTTCAAGAGATTCACAGAATAACTGCTTTTGAGTCCACCTGGAGTTGATATTGATTGAAACAGTGATTATGGACGCTTCTTCATTTTTCTCCCCCTCAAGGGAAAAACTCCTCATCATCATCATTAAGAGTGATCCTTCATCATAGTAATCTTTGAATATCAATTGAAGAACCTACTAAGGATGGAAACTTCTTCATCTTGGCTATCAAGAGTTGACAGCATTCACTACTTCTCAGGTTCTCCCCCTGAGAGAATGCTTCACCTTCAATTCCCTGCATTATTAGCACAAATACAATTCACAAATGTTTACGGGAATAAGGTGGTTCCTTCTTGCTTCATCACGAAGACTTTCTTGGTTGAGGTTCTTTTCTCAACCAAGTTCCTCTGTTCACTCCAGTCTTCATGCCTGCACATTTGAATATATGTTCTGACATCTGTCGGTGTGGCATGGCTCTGTTCACATTCTCTTCTGCTTTGTGTGGAGAATTGTTCTGCTTAGCAGCCATCATGAATGATACATTCTTGATCCCCTTAAGGACTGCCTCTTGCTCTGGTATTAAGGTTAGACAACCTTTTGCAATGTGACCAGACTTCTTGCATCTCTCACACAGAACTTCTTTGACACTTGTGTTTCTCTTTGATTGCAATCTCTCCTGCACTGTGTCTGCATCATGTGAAAGTTTCCCTTTTCCTTTTTCACCAGCCTTGGCCTTCTCATCTTCACGTTTCCTTATTCTTTTCAAATCTTCTGGCCAGATGACCAATATGTCATTTGGAACTTTTGCAGCTGGTTTAGGTCTTCCACATGGGTTCATCCGAGATTCATCCCACTTAGTGTTTCTTTTGGATGAATGACCCTTCAATTTCATGGATCTAAAATCCTGGGTCTTCTCAGCTTCCCTACTTGAGATCTTCTTGGGGAAGTGTGTGTTCACAACATTCTTCTGATTTTTCCCCACGATAGCTGATTCATTCTTTGACGGCATCAGAGGTCTTCTTTTCTTTTCGACAGTGAAAGCATGTTGATGTGGACATGTGCCCGCATTGTGACCGCTGCCGTTGCATACATCACAGATGTTATCAAGAATTCCAAATCTATTTGCAGTAAACAGATGCTTCTGGACCTGCGGATGTTGCTTCTTCTTTTCTGGCTTCCTCCCCTTTGATATAGGCTTTCCCTGTGCTTTTCCATGTAAGGGATTATAAAGACAATCCAGTGCACAGTGCCCAAATCTGTTGCAGCACCAACATTGACCCACAAATCTTTTCTTCTTTGTATCTTCTGTATTAAGTTGTTGGGCCATCTGCTTAATCTTTTGTGCTCTATTTGAGGAACCCACTTCCTCCTTTTTCTTCCCACCCACCCTAGCCATGGTGGTAGGTTTCTTCTTCTCACCTTTTTTCATCCATACTTGTTTAGAACTTTTCTTCTCACCTGCACTGATTGTAGGAGTGTATTTAGAAATATGAGTACAAGATGGTTTGGATAGTACCTTCACTTTCTCAGTTGCTTGTGATAGATCAAAGAGTGAAGTCATGATCTTCTTATCACATGTTGGAGGCATTTCAGCTTTAGACTCCTCCAATGAACATTGAGTGCAAGCATCACTCATTTCATTCTTTTGTGAATTCTCAATATGTGTGTTCTCAATCTCAGTCAACTGGGCTTCCAATTTTTGACCCTCAATATTGAGGATGATCTTCTAATCTTCAATCGCGATCATCTTCTCTTCATAAGTCTTCTTCAATCTTTCAACCTCATCTTCATGCATCTCAACTTTGTTTTGTAACAAAGAGTCAAGTTCCCTGAATTTAATGGAAGTTTCTTCCAAACAAAAACTCTTGACTTCATTGCTCTTCTTCAGCTCAGCTTCAAGTGCATGGATCCTTTCTTTTAAAGTCTTATTGACTTCCTCTTCTTCTTCAAAGACTTTCACCCGTTTGATGAGCTTCATACTTTCCATAACTTTTCTTTCCAACCCCTTTTCCATATTGTCAGCTTCCCTTTCTAATCGATTGATCTCATCCTGCATAGATTGGAATAGGCTACAAATAATAGCAACCCTTTCTTCTGGAATATCATGCAGATATTTTCTGAGTTTTTCCTGAAAGCTTGAATTAGGGGTATCATCCTTTCCTCTGGATGAGTTCTGAGCCATCTGCTTGCTACTTTCCAAGCCTAATGTTTTTCATTATTGGAATGGCATGGAGAACAAGACACTGCATCTTCTTTGGATGTGGGGGACTTCTTCATCATCTTCTTCTCTTTCTTTTTCCTATTTGTCAATGTCTTGGTGGATAAAGATTTCTGCTCAGAAATGACTGCGTCATTATCAAGACTGCTCTTCATTGTTGACTCTAGGAAAGAAACTCAAATCCTCTTCTCAATAGAATTACTGTAGAATATCCAACATACGTTAACCTCCCTCTGATACGACTTGTAGGACCCCGGGACACCCTGAGAGGGGAGGGGTGAATCAGGGTGGCAACTTTTTCTTCTTAAAGTTGTGGATCTTGTTCCCACGTTGGTAGGAACTACTTAAACCTGTATGATTGATTTGATCAGCAATTAAACATTCACATGCAGAGACAGATGACACAGCTATTTTACTTGGTTCACCACTAAGGGCTACGTCCAAGGAGCATACGCCGACAGGTTGTCGGTCGTACCTAATCCACTATGCTTCACTAGCTGTAGATTACAAAGGTTCGGGTACAGTCACTCTGTCCCAGGCTCACTGCCTTTACAATTGTTCAGGGATAGCTCACTGCGTCCCTCGGGTCACTCCCGTTGACTCCCCCTGGCTCACTGCCGTTGGTGAAGTCCCACTCAGTTTATAGACGTGAAGGTCTCTTCAATAGGTGTGCATTTAAGTTCTTCGTCTCCTGTTCAGTATGAGACATTGCTTGCATCAGGTTTCAGATTTGATGCTCCTTTTAGTTCAATCCTTCTTCTTTAGTGCAATGAATGAATGCACTAGATCCCCTTGTCTTCGTTTGCCTGAATCACAATCACTGATGTGATTGCTTACTTAATGAAGCTCGGCTTACTCGGCGTTGTCAGAATCAGTTCTCCATGTATGCATGAGATCATGCATGTATCATTTAGATTTCTTCTTCAATCTCGCTTTGCACCAAAAGTATCAGACAATCTTCAGCTCTTGTGCAGCTCCAGAAAGGCGGGCGTGCTTCAACAGTGTCTGGGTCTCCTTTTCAAGCCCGGCGCGCAAGCCTCCCGGCGGCGCGCAAGTCTCAGGCGCGCAAGTCTAAACTGGCGCGCAAGTGTCACTGAAGCACCTGCGCGACACTGCCTTCTTGAACTTAATACTTGCACGACACACTTCCTTTCTCCCCCAAATCTTCTAGGGCGCACAACCCTAACTCGGCGCGCGAACCATACTTGCGCATCTCAACCACCTGCGCGACGAGAGCTCGAACAATCTCAAAGTCTTGAGCTCTGTGTGGAATGAGGAGGAGTGGTCCAGTATTTATAGGCAAACTGGACCCCTTGCGCGGCGGCGCGCAAGTTTCTCCTTGGCGCGTAAGTCCACTTGCGCGACTTAACCAACACTTGCGCGACCCTCTTGCCTTTGTCAAATTTTGATCTTCTGATCTCGAAAAACCATAGACGCACAAGTTCCACTCCTTGTAGGTGATGTCGCGCAAGTCCACTTGCGCGAATTAACCAACACTTGCACGACCCTAATGCCTTTGCCATATTTTGATCATCTGATCTTCAAAAACATATGGCGCACAAGTTTCCTATCCTCCAAGAGTATGGCGCGCAAGTCCCTTTTCCAAAATCACACTTCTTCATTTGTCGATTTTGAGGCCCTGAAATTTGGCAAACACTGTAAAACGGCGCCACCTTGTATCTGCTCTTTTTGCACCGCCTCCAGATCATCCATTCCTCTGTCAAAGTTCTTGAATCAAACATAGATCGTTGACCAAAACTCTTGAACTCGACATGTGACCACGGAATCTCCTTTGTCAACAAATTTGTATGTCGTTTGTTTGCTTTGTCGACAAGCACGATCACCTCAACAACACTTCTTCTTGGTGATCTGTATCCTTCAGCAATTCTTTTGCCTTTATCACGAACTCCACTATTGTGATATGTATTCTTTGAAGGAACAGCTTTAGTGCCATCATCTTCTATGACAATGTGATGTGCATGGCCATTTCATAAGTCAACTCATTGTCACATTGCCTCCTTCATCAACCGTCATGATCAACTTCATGCAAACCATGTAATTCAATCCGTCAAGAAGTCTCTAGAATGGTTCTCATGCAATCATGAGGAATAGCATGGTCTTCATCCAAGAACACCATCCTTCTTTAATCATCCTTGGATGGATTACTCCTCACATTCTTCATTGTTGTAAACAATGTATCACCTTTGACACATGTTCTTTGAACTTACGATCAGCACAACAATCGTCTGAATCACTACTCCTCTACTTCATCGGAGTACTTCATGATCTCTCTCATTGTGAGTTTTCATTCCTCCATTTTATTGGAGTACTTATTGATCTCTTTCATTTTGATATTCCATTGACAACTATTGACAACAAATACAATCCTATACACAAGGTGGTTCCAACAAGAAAAGTATATATTAAAATTTTCATGAAATTATACTAAAATAAATTTTTATTTCATGATACTTTATCTTTGTGAGAATGATTTGATGTGATAAACAACTGTGAGCTAGAAATTTTCAAATCATTATTTCAATAAATAATGAGTTAAACTTATGGTAGCTTATCATTAAAAAATAATTGATATATAATAATGTTATGGAACATATTCAAAATACCTATTATGTAAAAGGAATTATCCAAATATTATATTTCTCAAAAATTGAAAAAATTACCATCTAAGATGTTATGGATATCAGGATTCATATGAAAGAAATAGAAGGGAATTAGTGAATCAAATCTATAACATATCCAAATTTCAACACCCATAATATTATAATATTCTGGTGGGAGAGAATATGATGAATCTATTGTCTAATAATCTCTATTTTAATACCTTCATTCTTATAGGTGATATTTCCATTTGGAGTTCCAATCTGGATGACATTGGGTATTGTTTCAGAAGTTCACCGGGGAAAATATTGTTTAAAATTGGAGTTAGTGGTCATTATCTAAAGTATTATAATATGATGATATGCTTTAATATTTGGGAAAATTTTTTAAAACAATAAAAAAGAAAATAATGTTTTCAAAGTAACCCCTGATACTACTCAGTCATCTTTGGTGATGGTACTAGGGACAATCATGATTGGTGGACTAATAAATATGTCTTCTGCCCAAGGGGAAACATCAACAATGAATGGGAAGGGGGATTTGGTTCATAATTTGCGCATATATTCTATAGATATATTATAATGGGGAATATATTATAAGGTTTTTTGGATCTCACATTCTTATGTCCACCACCTCCTAGATCGGATATAAGAGCTTCTGAGTAATTACTTCCCCAAACCAAAAACTCTATCTCTCTAAAATAAATAGTTTTGTATCATCCATTAATATATCCAAAATATTAAAAGAATCCGCACCCTCGGGGTTATATTCAATGAATTTCTTCCCACAAGGAATACATAGTAAGATATAATGATTCTCTAAATACTAACGAAGCTTCTACTAGAACCTAAATAACGTGAAGAGAAATGTGAACCGTTCACCCAAACACACTCCATTCATGACCTAGATGAACATAATCATAATGAGTTGAGATGGATAGATGTTAAGGAGTCCAAATAAGTGGATTAGGAGGCATTCTTAAGGGAAGATCTGTCATGACCCGCCTTTACTGAAAGGAGGGAAGGGACAACAGATTGCCAAACCCTTCCGTATTTATGTTGAAAGAGAGATAATGACCCCCCGAGTCCCGCCTCCAATAAGCCCCGGAGTGGTGACTAGCACCAAGGGTATAACATTTTCCAAATATGGGAGGCATTACCATTTTTAGTTTACCATGATTGGGAGAAAGAATGAGTCAACACCAACACCACTAAGTAGAAAAATCAAGTTAAAAACCATACTACATGCATTTTTTAATAATAAAACTGAACAAGGTACAAGGACTCTGATGTACAGTACCCAACAGGAAAGGAAAGAGGCTAAGAAGAATCCAACATCAACCAATAGCAACTCCAACGTCCAGACTAGTAAGTTCCCACACGGCCTTTGAAGCCCTCCTGGAAACCTTAATGTAAACTTAGGGTGAGCATACAAAGTATACTCAGTAGGAAAACCTAAAGCTCTCGTGCACAAGTGGGGAGACGTCCTCTAGTCAGGTGAGAAGCATAAGAAGCATCATACATCAAGGAATCTATCCATCCCACCTCACCGGACATGCTCATGAACTAACACAAGAAGTAATATAATTGTAAAGAAAAAAACATTTGGGTACCCTGCACCACTATTTCCAACACTAGCTAGCTGCTCATCTCTAACGGAAAACGTCCTAACGCTACCATTATCTTCTTTCCTACACACAACTATGCCTCACAACCATCCACATCCCTGCCCGCACACACCTAGGGCTCAAAACCATCCACATCCCTGACCTCACACACCTGGGCCTCATAACCACATATCCCTACCCGCATTCACCTGGGCCTCATCCCGAAGACACCGGGGAAAGAAAACCGTAACCAGAACCCCTATCCAAAAACACCTGGGCCTCATCCCAAATATTCATGGGAAAAAAACCTTCCCGAAGAGTCTTGGGCTAAAAAAATACCAAACAAAACCTACCCAAAGAGTCTTGGGTGTAAGGTCGCCTCTAGCCATCACAGCCCAGGGAAGAGGGTGCATGAAGGAGAGTAACTAGGGGGAAACACCCTTCCCCATGAGATGGGGTGTCTGATACTATGAACCCAATGTGTGTGGCGTGAAACTAAACACAAAACATATAGTTACACACACATATATATACCAATACACAACCCAACCTATAGCTCCTCAACCATATACAAGTAGGTGCCCAAGGAATGTTGCCTCAGAAAATAGGCACATAACAAACTGTTCCCAGTTTCCCTATTCATGTTTTCATTTCATAAAAGTTCTATATGAGTTAATCCCTTCACTACTGGGCAACTAATAGGAACAAGCACAGAAGAACAACAATAAAGCAGGATGGCAAACCATCGGGTAAATTAAGCATTCACACCAGGTTCTCTTGTAAATAAAATACTCAAAGTGGGATTAGTGGAAACCCTCGAAAAACTAGAACCCAAGAAAACTCAACAAACCATTGGTTAACCCCACCTTAATTCATTAACATTCCACCCAAATCTTTATTTACTTTCCACTTTTACTCATGTACACAACACAACATGCAGCCCTACTTCCAAACACCATCATAGCACCATAACAACTCATGCCAGTCTAACCACAACATTCAAAACCCCGCTGTTCACCCATACATAACAAACACATTCACCCATTCAACCATTTCAGAACTGAACCATCTCAGTGATCATAATTCATTCTTTTATATCATTTAGTTTAACTGGGGTGATCACACTTGGTTATGGTCATTCACATTCAACACCCAAGATTAAGTGTTTAACAGATTCATACATGATTTCCATTCACCAGACAATGCGTAAAATAGACCACAGAATAGATTCCCCAAAAAAGGCCTCCAACGTCCGTGATTTTCAGAAGGCCTAATCCCATTCAATTCATAACAACATCCAAGGGAAATCATGGGTAAAAAACATGTAACAACATTTACAAGCTCCATTGTCCCCATTATTTAATAAGTTATTATCTTCATTATAGAATTGATTTAATGCCTTGTGGGAACCATTGAACACCCACCTTGCATGATACACATGGAGGAGAGTCAAAGGTAATATCCTTACATGATTTATCAAGCATCGATGTTAAGTCATCACATGGAATCTCAAAATCAGGAGTAGCAGGAACTCCACAGAATGCGATCAAGGAAAACATTGCGGGGGTAAAACTCGTCCGGAGGAAGGGTATTCCAAGAACAAGGTGATAGAGAAAAAGAAACCTAGGGAGAAGAGAAGATTTAGGTTATAAAGGCTGAGATACAGCATCCCCAGGATGGTTAAGATATGTAGAAAGACTCAAAACTGTGGAAGAAGTGGGATCATGGGTTGACCACGTGGCTGGGCCACCCCACACGTCCAACAAAAAAGGTCTCTAGCCTTTGGGACGGTTAAAACTAACACACACCTCCTTAACCAAGGAAGGACTCCTCACAGGATGTGGTAGAGGAATTTTTGAAAATGCGGTTAAAGGCATGAACAAAACTCATGGTTTTTCATTAAATAAGGGCACCTCACCAATCATTATATTAAATACCATTAATGGGATATAAAAATAGGATTAAAGGGGTCAAAACATGGTTTAAAAACCAATTCTTGCAAAATGGAGGTGCTATTGGAAAACCCTTAGAGAGGTCTCTGGTAGGCTAGGTCTACTGGTAGACCGAGCTACCAGCTAGCTGAGGCTACCGGTAGGCCGGGCGACCGAGAGGCCGAAGCCACTAGTAGGCCGAGGCCACCGGTAGGTCGGGCCACCTATAGAATGCGGCTACCGGTAGGCCAAGGCCACCGGTAGGCCGAGCTACATATAGGCCGAGGATACCGGTAGGCTGAGGCTATGAGTAGGTCGAGGCTATCGGTGGGCCGAGGCGACCGGTAGGCCGAGGCTACAGGTAGGCTGACGCCACCGGTAGGCCGAGCTACCGGTAGGCTGAGGCCACCATTAGAAGTCTTAAGCTTCACTGAGAAGCTGTGATGGACTTCCAGACCACCCAAAAAACCCCAAACCTCATATTTTTACCATGAAATGGACCCCAAAACCCTGGTCCATTACATCAGATATTTCTCAAACTATTCTCTTCCCCAAGAATATTAGAACAAACCAGAAAGGAGAATAGTGGGGGTCCAAACAACAATCCTCTAAAGATACTTCTCAGGGGAAAACCCCAGAGTTTCTCAAAATATGGAACAGAACCCCCTACATCCAGTATTACTCCCCCAAGAGTTATTAACCACAAACATTCTCAACAACCTCAAGGATCACACTGTCCAACCCCTGAGTCAGGAAGTACCTTCATACATGTAAGGGTATTCTCAGCTTTGGGCAGCACTGACTCGCCCGCACATGATTAATCTCATCCACAACAATGCACCTTGATTAGCAGTCATGTTTCCCATCATCACACATCTGGACACAAAACATAGAGAACAACAATTTCATATATTAAATCATAAGGTGAATCATCTCAACAAAACTCATAACAAAAAGAACAAGGATATCAATAAATATCTGGGTACTGAATGTGTAACTAGGCCTCCCTCTCCCAAGTGCTCTCCTCTAGGCCACCATGCCTCCACAATACACAAACAAAGGGGATGGTTCATCCACGAAGCACTTTCTATTTACGATCCTCGATCTTGATCGGTCGTTCTATGAAGGTTACATCATTTTCGACATCTAACTCTCCCCAATCAATGAAGTGGGAGTCGTCGTATAGATATAGACGAATCTGGGTGACGTGAAAGAAGTTGTGATCATTCTCCAACTAAGGTGGAAATTCCAGCTGATACGCCACCACACCAACTCATCCTAGCACCTCGAATGGTCTGATGAATCTAGGGGAGAGCTTACTCCCCTTCCCAAACCGTCGATGCCCACATCGAGGGGAAACCTTCAAGAACACATGATTTCCTACCTCGAACTCCAAGGGCCTCCTTTTATGATCGGCATAATACTTATGACGGTCTTGTGCTGCCTTCATCATCTCACGCATGAGCTAAACCTTCTTAGTGGTGACCTGTACCACTTCTGGCCTAATAACAGCTTCTTCCCCAATCTCTGTCCATCAAATGGGTGAACGAAATGACCTTCCATACAAGGCCTTAAATGTTTTCATGCCAATAGTGGATTGGAATCTATTGTTATAATCAAACTCCACCTAAGTCAAGTGTGATACCCATGATCCCCCAAAATGCAGAACACATTCCCGCAGCATGTCTTCCAATGTCTTGATCATTCGTTCTGTTTTCCAATATTTTTTAGGGTGGAAAGCAGTGATATGGTGTAGATGGGTGCCATAGGCATGATGAAATCCCCTCCTGACTGGTGAGGTAATCCTCATGTCTAGATTGGAGACAATAGATCTCAGAATCCCATGAAAATGCACCACCTCATCAACGTACCTCTGGGCTATGGTGCTCACTGGGCTCGACTCCTTAATCTCCATAAATTGAGATGATTTTTTCAACTGATCTACCAATACCCTAATAGAATCATATCCTCCCTGAGCCTTGGGTATCCCTGTGATGAAGTCCATCAACAAGTCATCCCACTTCCACTTGAGAACATTTAATGGCTGTAACAACCCTCCAGGAAAACGGTGTTCAGCCTTCACTTAGGGACACACTAGGCACTTAGCCACAAACTCTGCCACCTCCCACTTTACCCCAGGCCACAAAAACAGTCCCCTCAGAAATTGGTACATATTTGAGGCCCCAGGATGTACTGCTAATGACGAGCCATGGAACTCATGAATAACTTCCTTACGCATCATCTCCAGAACAAAAATCCTTCCACATAAAAGCATCTGATGTTGACCATCCTCCGACCATCCCTCAGAAGCATTTCCCTGATAAACATGATCTCGCCTCACATCCACCTCTGAGACCCCCCACTGAGACTCTTCCACCTGCACAACTAAAGAGGAAACTATAGTCATCTGAATCAGACATCCTCTTCCACCTTCCACCCTTGCATCCAAACGAAAGGTTGCTAACTCTTCCATTGCTCTCCAAGAATCTGCAGATTTCCGAACTACTTCCTTATGTGATTTCTTGATCAGGGCATCAGCCACAACATTACCCTTTCCCTCATTATAAGATATCTCAAAGTCGTAT
The DNA here is from genome assembly GCA_963277665.1 of Viscum album. NCBI lineage: Eukaryota > Viridiplantae > Streptophyta > Magnoliopsida > Santalales > Viscaceae > Viscum > Viscum album. The sequence goes on along the minus strand of OY728133.1, from coordinate 1,940,303,488 downwards.
TATTCAGGGAAATCATCCCATCTCCACGGCCGAAATTTAAGATCCCGCTGGGAAAAGACATAACGCAAGATCTTGTAATCTGAGAAGACCACAAAGTGCTCTCTGATGAGATAATGTCGCCACAACATCATGGTGAACACGACGACCGCATTCTCTAGATCGTGGGTGGCATAGATACATTCATGAGGACAGAACTGCCTAGAAACATGAGAGATCACTTCTCACTGCTACATCAGCACACATCCCTACCCATGGCTAGAAGCATCAAAAGACACTAAAAACAACACCCCTTCCTCTGGTAATCTGAGTATTGGAGCACTAACCATCATCTCCTTTAGGTAGCCTAAAGTTGTCTGGCACTAGTCGCTCCACACGAAGGCCTGGTCCTTCCATGTCAAAGCTATCAACAGAGCTGAAACATGAGAGATGTCAGGCACAAACCTCCGTTAATAGACTGCCAAAGCCAGGAAACTACAAACCTCTGCCACATTCTTGGGTGCTACCAATGAAACGACTTCCTCGACCTTCGAAGGGTCTACTGGTATTCCCTTCTAAGACACTACGTGTCCATGGAAATGTACTTCTCACGATAAGAACATGCACTTAGAAAGTTTCCCATAAATCTGGTGGTGTCGAAGGACTCCCAAAACTTCCCTAAGATGCTCAAAGTGCTCTTCCTCTTATCTTGAGTAGATAAGGACGTCGTCGTTGAAAACCAAAACAATCTGGTCTAGAAACTCTCAGAAGACAGAGTTCATGAGGTTCATTAACATAGATGGTGCGTTCGTAACCCCAAACGGCATGACCACGAACTCAAAATGGCCATATCTGCACCTAAATGCCGTCTTCGAGATATCACCTTCCCTCACCCTCAACTGGTGGTATCCAGACCCCAGATCGATCTTAGAGAACCAACCTGCTCCCCTCATATGGTCAAAATGAGCGTATATCCTTGGGAGGGGGTAACGATTCTTGACCGTCACCTGATTCAACCTCCGGTAGTATATGCATAGTCGTTGACTACCATCTTCCTTCTTTATAAACAAAACTAGAGCACCCCACGATGACACGCGGGGTCAAACAAAGCCCTACTCCATCAGATCGTCAATCTAAATCTGGAACTCCTGCAACTCAGAAGATGCCATCCAATAAGGATCCATCGAGATCAGGAAAGCACAAGGTTGTATGTCTATCCCAAACTCAACGCCACGTCGAGGGGGTAAAGTCACAACCTCATCGGGAAAGACATCATGGAAATCTCTTAAGACCTTTGGGACATCCATTATTCCTGCATCCGTCGACTCCACTGACACCCCGTCCATCATAGAAAGTAGTGGATCCACATATAGACTCCCCACCTGATATCTCCACTCCCCAACAAAAGCCACATTCCGTCCATCCTCATTGGAGAATTCAATCCTTCTCTGATAGCATTCGATGATGTCATGCACAGAGAATAACCATTCAGTGCCAGAATGACATCGTATTGCTACTTCTGCAAAGAAAGAAGGCCTCCACTGGATATATGTGGTCCCAACATCAATCTACATCCCCGAAAAATGTACGATACACTTGTATGATCCCCAATGGGAGTTCTCAACACTAGGGGAACAAAAAGTCTCTCGGCATCCATACCCAGAGCACATGCTAATTCGGGCGTAAAAAAGGAGAGTGAAGCTCCTGAATAAAACAAGGCAGAAACAAGAGAGCTGAATAAACTGATCATACCTCGAACGACCTCAGGTCCAGCTGGAGCTACTAACTCTGCAGTGTGCAACTATTCACACCCAGATCCTTTACATCATCGATATCGACCACCTCCCCGACCACACATTATTAGAGGTCCCTAAGGATCACCCTGGTGTCGGTCGCCTCCTGCAAGGTCATCCCACAGTTTTCCAGGGGCCTGTTGCTGCTGCTGGAAAGGCCTCACCGGCAATGGATGCTGCTGAGGAGCATGCTAAAACTGACGACCTCTACCATGTGGAGGTTGAGTCGGACACCTACTCTGGATGTGCCCTAAAACCCCTCAAGAGAAACACTTTGGTACTGGCCCTGTGGAAAAGGGGTGAGGGCCATAATCTCGGGACTGGAACTGAGGAGGCCTAATCCCTGCTTGTCGAAACCTGTAAGGCCTTATCGCTAGAGAGCTGCTACTGACCGCGTTACCCTTAGATAAACTAAGTTGGTTCCCATCTTGTGGTGTTCCTCCTTTCAAGTGCATCCTCTCTACTATCTAGGCCTTCTACTGTACTGCTAGGTACATTGGAAGGGTGAAGGGAGTGAAGGCGTACTGAAGAGAAGGACAGAGTACCTCCTCTAACCGTCTTGCCTGAGACTCCTCATTAGGATAGAGATCCCGGGAAAAGCGAAAAATATCTTTGAACTTGATCCCAAGCTCCCTCACTGACATGATTCCCTACTGAAGGGAGTGCAAATCTTGTCTCTTCTCAGCCTTTTCCGTAGTGGAGAGGAACTCCTCACGAAATTCCTTCTCGAAACCGGCCCATAAAACCACTACCTCTGTATTCACTCCTAGGAAAAGCGTCCACCACTGACACGCTTCTCCTCTCAGCTGACTGATGGCCAATGGAACCCAGTACCTCCTCAGAGCACGGATCAAAGAAAAGGTGACGGCTAGCTCCTCGAGGCACGCCTCCGTTACTGAGTGAGAAACGTTTCCCTCGTAATTCTCGAGGGTTTGTCACTGGAAGGAGTGTAGATTCCTCTACCAAAAGTCATCCTCCTCATCTCAGTCAACCCTATGATAGTCAACTACCTCGATCCACTAGGCCTCAACCGTCCGAGTTGTTCATGGAAAATGTCTGGGTGCCATAGCTGCAAGTTAAACAAAGAATGCCTAAGCCCGAGTAGCAAGGAAATTATTTTTTTTATTAAATTTTTCTCCCCACGGTTCCCCAAATCAATTAAAAACACAATCAGTAATATGCATGTACATTCCATAGGGTCTCTACCCTGCAATAAATGTAGTCTCACATGGTCGTTTGACAGGCTCATAGTCATTGCATCGGATCACGGGGGGCTATAAAATCTTGTGTCCTAGCCGGTCCTCCCTGGTCTATTTCACAAACCAAGACCACCTAAATTTATTTCCCTACAATCCAATGAAATCCTCACTGTGCCTAACTCCAGACTCTATCATATCCCTCAACCTCTCCTCTGATACCATTCTTTCATGACCCGCCTTCACTGAAAAGAGGGAAGGAATAGTAGATTGCCAAGGCCTTACTTATTTATGTTGAAGGAGAGATAATGACCCCCGAGTCCTGCCTCAAGTAGGCCTCAGAGTGGCGACTAGCACCAAGGGTATAACATTTTCACAATATGGGAGGCATTACCCTTTTTAGTTAACCAATATTTGGAGAAAGAATGAGTCAACACCAACACCACCATGTAGAAAACTCAAGGTAAAAACCATATTACATGAATGTTTTCATAATAAAACTGAACAAATTACAAGGACTCCAAAGTAAAATACCCAACAGGAAAGGAAAAAAGGCAAAGTAGAATCTAACATAGACCAATTATAACACCAACGTCTAGACTAGTAAGGTCCTACATGGCCTCCAAATCCCTCCTTGAAACCTAAATGTAAACGTAGGGTGAGAATACAAAGTATACTAAGTAGGAAAACATAAAGCTCTCTTGCACAAGTGGGGAAACATCCTAAAGTACCATGAGAAGCAGAAGAAATATCATCTATCATGGAATCTTTCAATCCCACCTCACCAACCATGCTCACTAAATAACCCAAGAAATAAGATAATAGTAAAGAACAAAACATTTTGGTATGCTGCACACCTATTTCCCACATGAGCTAGCTGCTCATCCCTAACGGAAAACGTCCTCACGCTACCAAGCTCTTCCTGCCCGGACACACACAGACCTCACAACCATCCACATCCATGCCTGCACACACCTGGGCTACGCAACCATCCACATCCCTTCATGTACACACCCGGGCTTCCTAACCACACATCCCTACCCACATACACCTGGGCCTCATCCTGAAGACACTTGGGAAAACAAACAGTAACAAGAACCCCTACACGAAAACACCTGGGCCTCATCCTGAATATTTTGGAGAAAAAAACCTGCCCGATGAGTCCCGGGCTAACAACACACCAAAAGAAACCTACCCGAATAGTCTAGGGTGTAAGGTCACCTCCAACATCAATGCCTAGGGAAGAGGTAGATGGAAGGAGACTAACTATGGGGAAACACCCTTCCCCATGAGACGGGGTGTCTCGCACTAAGTGCCCAATGCGGTTGGGGTGCGACTAAACACAAAACATATAGTTACACACACATATATACCAACACATAGCCCAACTTATGGCTCCTCAACCAGATACAAGAAGGTTCCCAAGCACTGCTACCTCAGAAAATCGGCACATAACCAACAGTTCCCAGTTTCCCTATTCATGTTTTCATTTCATAACAGTTCAGTATGAGTTTATCCCTTCACTAGTGTGAAAATAATAGTTACAATCACAGAAGAACAACAATAATGTTGGAAGGAAAACCATCGGGTAAATTAAGCATTCACACCCAGTTCTCTGGTAAATAATAACATCTTAGTGGGATCAATGGAAACCATCAAAAAACTAGAACCAAAGAAAACCCAACAAACCATTAGTTATCCCCACATTAATTCATTACCATTCCACCCATCTCATTACTTACTTTCCACTTTTATTCATGTTCACAACCCAACCTCCAGCCCTGCTGCAAAATACCACCACAACCATACAACAACTCATGCCATTCCAACCACATCATTCATAGCCCTGTTGTTCACCTATCCATAACAAACACCTTCACCCCTTCACCAATTTCAGAACTGAACCATCCCAGTGTTCATAAATCATTCTTTTATATCATTTAGTTCAACTGGGGTGATCACACAAGGTTATGGGAATTCACATTCAACAGCCAACATTAATTTTTTAACAGATTCATACATGATTCCCATTCACTAGAAGATGCGTAAAACATAGGATATCATAGATGCACAAACAAAGGCCCCCAATGGCCAAGATTTTCAGTAGGCCTAATCCCATTCAATTCATAAGAACATCATAGGGAAAGCATGTGTAAAAAACATGTAACAACATTTACAAACTTCCTCGTACCCATTATTTATCTTTTTATTATCTTCATTATAGAATTGATTAACTACCTCATGGGAACCATAGAACAACCACGCCGCACGATATACGAGGAGGAGAGACAGAGGTAAGATCCTTACATGATTGACCAAGGATCGACGTTATGTCCTCACATGGAAAATGGAAACCAGGAGTAGTAGGAACTCCACAGAACGCGATCAAGGAAAACATTGTGGGGGTACAACTCGTCCGGAGGAAGGCTATTCTGAGCGCAGGGTGATAGAGAAAAAGAAACATTGGGAGAAGGGAAGCATTATGTTATAAAGGCTGAGATACAGCATCCCCAGGATGGTTAAGATATGGAGAAATACTCGAAACCATGGAAGAAGTGAGATCGTGGGTTGACCACGCGGATGAGCCCCCCCAAACATCCAACTTAAAAGGTCGCCAACCTTCGGGGTGGTTAAAACCGAAACACACCTCCTTAACAAAGGAAGTAATCCTCACCAAATGCGGTAGAGGTGTTTCTGAAAACGCGATTAAAGGTATGACCAAAACTCATGGTTTTTCATATAAGGAGGGTACCTCACAAATAATTTAATTAAACACCATTAATGGGCTTAAAAAACGGGCTTAAAGGGCTCAAAACGTGGTTTAAAAACCAATTCGCGCAAAAAGGAGGTGATACTGGAAAACCTGTAGAGAGGGCACCCGTAGGATAGACCTACTAGTAAACCAAGATACCGGTTAGCCGAGGCTATTGGTAGGCCGATTCTACGAGTAGGATGGGGCTACCGGTAAGCCGAGCTTCCAGTAGGCTGAGGGTACTGGTAGGCTGAGGATACTGGTAGGCCGATGCCACCGATAGGCTGCGGCCACCGGTAGGCCGAGGGGATCAGGAGGCTGAGGCGACGGGTAGGCCGAGGCCACCGGTATGTTGAGGCCACTAGTAGGCCAAGCTACCGGAAGGACGAGGCTACCGTTAGGAGTCTGAAGCTTAACCGAGAAGCTGGGATGGCCTTCCAGACCACCCAGAACACCCCAAAAATCAGATTTTCAACATGTAATGGACCACAAAACCCCGGGCGATTACATCAGATTCTTCTCAAACTATTTTCATCCACGATAATATAAGAACAAACTAGAAAAGAGAAAAGTGGGATCCAAACAACCATTCTCTAAAGATACTTCTTAGGGTCAAACCATTGAGATGCTTGAAAGCATGAATAGAACCCCCTACATCCAAGAATACTCCCCCAAGAGTTATTAACCACAAACATTCACAACAAACTCAAGGATCACACTGTCCAACACCTGAGTCAGGGATTCCCTTCCTACATGTCAAGGTATTATCTGCTTTGGGCGGCACTCACTCGCCCACACGGGTTTAATCGCATCCACATTAATGCACCTTGAGTAGTAGTCAGGTTTCCCATCATCAAACATTCGGACACAAAACATATATAGCAATAATTTCATATATTAATTCACAAGGTGAATGATCTCCACAAAACATAGAAAAAAACAAGTAAGTCAAAATAGCTTTGGGTACTAAATCCGTAACTGGGCCTCCCACTCCCAAGTGCTCTATTCCAGGACACCATGTGTAACACCGAGACTTTTTTGTGAAATATTTTGTTTTTATGTTATATAAATCATCAAAGTAATCCTTCACTACACAAAACACTATCTTGGCTTGCATTATATGCAATTGTGGCCTTCCTCGATAGCTTGCGTCGTACGCAATACCGAGTTTCACTGAACAATGATGTGCTATTAAAATATTATTAAAACTAGTCGTTATGAATAGTAATAACCACTTTTTGAAATTTTATAAATGTTATTTTTCAAAATGGACTTCATTTTTGGATTCGGAATATCCAAATTAGCCTATGGTGAAATTTTGGTATTTTTCTGAAAACTTTCAATTTTTTATGAATAGTGAAACCACTAAGTAGTAGTTAAAAAAACTGAATTTTTCATAAAACTTAATTTTACCGCTTCTGTGAGTGAAATTTCGAAAATCCGAGATACATGATTAATATCAAAGACTAAAATGTGGTTCAATGAGATGATAATAATTTATGGTGAATAGTGACTTTTTACTTTTGTTTACCATGGTTAAAAGTAAATAGGGTAATTAAGGGTAAAAATGATATTATTATTACCCTAACACATGTCCTAATTCTATTGGACAAGTGTAATTCGAAAAAAAACAACCTTAGGAATAAAATATGACCATTTAGGCCCACTTGAAATAGATTAGGACATTTATTATTAATTTATTTAAAAAGGGGTTAAATAGTTAAAATCAATGTTTAATAAGTAAATAATTTTTAATATTGGGTTATACATAAGATAAATTAGACTATAAATATTCCTTAGAAAGCTAAAAATATTTCCTACATAATGCTATTTTATTTGTAATTTTTAGACATTAAATAATCTAATTTATTTAGGACACAACAATGATGCAGTAATGATCTTATTAATGAAATATTGACATAATTGATGTTATAAATACTCAAATAAATTTAATTTAGACATTTTATGAATTAAACTAATTTTATAGGTTAATATGACATGTTATTATTGATTTAAGTCACTTGGTTCTAACTAATCATTCTGTTATGATTTTCAAAAAAATCAATTACTAAATAGTATCAAAATTGACATAAAATAGTTTTAAAAAAAAATATTATATTACTAATTGTTATTTTATTCCGAAAAATATAAGGTTCAGACAAATGACTTATATAAGGCTATATATATTAACAATAAACAACTTGGGGTTCGTTTTTCTTGATATGGTAAGTTTATTAACCTTATAGTGTAAGAAAACAAGAAGACACGGTAAAAGTAAAATTATCTAACTTAATGTTAAATCTAAATGATAAGTTAAAATTGATACCTAAACTTGTCTAAATTCTATTGTATGAGAATATTTCTACCCCTACCCACCTTATATTCGAAATATATCAATTTGGAGATATTAAAAACCGAATTTTACTTTATAATAAAATAATATTTTTGGTTATTCCAAAGGTGCCCCTCTCCTCCCTTATAAAAGGGAACCTCCTCCCCCTCTTCCTCACACCACTTTTAACCTTCTCTACACTTCCCTAGAAACATCCTAGAGGTTCTGGTATTCTTCAATGACCTATTTTAGTGCCCTAAATGGAGGTCTCAAAGAAGAACTTCAAAAAAGGTAATGTCTATTACCGAATCTTTCATCTTAATTTATTCTTCCACTTCTTCTTATTTAGTTGTTTCATTATGAAGTAATAACATCAGTATCACTCAAATAATTATATGTTATTATAAGTATGAAACAACCCTATTTCACCATCTATCCATCCTATGGAAAAAGAAATCACTGCGCGTGCAAACGTACAGAATACCGTCTCCACGCCATGGTGTAATCTATTTTCCACCACCACCTTACTTGGATGGGTATAATGGTGTAAATAATTACTATATATGACTATTATAAATTAATTTTTATTATTAAATAGTATACATACACTCCAATACAATTTCACGATCATAGGAATGATATCATCACTCGTGCGTACATACGGAATACCATCTCCACGATGTGATGCAACTCGTTCTACATGATCTTCATTTCATAAGGATTATATAAATGAATTTAATGAATGAATATGATATATATTACACTAATACCATTCTAGAAATGAGGTATCTATAACCTAAAGTGAATAATAAGAATTTATTCGACAAAACACACATAAGAACAAAAAGTAATAAACACCCGAATAACAAGTAGTAATGAAATTTTAATAATAAGAAGCTAAGAATATGACCATATATGATATCATAACAATAATTATGATTCTGTAATAATTTAATAACATTATTTAAATCATTATACAGGAGATTCTGACACTTACGAAGCAAATCAGACCTAATGTAAGGGAAATATCACAATCTCATTTTTATCCGAGATCGTTTAAACTTTGATATTTACTGGGGTGTATTTTATCATCCACATCCACGTTTCCTCAATATGTAATATTATTTCCATCCACCTACAATTGTTTAAAACCAATTTTACCCTTCGGTGAGTTTTTAGTAAAATATATGAAAGGAATCTTTTGTCGTTTTTCGTACGAGGTGCTTTTTGACTCTTCCGACAAAAGAACGAGAAAAATGTTTTTTTAACTTATACGGCATGAATGGATTTTTAAAACATTACTTCCAAGAAGAATAATTTACATGTTTTCAAATTTATTTTTAATCAACTTCTTTTAGTTTAGAATTGATCGACATGTTAAGAAAGGAAAAGATTTTTTGAAGCAGAAAGGATATTTTCTTCAAGAATGGAGTTCAAGTGTTTTATCAAAATTATTTGACATCTAAGATAATAAAGGGTTCTGTTTCTATTCATATTATTACATTGATTTGATTATGTTGTGATGGAATTATATTTTTATGAATTCCTTTATCTTTAATGAATTGTTTCATGATGTCACGATGTTTAAGATTCCCATTTTTATTACATGGGTTATGCTATGATGTATGGTTTCTGATTTTGTGGCACACATAATAATGGTATCATTATGAGATGGGTGGGACCTATATCTTCCCCCAATGCATTGGGTAAAGATTTTATATCTCATGAGATAGACATGGCTGGAATGGTAGGTTATACTGGTTCAGTGAAACATGACCGAAACGAGGAGTGAACTTGGTTAAGAAATGGACTTTGTCCACTAAGATTGTCTTGGAAATGAGTCTTGACTAATAAGAAATGATTATCTGTGATTATGTGTGTATGCCACAAATTTTCATGGTTTAAGTTATGATTATTGGGATTAAATTTCACTACTTTTATTTATCCCTTGTTATGATGTTATGATCTCTTTTGCTGGTTAAGATTTCCAAAATGTTATGGTCTTATGAATATGATGTGATAGATATTTCTTTTGATTACCCTTACTGAGCATTTGAGCTCACCCTTTTGTATGTTTTCTTTCCCCAGGTCATGAAGATGTTTATTAGGTAAGATATGCCAAAAGGGACTATAGATATGATGAAATAAATGGGAGACATTGTAGACGTTTTAGGAAACAGTTGTTTATGTTTCCCAGTTTCTAAAGACACTATACCTATACGGTCCTTTCGTGGTTTTGTTATATGATGAAATAAGTACACTTCAATTTTGAAGTATTAACAATGTATGTAAAGTATGGGTCGTTATAGTTGGTATCAGAGGAAAGGTATAGTCAACCTTTGGAAACTAGGATGTGAAAGCCTTAGTAATAACCATAAGGATAATTCTAAGCATAGAACACAATCTTAGTGTTTTAGAAATGGTCATGAATAACCTAGGATAAGACCTTAAGTGTGAAATTTTATTCTTGATTATGTGGTTTTGCTATTATAATTAGTGTTTCTCACACTATTCTTCTTGGTTTTAGTCAATGGTTGGAACCCAAAGGAACCGTGTTAATGCGGAATGCGATGGGAAATTCAATGATTGTCCCCCTGAGCAACCAAACGTTATGGGAGCTGGAATGAAAAATCTTGCAGCCATTCTCACACAACTTTCTCAAGATATGAATCATGCAGGACTTCCAAACAAGAAAAGGAAGGAGCAACATTCTGTTGAATCCTTCATGAGACAGCATTCTCCTTCATTCAGCGGGTCTACTGATCCATTAGTTGCTGAACAATGGATTAGTACTACTGAAAAGATATTTTCAGTTCTTTAATGTTCTGAGCATGATAAAGTCATCTTAGTAGTGTATCTTTTGGAAGGTGATGCTGATCAATGGTGGAATGTTATTAAGAATACGAGGCAAAGGGATGAAATTGAGTCCATGGAATGGGATGAGTTCAAGAACTTATTTTTCAATAAGTACTTCCCTCGTATTCTCTAAACAAAGATGGAGAAAGAGTTTCTTGAACTGAAGAAAAAGGATGATGAATCTGTTGGTACCTATGAAGCAAATTTTACAAGACTTGCAAGGTACCCTTCTAGTATTATTATCCCACCTGAGAGTAAGATCGATCGATTCTTTAGTGGCTTAAAACCATGTCTTCGAAGGGCCTTATCCATAAGGGACTTCAATAGATACGAGGAAATCGTTCGATGTGCACTCAAAGTTGATATAGAAATTGGTGTAACCCATCAGTCATATGGGTTTGATAAGAAGAGGAAAATGGAATTCAAAGGAAAATCTAAAGATCACACTGAAAATAAGATGAGCTTTCCCTTATGCTCAAAGTGTGGAATGAAACATGGAGGGAGTTGTCTTAAAGGGATAAGTAAATGTTTCAAATGTGGAAAGGAAGGTCATCGGGCATTTGAATGCTGTGATGATGGGAAGAAGATGTCTAATGATGCAAACAAAGGAATGGATACACATAATGAACCTACTACACTTCAATGTTTCAAGTGCAAGGAGATGGGGCATTATGCCAATAAATGCCCTAATCCAAGGGTTGATGTTGATGGTCGATGTCAACAAACTCTTAAGGATAAAGACAAAGGAATGTAACATGCAATTTCAATCAGTGATGTGGAGTACGATAATAATGTGGTGAAAGGTACACTTACCATCCACTCTAAAGTAGAAAATGTTTTATTTGATTCTGGATCCACCCACTCTTTTATTTCTGAATAATTTTCTAAGGGTATCATTGTATTACCTCAACAATTAGATGTTGAGTTAGCTGTGACAACACCTAATGGCACAACAGTCACATCAAGAGTTTATAATTCTTCTCTAATCTAAGTTTGTGGGAAAGTGCTTCCTGCAAATCTTGTGATCCTTCCTATAGTGGAATTTGATGTGATTCTTGGAATGGATTGGCTTTATTTATATGGAGCTCATATCAATTTCCAAAGAAGGGAAGTCAAATTTCATATTCCAGATCAATCTATGATCGTCTATCGATGCAAGGATGAACATAACCTTCCATTGGATATTTCTTCCATTTTATGGGTCTTGATTCCACTAAATGAAGGTTATTTATCTCAAATGGTTGGTGAGAAACTCACGATTAATAATATTCCCATTGTACGGGAGTTTGATGATGTCTTTCCGGAGGAATTACCGGGTCTTCCACCAAATCGTGAAGTTGAGTTTTCAATAGAACTCGTACCGGGTGCTTTGCCTATTTCAAAGACACCATATAGAATGGACCCAATTGAGTTGCGGGAATTGAAGAAGAAACTCCAAGAGAATCTTGATAATGGATTCATACGCCCCAGTGCGTCACCTTGCGGAGCACCTGTTCTATTTGTTAAGAAGAAAGATGGATCAATGAGACTCTGCATTGATTATCAAGAACTTAACAAGATCACTATCAAGAACAAATATCCTCTCCCACTCATTGATGACTTATTTGACCAACAATGCGGAGCTCAATACTTTTCCAAGATTGATCTTCGTTTATGGTATCATCAATTAAGGGTCAAAAGGGAGGATATACCAAAGACGGCTTTCCGTACAAGGTATGGACACTATGAATTTATAGTGATGCCATTTGGTCTTACTAATGCCCCAACTATCTTCATGGATCTGATGAATATAGTCTCTAGAGACTATCTTGATCAATTTGTGGTAGTCTTTATAGAAAATATTCTTGTCTATTAAAGGAGAAAGGAAGAACATGATGATCACTTGAGAATTATATTGAAGACCCTGAGAAAGGAGAAGCTTTATTCCAAATTTTCCAAGTGTGAATTTTGGATTCAAAAAGTTGCATTTTTGGGTCACATAATCTCAAAAGAGGGGATATCTGTGGATCCAACAAAAATAGAGGTTATCGAAAGATGGTTGAGACCAACAACATTAACTGACATCTGATGTTTTCTTGTTTTGGCTGGATATTATCAACATTTTGTGAAAGATTTTACATGATTATCTAATCCACTCAACAAGTTGACTCGTAAAGGAGTTAATTTTGTCAGTACGGAGGAATGTGAAGATAATTTCAAGGAGTTGAAATGAAGGTTATTTAGTGCACCTATGCTCACACTGCCTTGTAGTGAAGAAAAGTTTGTGATCTATAGTGATGCATCCAAGAAGGGATTGGGGTGTGTTCTTATGAAAAATGATATGGTGATAGCTTATGCCTCACGATAGTTGAAAATCTATGAGCATAATTACCCAACTCATGATTTGGAGTTAGCTATGGTAATCTTTGCATTAATGATTTGGAGGCAGTATCTTTATGGTGAAAGGTGTGATATTTATACTGATTATAAAAGTTTAAAGTATATTTTCACAAAAAAAGGAGCTGAATATGCGTCCAAGAAGATGGTTGGAGATGATTAAGGATTATGACTGCTCAATCCATTACCACCCTGGGAAAGAAAACACGGTGGCATATTCATTAAGTCAACATGACCATGCCAGTTTATCCGTGATGAAGATCACAAAAGATCCAATATTTATGGATTTACAAAGGATGGATCATGGAATTATAATGGAAGGGAGAAAATATTATCTTTCTCAAATGAAAGTTCAACCATCTAGACATGTGAAGATTAAAGAGGCACAGAAATAAGATGTTGAGTTACAAAAGAAGGTGAGAAATGTTCCTGAATTCAACCTTGATTGTGATGGGATAATAAAGCTCAAGAATCAGGTTTGTGTTCCTCCCATCCCGGAATTAAATAAGGAGCTGCAGGATGAGGCTCATAGTTCTTCATTATCTATTTATCCTGGAAGCACGAAGATGTATAGGGACCTGAAAGAGTACTTCTGGTGGGATGGCATGAAAAGAGATGTTGCTGAATATGTCTCTCGATGCTTGGTTTGTCAGCAAGTTAAAGATTAGAGACAGATGTCTAAGGGGATGTTACAACCATTACCCATACCCGAATGGAAATGGGAAAACATCTATATGGACATTTTCACAGGACATCCTAAAACATCCAAAGGCAATAATGCTATCTGGGTCATAGTTGATCATCTTACCAAGTCTGTACACTTCATTGCTATTAGAGAGGATTTCGCTCTGGGTCAGCTTTCCGGGATATATGTAAAGGAAGTGGTAAGATTTCATGGAGTACCACTTTCTATTATATATTATCGGGATCCGATATTTACCTCGATGTTCTGGCGAAGTCTTCAGCATACTCTGTATACAAAGTTGAGTTTCAGCACTGCTTATCATCCTCAGACAGACGGTCAGTCTGAGAGAACAATTCAAACCCTAGAAGATATGTTGAGAGCTTGCTCTATGTATTTAAAACGTGGTTGGGATCAACACCTGCCTTTGGTGGAATTTTCTTATAATAATAGCTTTCACTCCAATATTAAGATGGCTCCTTATGAAGCTCTCTATGGAAATAAATGCAGGAATCCAACTTGCTCGGATGAAGTTGGGGAAAGAAAGCTATTAGGACCAGATCTCGTTGATGAAATGGCAGAAAAGGTCAGATCTATTCAACAACACATAAGAGCAGCTCAGAGTCGACGAAAAGTTATGCTGACAACCGAAGAAAAGACCTAGAGTTTGAAGTAGGTGATAAGGTGTTCTTACGAATATCTCCCTATAAGAGAGTCATCAGATTTGGAAAGAAGGGGAAGTTGATCCCTAGATATATCGGTCCATTCAAAATAATGGATCGTGTTGGGAAGGTAGCTTACCGATTGGCGCTTCCACAGAATCTCTCTCAAGTTCACGATGTGTTCAATGTATCTCCCTGAGAAAGTAAATACCTGATCCTTCACATGTACTTAGATCAGAAGTTGTACTGTTTGAGCAAGATCTTTCTTATGAAGAAGAACTGATAGAGATTCTAGATCATAGTGAAAAAGTCCTACGAAGCAAGACCACTCCATTGGTGAATGTTTTATGGAGGAACCACCAATTAGAAGAAGCTACATGGGAGCTTGAGGATATGATTAGGGAGAGGTATCCTCATCTGTTTGTTACAAAGTGACGAATTTCGAGGGCGAAATTCATTTTAAGTGGGATAGAATGTAACACCCGAGACTTTTATGTGAAATATTTTGTTTTTATGTTATATAAATCATCAAAGGAATCTTTCACTACAAAAAACACTATCTTGGATGGCTTTACACGCAACTGTGGCCTTCCTCGGTAGCTTGCGTCGTACGCAATACCGAGTTTCACTAAACAATGATATGCTATTAAAATATTATCAAAACTAGCCGTTATGAATAGTAATAACCACTTTTTGAAATTTTATACATTTAATTTTTCAAAATGGACTTCATTTTTGGATTCGGAATATCGAAATTAGCCTAGGGTGAAATTTTGGTATTTTTCTGAAAACTTTCAATTTTTGATGAATAGTGAAACCACTAAGTGGTAGTTAAAAAAACTGAATTTTTCATAAAACATAATTTTACCGCTTCTGTGAGTGGAGTTTAAAAAATCCGAGAGACACAGTTAATATCAAGGACTAAAATGTGGTTCAATAAGATGAAAATAATTTTTGGTGAATAGTAACTTTTTTCTTTTATTTACCACGGTTAAAAGTAAATAGTGTAATTAAGGGTAAAAATGATATTATTATTACCCTAACACATGTCCTAAATCTATTGGACAAGTTTAATTCGATCAAAAACAACTTTAGAAATAAAATATGACCATTTAGGCCCACTTGGATTATATTAGAACATTTATTATTAATTTATTTAAAGAAGGGTTAAATAGTTAAAATCAAAGTTTAATAAGTAAATAATTTTTAATATGGGGTTAAACATAAGATAAATTCGACTATAAATATTAATTAGAAAGATAAAAATATTTCCTACATAATGGTATTTGATTTGTAATTTTCAGACATTAAATAATTTAATTTATTTATGACACAACGATGATGCAGTAATTATCTTATTAATGAAATATTGACATAATTGATGTTATAAATACACAAATAAAAGTAATTTGAAACTTTTTATGAATTAAACTAATTTTATAGGTTAATATGACATGTTATTATTGATTTAATTAACTTGGTTCGAACTAATCATTCTGTTATGATTTTCAAAAAAATCAATTACTAAATAGTGTCAAAATTGACATAAAATTGTTTTTAAAACAAATATTATATTACTAATTGTTATTTTATTCTTAAAAGTCTAAGGTTCGGCCAAATTACTTAGATACGTCTATATATATTAATAATAAACATCTTGGTGTTCGTTTGGCTTGATATGGTAAGTTTATTAACCTTATAGTGTAAGAAAACAAGAAGACACGGTAAAAGTTAAATTATCTAACTTTGAGTTAAATCTAAATGATAAGGTTAAAATTGATAACTAAACTTGTCTAAATTCTATTGGATGAGAGTATTTCTACCCATACCCACCTTATCTTATAAATATATCAATTTGGAGCTTTTAAAAACCGAATTTTACTTTATAATAAAATAATATTATTAGTTATTCCAAAGGTGCCCCTCTCCTCCCTAATAAAAGGGCACCTCCTCCCCCTCTTCCTCACACAACTTTGAGCATTCATGCTCGGCCAACCACTGAAAATTTCATCTCTCCACTTCCCTAGAAACATCCTAGAGGTTCTGGTCTTCTTCAAAGACCTATTTTAGTGCCCTAAAAGGAGGTCTCAAAGAAGCACTTCAAAGAAGAGGTAATGTCCGTTACCGATTATTTCATCTTTATTTCTTCTTCCACTTCTTCTTCTATAGTTGTTTAATTATTAAGTAATAACATCAGTATCACTCACATACTGATATGTTATTATAAGTATGAAACAAACCTATTTCACCATCTATCCATCCTACGGAAAAACAAATCATTGCGTGTGCGTACGTACGGAATACCGTCTCCACGCTGTGGTGTAATCTATTTTCCACCACCACCTTACTTGGATGGGTATAATGGTGTAAATAATGACTATATATGACTATTATAAATTAATATTGATTCTTAAATAGTATACATACACTCCAATAAAATTTGATGATCATAGGAATGATATCATCACTCGTGCGTACGTACGGAATACCGTCTCCACGATGTGATGCAACTCGTTCTACATGATCTTAATTTTATAATGATTATATAAATGAATTGAATGATTGAATATGATATATATTACACTAAAACCATTCTATAAATAAGGTATCTATAACCTAAAGATAATAATAAAAATTTATTTGACAAAACACATATAAGAACAAAAAGTAATAAACACCCGAATAATAAGTAGTAATGAAATATTACTAATAAGAAGCTAAGAATATGACCATATATGATATCATAACAATAAGTATGATTCTGTAATAATTCAATAACATTATTTAAATCATTATACAGGAGGTTTGGACACTTACGAAGCAAATCAGACCTAAGGTAAGGGAAATATCACAATCTCATTTTTATCTGAGATCGTTTATACTTTGATATTTACTGGGGTGTATTTTATCATCCACATACATGTTTCCTCAATATGTAATATTATTTCCATCCACCTAAAATTTTTTAAAACCAATTTTACCCTTCGGTGAGTTTTTAGTAAAATATATGAAAGGAATATTTTGCCGATTTTCGTACGAGGTACTTTTTGACTTTTCCGACAAAAGTATGAGAAGAATGTTTTTTAACTTATACAACATGAATGGATTTTTATAACATTACTTCCAAGAAGCTTAATTTAAAAGTTTTCAAATTTATTTTTAATCAAATTCATTTAGTTTAGAATTTTTCGACATGTTATGAAAGGAAAAGTGTTTTTGAAGCAGAAAGGATATTTTCCTCAAAAATGGAGTTAAAGTGTTTTATGAAAATTATTTTCCATATAAGATAATAAAGGGTACTGTTTCTATTCCTATTATTACATTGATTTGATTATGTTGTGATGGAATTATATTTTTATTAATTCCTTTATCTTATATGAATTGTTTAATGATGTCACGATGTTTAAGATTCCCATTTTTATTACATGGGTTATGCTATGATATATGGTTTCTGATTTTGTGGCACACATACGAATGGTATCAATATGAGATGGGTGGGACCTGTATCTCCCTCCAATGTATTGGGTATAGATTTTATATCTCATGAGATAGACATGGCTGGAATGGTAGGTTATACCAGTTCATTGAAACAGGACTGAAACAAGGAGTGAACTCGTTTCAGAAATGGACTTTGTCCACTAAGATGGTCTTGGAAATGAGTCTTGACTAATAAGAAATGATTCTATATGATTATGTGTGTATTCCAAAAAGTTTCATGTTTTATGTTATGATTATTGGGATTACATTTCCCTAATATGATTTATCCCATGTTATGATATTATGATCTCTTTTGCAGGTTAAGATTTCCAAAATGTTATGTTATTATGAATATGATGTGATAGATATTTCTTTTGTTTACCCTTACTGAGCATTTGAGCACACCCTTTTGTATTTTTTCTTTCCCCAGGTCATGAAGAAGGTTATTAAGTAAGATATGACAAAAGGGACTATAGATATGATGAAAAAAATGGGAGACAGTGTAGGCGCTTTATGAACCAGTTGTTTATGTTTCCCAGTTTCTAAAGACACTATACCTATACGGTCCTTTCGTGGTTTTTTTATATGATGTAATAAGTAGGATTAAATTTTGAAGTATTAACAATGTATATTAAGTATGGGTCGTTATACCATGCCTCCACAACACACGAACCAAGGGGATGGTTCGTCCACGAATCATTTTCTATTTACAATCCTCGATCTTGATCATTTGTTTTATGAAGGTCGCATCATTTTTGACATCTAACTCCCCCCAATCGATGACGTGGGAGTCGTCGTGTAGATATCGACAATGCTGGGAGACGTGAAAGACGTTGTGAACTTTCTCCAACTGAGGCGGCAATGCCAGCTGATACGCCACCTCACCAACTAATCCCAGTACCTTGGAAGGTCCGATGAACCTTGGGGAGAGCTTACTCCCCTTCCTTAATATTCACTACCGACATCAATGGGAAACCTTCAAGAACACATGATTTCCAACCATGAACTAGAAGGTCCTCCTCCTATTATTGGCATAAGACTTATGCCGGTCCTCAGCTTCCATCATCCTCTCACGCAGAAGCTGAACCTTCTCAGGGGTGCCCTGCAACACTTCTGGCCCAAGCATAGCTGCTTCCCCAATCTATGTCCAGCAAACGGGTGAACGAAACTACCTTCCAGACAATCCCACAAACAGTGTCATGCCGATAGTGGAGTGGAAGCTATTGTTATAAGAAAACTCCACCAGAGGCAAGTGTCATACCCAAGATCCCCCAAAATCTAGAACACATTCCTGCAACATGTCTTCCAACGTCTGGATAGTTCGTTCTATTTTCCCATCTGTCTGAGGGTGGAAAGCAGTGCTAAGGCGTAGCTAGGTACCAAAGGCATGCTGTAATCCCCTCCATACTCGTGAGATAAACCACGTGTCTCGATCAAAGACAATAGATCTCATAATCCCAAGAAACCGCACCACCTCATCATCATACCTCTGTGCTAAGGTTCTCACCGGGCTCGACTCCTTAATCTCCATGAAGTGAGCTTATTTTGTCAACCGATCCACCACTACCCAAATGGAATCATAGCCTCCCTGAGCCCTAGGTAGCCTTGTGAAGAAGTCCATAGATATGTCATCCCACTTCCACTTGGGATCATCTAATGGTTGTAACAACCCTCTAGGAAAATGGTGTTCAGCCTTCACTTGCTGACACACTAGGCACTTAGAAGCAAACTCTGCCATCACCCTCTTTACCCCAGGCCACGAAATCGGTCCACTCAGGCCTTGGTACAACTTTGAGGCCTCAAAATGTACCGATCAAGCAGAGCCATTGAAATCATAGAGAAAATAATTACGCATCATCTCCAGAACAAAAAATCCTTCCACAGAAAATAATCCAATGCTGACCGTCCTCCCACCATCCCTTATGAGCATTTCCATGATAAAAACGATCTTGCATCACTTCCACCTCCGAGTCCCCCCACTGAGACTATTCCGTCTACACCACTAAAGAGGAATCTGCAGTCATCGGAAATAGACAACCTCTTCCACCATCCACCCTTGCATCCAAATGCAAGGCCGCTAACTCTTCCATCGCTCTCCAAGCATCTGTAGATTTTCGAACTACATACTTCTACTATTTCCTGCTCTGGGCATCAGCCACAACATTATCCTTGCCCTCAGTATAAGAGATCTCGAAGTCATAGACTTGGATGGACTCAACCCATCTTCATTGCCACAAGATTAGATTCCGCTAGGAAAAGACATAACATAAGCTCTTGTGATCTGAGAAAACCACAAAGTGCTCTCAGATGAGATAATGTCGCCACAATGTCAATGCGAATACCACGACCAAAAGATCCAGATCGTGGGTGGCATAGTTACGTTAATGAGGACGTAACTTCCTAGACCCATAAGATATCACTCCTCTCTGCTACATTAGCACACATCCCAACCCAAGGCCAGAAGAATCACATAACACTTCAAACTACACCCCTTCCTCTAGTAATCTTAGTTCTACAGCACTAACCAACTACTATTTTAGGTATCCAAAAGCGGTCTGGCACTGGTCTCTCCACAAGAAGGCCTGGTTATTCCTAGTAAAAGCTGTCAATGGCTTTGCAACTCAAGAGAAGTCAGGCACAAACCTACTGTAATAGCCTACCAAACCCAGGAAACTACGAACTTACGCCACATTCTTGGGTTCTGCCCATGAAATGACTACCTCGACCTTCGAGGGGTCTATTGATATTCCCTTCTAAGACACTACGTGTCCATGGAAATGTACTTCTCATGTTAAGAACATGCAGTTAGATAGTTTCCCATAAAGATGGTGGTGTCAAAGGCCTCCCAAAACTACCCTAAGATTCTCAACGTGCTTTTACCATGATCTTGAGTAGATAAGGACGTTGTCAATGAGCACCACAATGAACTGGTCCAGTAACTCTCTAAAGACAGATTTCATGAGGTTCATGAAAAAATCTGGTGCGTTTGTAATGCCAAACGACATGAACACGAACTCAAAGTGGCCATATCTTCTCCTGAAAGTCTTCTTCGAGATATCACCATCCCTCACTCTCAACTGGTGGTATCCAGACCGTAGATCGATCTTAGAGAACCAACCTTCTCCCCTCAACTGGTCAAAAAGATCATATACCCTTGGGAGGGGGTAATGATTTTTTACCGTCACCTGATTCAACCTTCAGTAGTCTATGCAAAGTCGTAGAATACAATCTACCATCTTTAAGAACAAAATTGGAGCACACCATTGCGACACGCACGGTCGAATGAAGCCCTTCCCCATCAGATTGTCAATCTGAATCCGCAACTCTCTCAACTCAGAAGGTGCCATCCGATAAGGAGCCATCAAGATCGGGCGAGCACAAGGCTGTAATTATATCCCAAACTCAACGTCACGTCGAGGGGGTAGAGTCACATCCTCATCGGGAAATACATAAGGGAAATCTATTACGACCTCCAAGACATCCATCATTACTGAGTCTATCGACTCAAATTACCCCTCATCTAGCATAGAAGGTAGTGGCTCCATATGTCGACTACAGAGATGATAACTATGCACCCCAACAAAATCCACAATCCATCCATCGTAATTGTAGAATTCAATCCTTCTCTGATAGAAGTTGCAGATGGCATGCATAGAGAATAACCAGTCAATGCCCAGAATGACATCGTATTGCTGCATCTACAAATAAAAAAGGTCTCCCCTAGATTGATACGGTCCCAACATTAGTCTACATCCCTGAAAAAAGTTAGATATGATTTTCTGATCCCCAACTGGTGTTCTCAACACTAGGGGCACAAAAAGTATTTCAGCATCCAGACCCAGAGCATGGGATAATTCGGGCCTAACAAAGGAGTGCGAAGCTCCCGAATCAAACAAGGTAGAAATAGGAGTGCTGAATAAACTGATTGTACCTCGAATGACCTCTGGTCCCACCGGAGCTACTAACATTGCGGCATGTAACTATCCACGCCCATCTCCTCTGCCTCGCTGGTATTGACCACCTCCCCGACCATGCCATGGTCAACACCCCTGAGGAGCACCCTGGTGTCGGTCTCCTCCCGCATGGTCATCCATCGGAGGACCAGGGGCCTACTGTTGTTGCTGGAAAGGGCTCGCTGGCAATGGATGCTACTGAGGTGGGTGATGAAACTACACACCTCCACTATGTGGAGCTCGAGTTAGACACCTGCTCTAGATGTGCCTGAAAACACCGTATGAGAAACACTTCAGTCTTGGCCCTGTGGAAAATGGGCGAGGCCCAGAAGCTCAGGACTAGAACTAATGAGGCGTAATCCCTACTTGTCGAAACCTGGAAGGCCCTGTCACTGGAGACCTTCTGCTGACCGCCTTACACTTTGATGAACACAGTTGGTTCCCCTCTCGTGGTGTGCCTCCGTTCGAGTGAATCTTCTCTACTATATTGGCCTTCTTGTGTACTGCTAGGTACATCATAAGGGTGAAGGGAGTGACAGCGTACTGAATAGAAGGATAGAGTTCCTCCATTAATCATCTTCCCTGAGTCTCCTCATCCGGAAAGAGATACAGGGAAAAGTGCAAACGATATTTGAACTTGATCCCCAGATCCCTCACTTACATGCTACACTGCTGAAGGGAGAGCAAATCCTGTCTCTTCTCTGCCTTCGCCATAGAGGATAGGAAATACTCATAAAATTCCCTCTTGAAACCGGCCCATGAGACCTCTGCATATGCCTTCTCTCCCAAGAGAAGTGACCACCACTGACGTGCTACTCCTCCTAGCTGACTGACATCAAATGGAACCCAATACTCCCTCTTAAAACAGATCAAAGAGAAGGTGATGGCTAGCACCACAATCCATCCCTCCATTACTGAGTAAGAAACGCTGCCCTCGCACTTCTCGAGGGGTTTTCACTAGAAGGAGCGCATAGTCTTCTTCCAAAAGTCATCCTCCTCATCTCGGTCAACCCTCTGCTGATTAATTGCATCGATCCGCTGGGCCTCAACTATCCAAGTCGTTCGTGGATAACGTATGTGTGCTACAGCTGCAAGGTAAACAAATAATGCCTAAGCCTGAGTATCAAGGGAATTATTTTTTATTATTATTAAATTTTTATCCCCAAGGTGCCCCAAATAAATTAAAAACACAATCAATATGATTAATGTACCTTCCATTGGGTCTCTACCCTATAATTTATGTAGTCTCACTTGGTCGTTTGATAGGCTCAGATTCCTTGTACCAGATCATGGGGGAGCTAAAAATCCCGCGTTCTAGCCAGTCCTCCCTCGTCTATTTCATGAACCAAGATCACCAAACATTGTTTCCCTACCACCCCTTTCGATCCTCATATGCCTAACTCCAGACTCCATCCTATCCCTCAACCTATCCTCTGATACCATTCTGTCATGACCTTCCTTCACCGAAAAGAGGGATGGGATAGAAGATTTCCATGCCCTTCCTTCTTTATGTTGAAGGAGAGATAATGAACCACAAGTCCCAGCTCCAGTAGGCTCCATAGTAGCGACTAGCACCAAGGGTATAACTTTTTCACAATATTGGATGCATTACCCTTTTTATTTTACCAAGATTGGCATGAAGAATGAGTCAACACCAACACCACCAAGTAAAAAACTCAAGGTAAAAACACTACTACATGCATGTTTTAGTAATCAAACTGAAAAAATTACAATGACTCCAAAGTACAATACCCAAAAAGAAAGGGAAAAGGCTAAGAAGAATCCAACAGCGACCAACAGAAACTCCATCGTCCAGACTAGTAAGGTCCCGCACAGCCTCTGATTCCCTCCTGGAAACCTAAAAGTAATTTTAGGGCGAGCATGAAAAGTATACTCAGTAAGAAAAACTAAATCTCTCGTGCACAAGTGGAGAGACATCCTATAGTCCCATGAGAAGTTGATGAAACATCATATATCAAGGAATCTATCCATCCCACCTCACCATCCATGCTCCCAAAATAATACAAGTAGTAAGATAATACTAAAGAACAAAACATTTGGGTACCCAGCACCACTATTTCCCAAACTAGCTAGCTACTCATCCCTAACGGAAAACGTCCTAACGCTACCAAGCTCTTCCAGCCTGCACACACTTGGGCCTCACAACCATCCAAATCCCAGCCCACACACACATGGGCCTCAAAACTATCCACATCCATGCCTGCACACACCTGGGCCTCATAACCACACATCCCTATCCACATACACCTGGGCCTCATCCAGAAGACACATGGGAAAACAAACCGTAACCAGATCCCCTTCCCGAAAACACCTAGGCATCATCCTAATGATTCATGGGAAAATAACCTAACTAAAGAGTCTCGGGCTAACAACAAACCAAACGAAACCTACCCAAAGATTCTTGGGTGTATGGACACCTCCATCTATCACAGTCTCAGGAAGAGGGAGTAGGAAGGAAATTAACTAGGGTTAAAAACCCTTCAACATGAGATGGGGTGTCTAACACTAAGTGCCCAATGCGGATGGGGTGCGACTAAACACAAAACATACAGTTACACACATATATATACCAACACATAGCCCATCCTATGGCTCTACAACCAGATACAAGTAGGTGGCCAAGCACTGCTACCTCAGAAAACAGGCACATAACAAAAGTTCCTAGTTTCCCTATTCAAGATTTCATTTCATAAGAGTTTAATATGAGTTAATCCCTTGACTACTGGGAAACTAATAGGCACAATCATAGAAGAACAACAATAAAGCAGGAAGAAAAACGATCGGGTAAATTAAGCATTCACACCCTGTTCTCTTGTAAATAATAAAATCAAAGTGGGATCAGAGGAAACAATCGAAAAAATGAAACCAAAGAAAACCCAACAAACCATTGGATATCTCCACATTAATTAATTACCATTCCACTTAGCTCATTATTTACTTTCCACTTTTATTCATGTTCACAACCCAACCAACATCCCTGCTGCCAAACACCACCACAACAATACAACAACTCATGCAACTCCAACCACACCATTCACAGCCCCACTGTTCACCCATTTCAGAACTGAACCATCCCATCATTCATAATTCATTATTTTATATCATTTATTTCAACTGGGGTGATCACACAAGGTTTTGGGAATTCACATTCAACAGCCAAGTTTGTGTGTTTAACTGATTCATACATGATTCCCAT
Organism: Viscum album; assembly: GCA_963277665.1. Lineage (NCBI taxonomy): Eukaryota > Viridiplantae > Streptophyta > Magnoliopsida > Santalales > Viscaceae > Viscum > Viscum album. The sequence goes on along the minus strand of OY728133.1, from coordinate 1,940,278,216 downwards.
TCAGCAGAAGATGTGTAAAACAGAGCATAGCATAGATGTGAAAACAAAGGCCCCCCATGGCCGTGATTTTCAGTAGTCCTAAGCCCATTTAATTCATAACAACATCATAGAGAAATCATGGGTAAATTACATGTAACAACATTTACAAACATCCTCATCCCTATTATTTAACCGGTTGTTATCTTCATTACAGAATTGATTAACTACCTCGCAGGAACCATAGAACACCCACCCCGCATGATACACAAGGAGGAGAGACAAAGGTAAGAACCCTACATGATTGATCAAGAATCGACTTTAAGTCCTCACATGGAAACTATAAATCAGGAGTAGCATGAACTCCATGGAACACGATCATGGAAAACATCATGGGGGTACAACTCATCTGGAGGAAGGGTATTCCGAGAGTAGGGTGATAGAGAAAAAGAATCATAGGGAGAATAGAAGCTTTAGTATATAAAGGCAGAGATAAAACATCCTAGGGATGGTTAAGATATGGAGGAAGACTCGAAACCGTGGAAGAAGTGGTATTGTTGGTTGACCATGCGGCTGGGCCACCCCACACATCCAACTTAAAAGGTCCCCACTATTTGGGGTAGTTAAAACCGACACACACCCCCTTAACCAAGGAAGGACTCCTCACAGGATGTGGAAGAGGAGTTTCTGAAAACGTGGTTAATGGAATGACCAAAACAGATGGTAATTCATTTAAGGTGGGCACCTCAAAAATAATTTAATTAAACACCATTAAATGGCTTTAAAACAAGCCTAATGGGGTCAAAACATGGTTTACAAACCAATCCATGAAAAATGGAGGAACTACTGGAAAACTCGTAGAGAGGTCACTGGTAGGCTAGGGCTACATGTAGACCATGCTACGGGTTGGCCGAGGCTATCGGTAGGCTGGGGCTTCCTGTAGGCCAAGGCTACCGATATGCCGAGGCCATCAGTAGGCAGCGAATACTGGTAGGCCAAGTCTACCGATAGGCTGAGGCCACTGGTATGCCGAGTGGCTGGTAGGCTGAGCGGCCGGTAGGCATAGGCGACCGGTAGGCCGAGGAAACCGGTAGGCTGAGGCCACCGGTTGGCCAAGCTACCAGTAGGCCGAGGCTAACGATAGGCTGAGGCTACCGGTAGGCCGAGGCAACGGGTAGGCCGAGCTACCAGTAGGCCAAGTCCGCCATTAGGAGTATTAAGATTCACCGAGAAGCTGGGATGGCCTTCCAGAACACCCAGAACAACCCAAACATAAGATTTTCATCATGTAATGGAACCCAAACCCCCAGGACTTTACAAGATCGAATAATATGACTGTCTCTTAGATATTGGTCAGCATGAAAGGTGGATTTAATGTGGATGCCATGGTCATAGTAAGAGATTTGTGGGATGGATTATTAGAATCCTTTATCAGTGGTTTTCTCCCACCAGTCAGGGATTCCAACATGGGAATGAGTATAGGGACCTTCATAATTGTGCATTTCTTATATAAGGGTATCATATTGACATTTTGTTCTTTTTTCTCATAAATGTGGATGATTTCATAAAGAATATCCGCAAAATAAACTAACTCAATTATATCATTAGTGAACTCAAATTAATGTATGACTAGGTTTGTATTCACAATGAAGTGTATACGTATTTGATTCCAACATAGTTGTCAAACATATAATTTAGGTCATTTTTTTGTAAATATCAACTCGAGTTCTCTCTTTCACCATGATCATAAATTGGTTACTATTAGTATATGGTTATGTTAAAATTTTGTCTAGACCCCTTTAAAGGGTTATTAGGTTACACCATGATATTTTATGAAACATTTCCCTTTGAATAAATTTAATGTTTTCAACATTTCATGATATACACAGCCCTGATCCTAAATAAACATTATTATGGTATACTATTATAACATAACATTAAATAGGAAGAATAAATACAAACAACCATATTTCTAAAAAAAAGTGTAATTGTTTCATATAATTAAAGTATTTTAAAAAATAATTCATCAATTTTTACTATTTTTTATATATTCTTCAAAAACCCATTTTCCGTAAAAATTATTTATTTTTTTAAATAAATATAATAATTAATTTTTATACTATTAAAAAAATTGGAAAAATAAAATCAATTTTAAATATTAATTAAAAAATTATTTAAAAGTGAAATTTAGATAATTTTATGAATAGATTGATTTGATGAATAGCGAAACATATGGATTTTTTCGAAAACAACTGTTTATTTTAATGTATTTACAAATGTAAGTTATTTTAAAATGTATTCAAATGTATAATTATTCCTATATCATTACGAATAATCTAATTAATGTCGTTATAATTATTTTTATAGTGAATTTTGTTATTAAAACATATTATTCTTAGGAAAAGCTCATTTAGAAAACAAGTTTTCATCACATTTAGCATCATTAATTTTAAATAAAATTTTATAACTTATATGAATTTTATATAATAAAATAGATCCATTATTTATAATATTCATAATTAATATTATTTAATATGAAAATTTTAATTTTTTCTATAATAAATATTCAAAATATTAAAATTTTTTTGTTGTTGTTAACATTAAAACAAATTAACTGGGGGTTAAACCAAGAGATAAGATAAATTTTTTCAATTACCCATGTATAAATCATATTTTATAGAAATATTTAAACTTCAACAGAACCCCCCACTGAATAACAATTCATTTTTTACAAATTTGGATTGACTAAGATGTTATTACATTTTAATATTTTACGAAATTCAGTGTGTCCTCTCCCCCACATATAAAAGAAAACCCCTCCTTTCTCTTATTTAGACAACATTTGACAATATATATTGAATAAAACCAAAGATATTATCATATATAATACCATATCCAATAATTATAGGTGCTGGAAATCTTAAAAGAACATTCCAAGGGTCCTTAAAAAGGGATCTGAAGGAGACATATTGAAGAATATGTAATCTTTATTCTAGACTTTTTCAAATTATTTAATATTATACCTAATCTAAATAAATTTGTAAATTAAGTATCCTAAATATACTAAAATAAATAAATGATTATTTAACAATAATATCCACCTTGTTTTTCATCATATGGGATGTGAAATTATCATTCGTGCGTAGGTGTGGACTACAAATTCCTTGTAGAGATGGAATTTATTTTACAACCCCAAAATTTAGGGATTGTAATTATGATGTGTTTATTATTTATATATAATATTTTTACCTAATCATTCTTTCTTAATAACAACAAAAAAAATTTATTTCTTACCTTTGATCTATTGTAAATTGAAAATGTCGCTAATGCGTTCGTGTGGACTACCACCTCTAAGAATTGATATGATTAATTTTTTTACTATATACATAGATGAAAATATATTTATATTTAAATAAATGAAATGATAAATATTATATAATATTGATTATTTAATGGTGAAATATTATTTTCTTTTTTTTATGTTTGTGTTAAAACATGATAATAATGTTCATTCATAGGTACGTCATACCACCTCCATGAATGAGTTAAATAATTATTCTATTCATAACTATAATGTATGGTTATAAATATTTATATATTAAATATAGAATAAATTTATATGTCTATGAAAATTATAGAGATAATGGGACCATGAATATTTTATGAGGAACAAAACTTCTATATCAAACCATACATGAAAAATGATATAGGTAAAACTCAGAAACAAATATTTGAATAATTTATTATTAATAAACGAGTACTGAAAAGTTTTAAGTGGATAATTTTTCATATTATAAGTATTTATATGATTATTTTATAGAATTATAATATATTTCAAATTATTATTTAGGATGCCAAAATAATATACGAAGCAATTTTGACATGAGGTAAGGGTTTATTTATTATTTGATCATTATTCACAATTTTTTTATTTAAGTCTTCACTAGGGGAATTATTTGACATTTATACACTATTAATAATTTATGTTTATAAAATATAGTTATTTATTGAAATTAAAAATTTTACATTAATTTTCAGCATTTAATGGAACAAATAATACCGAAATAATATATTCAATGAAAACCAACATTATTTCTCTCTCCAGTCTAAAATAATTTTTATTCAATGTCTATATTTTTAAAATGATTTAAAGAATTTTTTTACAAATCTAAAATGTGTTTTTATTATAATTTATACCCATAATTAAATATTTAACAATATTTTAAAATTAGTCATTTTTTGTTTTCCAAATGATATACTTTAGACTTCATATCAAAATTGTAAATGGAATAATTTTTAATGTAAACTACATGAAAACAATTTTCAACCATCACAGAAACTAAACATTTCAAAGATTACATTACAAGTTCTTTCAAAATATTTTAATTTTTTTATTTATAACATATGATCTAACATTGAAAATGGTATATTGGTCACAAAATGTTTATTGGAAATTTTAAAGTATTTTCATCCATAAAAACATTAATTAATGGATTATTTTGATTATTTGTTGTAATGATAAAATGATATCTTCCATAATATTTATCTGTATGGATTATGAGTATTATTAATGGAGAGTGTATCGATAATTTAGATACTAGTTATTCTAATAAATATAATTCTAGTAAATAAAGGAAAGAAAAATAATTTTTATTGTTTATTAATATGATGAATTCATTGGGCATATTATGTAATGAGTTGGTTCTAGAATTTCATATCCCTTAATTTCATCAATATATTATATGACAGAAAATATGTTTGGCATTTTGAAGAGGCCATACCCAATAATGTAAGATATCTGGACTTGAGGAATCAACATAAAATTTATGATGCCTAACATTATGAACTATCCCATTATGAAATTAGTTTTTATTTTCCATGTTATTTATTAAATATTCATGATATCCCTGGGTAATTTTAATTATTATTTTATTATTTATATGAAATCATTTTATCATCATTTATCCCTATAATATTTTTCATGCCTTATTTATTCTATGTTAGCTTCTTCAATGAATATTCCCTTACTGAAAATAATAGCTCACTAATTTATTATGACTTTTCTCTCCAAAATACCGAGAGGTTAAATAAGAATAATATGGAAGGATATGATGTAGATTATAATTGTTTTCTCAAAGAAAATATCATTTTTTAATTTAACCCTCAATTTTAATGTGTTATTCGTGTTTGTTTCCATTTTACCAAGACTAATAAACTAATTAGTTCTTTAGGATGAAATAACTTATAACTATTTATAATTAAATAATATATCAACTAACGTTGGGATACTAGAGTTGTGGTTTCAGAATTTGTATCAAATTGAGCTTTTTAAAATCCTTGGGAACTATAGTTAGTAATGAATAGATTTTTAATCAAATAGATATGATATATAATGAGTGTATTCCTAATTTAAAAAAAATATCATGATGATTTGGATAATTTATGTAATAACCCATGTTTTTGAACTATATAAAAATCAAAAGGAAATTTATTTATTTAATGACCCATGATTTTGAATAAATTATTTCCAAATGAAAATGTGATTTTCACATGAAAATTTTTAGTGATGTTTTTAAGGTATATTCATCTATGTTAAAAATCATTGTCTAATAATATGATTCAAAATGGTTATAATATAATGATACCATACAACATATTTATCTATATGTCTTATTTTGTGTTTTATTGGTGGTATTTATTGACATTTGATTTTTTGGGTCATCAAATATGAATAATTATTTATTATTATCTAATTTTCATTGAGTTGTGTTGTTTAGTAATTTTTGGAATACATTTGAATATTAAGTGATGGGTGGGGTCTAGAATTAAATATCTACATGTTGAATCAATATCTATCCTGAGACAAAATAGGTTGTGTATTTGGATAAATCCTTACATATTTTGGTAATTTGTCTTGGAATGAGGCATTGATGGTATGGTTAAGATATCTAGAAATTTACATTACTTCATTGTAAAATTATTTATTGGTGTCCATGAGTTTTTTGTATATTTATGATGTCCATGGATTATTTTCAGTCTAATGTGGATATTTATGTATAATTATTTGATTATAATTTATTCCCATCATATTCTTCATGCCTTATATATTTAATGCTAGCTTACCATGTGTGTATTCACTTACTAAGCATCAGGGACCACATTTTTTTATGTTTCCTTTCGCAATGTTATTATGAATAGTACTATGATTGATAATTATGAACATGATACATATAATAATTTTTTCCTTAAATATAATAATATTTAAATTTTATGTTTTCAAATATAATATGATATTCAAGAATGTATTTAGTTTATAGAGCCTACTATACAATTAAGTTCTTTTGGATATGATCACTTGATCATATGCCAACATAATAATATAACCACAGAATCAGGGATACTGGGCTTAGGGACATTACATTTCATATACTCATTAAATGTGGAATCTAATTCTCAAAATAAAAAATAAGATTATTCTTATCACAGAAAGAAAGAGTCATGTATTCTTCAATTAACAAAAGGGTAGATATATCTGATTCAAAGAAAATAATTTTATGATTCTAATGGACTGATGTTCCATATTATAATTACGAAGGATTTTATAATACATTATTTGTAGTGTTATCATACACTCATAATGTTGAACACATCATTATCATCCTAGGAGGAAGGAGTCCAATTAGCCTCATCATTAAAGGATGAGCACATGTTAATGTTTACTGGGGAAAGAGTCACATAATATAATCACATATGGTAATGAATAGTATAAAATATGGTAGGGATTAACTATATTTTAAATTCACATGGATATTCATCCATTGATTCCCATAATCAAATAGAGGATACAATTAAGAGTCTAATTGGGAAACTCTAGAGTGTTTTATGATTTTTAGGAAGATATGATTTTTTCTTGTCTATAATAAAGAAATGGGATGAAATTGTTTTTTGGGTTTCGTGATTAAAACTCAATGATACATATTATGTATCTTATTATAGTGTGAATAAAAACCTGGTATTTATTGGTTTATATTTTAAGGCCTCATAATAGGATTGCTTGATGTAGATTGATATCATTTGATATGGTCGTTGTCTCTTGAATTGGATAAATCCATTGGATTTATTGAGGATTACAGATTTGGATATAGATAGAATGAATGATCATGGAGTGGACAGGGTTTCAATCACTAATGATAATATATCTATGTATTATAGCTAACATGGTTCTTAGGGTATTCCTAAGAAGCATTAAGGATACATATGGGGATTATTTTTTTGTTTGGATTTCTAGATAGTTATTAAGAGGAACCACTATGATACTACCAATGCCTTGGTTGTTAAAAAGCATATGTGAGTGATAGATCTAGCTATTGAAGAAAAATTCAAGGATACTTCCCAACCACTTATTGTTTTAGTGTGTATAAATATTGGAATCAATTATAATGATCATGCGTATGGATTTTTCATAATGGAAACCCATATAAGATACTTATAGATTTATAATGAAAAAAATATTCCTAAATGACAGATTAAATAATGGATATCATCAAGGAATGTTTAAGACATTAGTTTATAATAAGATTTTTATTGTGAAAATAAATTAATTTAAATAATGTTTATATTTTCTCAATATATGTTCCAGGTTAAAGGATTTTCTGTTAGATAATCTCAATCCTATGAAAATAAATTGATGGAATTATGTGATGTAATTTTTATACAACTATTACCTATAAAAACTTGATATATATATATATATTACATCTCTTCGATAATTGATGATACATGGATCCTCAATACTAAAATAACCACAAAATAATACATAATTATAACACAGCAATGAAACAGGTGGTTATGCGTAACAATTAATAAACTAAAAAAATTTAAGAAATTTATGTATAACTAAATTTACTGGGTATCAATTTATTATAATTGAAATTAAGAATCAATTTAGATTAAAAAAATATCTTTATGAAAAATGGTTTTTTTTAAATAAACATAGTTTATTTTTTTACACACTTATGTTAGAATTTATTTATTACACTTTTATAAAAATTATTTGAAAAATGTAAAATAATTTTTGGAATCATAATTTAAAAAATTATATTATATTGAATTGTTGATAATTTTCTGAAAATATTTTTTATTAATAGTGATAAAATTCTATTTTTTTTGAAAAACTACTTTTTTTTAAATAATTTAAAATGTTCCATTTTGTTTATTTTCCTAAAAATAAAATTAGTTCTATTAAATTATTTTTAATTCATATTATTTCATTTTAATCGATTATATGTTAAAATTTTATATAATATCTTCTTGTACTTATGAAGACGTTTATTTGGAAAATTATTTTTTTCATCACATCTCCAGGTTTAATTTAGAAAATATATTCTTCCAATTTTTTAATATATATTTGGAAATATGAAATATATAATTATTATATTAATTTTTAATATTTAATATTTTTGTGAATATAATAATTTTTTATAATTAATAGTTAAAATTGTAAAAATTAATCACTACGGTTAATGTTAAAGCGTGTTTACCGAGGGAAAATGAAATGGTAAGGGTATGTGTAAAAGTTAAACATATAAAAAAACATAATGTATACAATTCTTTTAAAACATATCACATCCCATATCCTAAAATAATTTCATCATGAATCATTTTTATTTGGAATGACTTTATCATATTGCATTCTTTTTGCAAATTTCAATAAAAATTCCAAGAAGATCCCATCCCCCATTTATAAAAGGACGCCTACACTAATATCGTATACCAATATCTATAGGTAATTTTTCAAGAAAATTATTCCTCAAATATATTCTCTACATACATATCCATGACCTATAGTCCTATTTTTATCATAAAACTAGTCCTAGGTGGCATTAGGTATAAACCAAAACAGGTCCTTTGGAGAAGATGTATAGTTATTTACCATGTATTTTAAATTTATTTTATCCCCTAACTAAATAAAATATCCACAAGAATTTCTGATTAAATTTAAAGAGGATTATATTTAATATACAGGGTTGTTCTAATGTTATTATGATACTTATATCAATCTCATATTACAACAAATGGGAAATGAAACTGCCAATCATGTGTTCGGTAGACTACCACCTCCTAAACTGATTGAATTCATTTTCCATCACCTATTATCCCAATTATATTTAATCAATTATTTAATTTATATATATTATATATTTGACATATTTATACATTGATAAAAATAATATAATGAATAACTGCATAACCTCGAATTTGTTGGAAAACTATAATGTTGTGTATGCATAAATTTGGTCTACCTCCTTCATGAAGCAATGTGAATCGTTTTTCATTTTATTAATAATGGATTGTTATAAGGGTTAATTTAATCAATATTTATGATATATATTATTGAATTATTATTTTAATTTCATATATTTTTTAACATTCTTTCTTTTTATATGTTAAAAAATAAAAACAATGTTCATGCAAATGTATTGCCTACCATCTTCATCAATAGTGTGAATCATTTTTCTACATATAAATTCAATGGAATATTTAAGATAATTATATATTGAATATATAATATATTAATATCGTGGTTATGATTGTTAATATTACTTGAATATGATCCATGTACAAGGACTGAAACTACCAAACCAAAATATACAAGAAAAACGAAGAAGTTAACCTCTAAAATAATTTTTAATAAATATTGGTAAATAATAGGGTGATAAAAAGTTATAATAGAATAATATATTTTATTTAATATATTACGATTATTAAAGATTAATTATATATTTATTATATTTTATATTTATACATGTACAAAACAAACTAGTCCTTAGTTAAGGGTTCCTCATCTAACATTTACTTCCATGAGACACATTACATATTAACCACTTATTTCTTATTATATTGGTTTATATACAACCCCATTTATATGTTATTTCGTGAATATATTTATATTGATGAGGTATTATGATTTATTTGATGTTATTTGTTTCATGGGAGTTATTATTCGAATGTTACCAAACTGGTAAGGGTTTTATGATTACAATATCATAGTTTATCAAACATATATATGATTATGTATCAAATGATGATATATTATGATATGTGTATCATGAAACTAATTAATTTTATTATCATATAGTAATTCATGAACCTTTTAAGTAATTCAATAATTTTTTTAACGTTTATTCATAGAATTATTCAGAAGGATTTTTGAAGAAAATATGGCGTTATTTTTCTCTTTTGTTGAAAATAATTTATCATCCATGTTAATTTTTAACAAAAAATTTTTCAAAAACAATTTTATTATTCATATTTATTTGTTTACAGTAATGTTTAATTAAGATTTTACTATTAAAAAACTTTTAAAAATTAATCTTCTTTATTTTCATTTTAACAATCGACTTTGACTTTGTAAAACTAATGTAATAAGAATATTTTTTTAAATACTCATCGTGATGGAAAATTACCGAAATCATGGCCACTGAATTTTTGAATATTTATTTACATTTATACATGTTTATTTTTAAGGAAAATATTTTTCCTAATATTTTTAGTTTCTTTAAAACCTGATTTGGAATGTAAAATAAATATTTTCCTCATTAATGATTTCAATGGAAATTTTATGGTATTTCCATTCGTGAATGAAAACCCCATCTATTTAATGTATGATGCACTAAGAATATATTGTAAAAATATTTTAGTTATTCCTATAAATGTTTTATGATTAGTTTTTCTTGGGTGTACTATTCCTATACGATTATCCACAATACTCTAGATGATTTGTGATTAAGTAAATTAATTGGGGAAAGTATTAATATTCATATGATAGTTTTCCAATATGGTTGTTATTATGTTTATCGATTGGTGAAAATATTTATATTGGGTATGATTTTTTTTCAGTATGAATATTTATATTGATTATGTATCTCTTATTTTATATGAGGGAGCCATTCATCATTGTACGTGATTGAAAATTATGGCTATAGCCCATTGATCCATCGGAATGTATCATCAGACAAAAAGGATTAGGATTTTAGAAGGGGGTTTACCTGGTTATATATGATGTCCATTAACAATATATGGAATTCATTATTATAATGTGTGGAATTATGAATTACATTATTATATGGTCAGTAATTTATATCCATGTGATTATTCGATTAGATATAATATCCATTGATATGTTTCAATCTCATTAGATTATTTATGTAGATTTATTTTATCATCATTTTTTCCTACAATATTATTCATTATGTTAACATTATTTATTTAATTGAACATGTTTCAGTTATTAATGATTCAATATTAATTATTCATGATTAATTCATGATAGAATCCATTATACACAAACACTTAATGTATATTATATCTCATACCTTCCTTGTAATTACTTTCCCCATGTTACCAAAAACAATATTATGAGTGATATAAAGGGATATTATAATTGGTATAATAGTTTCACCAAAGAAAATTATATGTTTTATTTTATGTTTTCAATTATAATATGATATTCAAGTATATATAATGTATTTCCTGATTGTTAAACTATTTAGTCCTTGGGGATGTGATTCATTTTATACAATAACAATGTAAGAGTGTAACCACCAACTATAGGCTACTAGGGTAGGGGTTTTTATATATGGTATCATAGAAAGTCTAATATAAAACATTGTAACTAGATTTATGAAAACATAGATTAGATAAAAGAACCCGAATACTGAATTTTAAGATAAATCTCAATATATAGAGTCATTACATAGTGTTGTTAAGTTATTGGCCTTATAGATTTCCCAGCAAAAAATACATTTATTAATAATAATAGCGGATTTGGTTGTATAATATATGTATATAGAGGATATAACTCTAAAATGTGAACATTCATCTATGACTGAATCATTATTTTGCGCATGACTACATTTATTTCTACGCAACATCTTTGACACTCTTAGGGGATATGCTTTTGTTAATTCATAACTTCATTAAAAACCGTTGTAAAGTATTCAAAAAAATTATTACTTAAGAATATTCCCCATAATATATAAAGTATGATTATGTGATTTTTATGAATAAATATTTTAAATTAGGTTATTTGTATCACCAATTTTGAAACTATAAATTATTTATCATAATGTTATAATCTAATCTTATATATAACATTGTTTATAAAATTTAATTTATATAATAAATGGAAACCTTATCAATGAACACAATATGTTAAGGGATTTCACACCTAGGTAATACAATGAAGGAAGAGTTGGACATGGGGCTAGTTAAAAACTAATTATTATATATTAGAGAATTTCACTTAGGATATGTCCATTAATCATTACTATATATAGTAGAATGCAGATCCACAATGTGGTTTAACAATGTTATATTGTTTCATTCATCAATAAACTTCATCATTTAATGTTAATACAATGTTATTTATATCAATGAAATGGATATGTTTAGTAGAAATGATATTCATTCCTTGGGAATAAATCAATGGTAGAATGTTTTTATGGAAGTTTATCATTTATTGGGGATGAATTATAATGTTGTTAATTGATTCAAAACACTATGGTTGTTGAAGAAATTTAAAACATGTGGTGGAAGGATTTTGTGGTACTCTTCTTGTAAAAATATTTTCCTCATGATAAATGAGAAGATATGAAGAAACAATTATTGATTTTAAGACAAAAATAAGAGAAATATGATTTATTTATGATGAAAAATTACATAGTTAGAATATAATAATTAAAAATACATATGTAATTCAAAGAAAATGATTTAATATTTCATTGATGTGTAATTTGAAATCCTTCGAATGAAACTAGTACCCTATGAATTATCACATATTGAGAAAATAAGATTGTGTGCACTCAAGACTAAGAATTAATTCTATACATCATATGTATTAAAATGAAGAAAATAAAATAATTGGAAATATAAAAAATATGTAAAAGCCTATAAAATAAAAGTGAAGTAGTGAGGAATATAATTTCCAACATGTAATAAATAGAGAAATTAACGCCATGAAAAATACATGTTAGGAGTGGGGTTTTCTATAAGTATGGAGAGAAATGAAATCATAGTAATGATTGAATGAGAAATAAATAAGATTCCAATGTGTAATGCTTCAAATTTAAGGATATGGTATAATAAGGAAATTATTTTCCCATGAATCGATGGAATTTTCCCAAAAAAGGAAACAAGATAACGACCAATCCTATGAAATCACATAAACCAAGGTTGAATACACTAATGATGTGGTGGAATTTACATTACACTGATATTAAAATTCATAAAATTCATTATTTTATTTTAGGTCTTTGAAATATTTTATACGTTTATAGATTTCAGTGAAAAGTATATATTTCACCAACATAGATATAAGTGTTTTTTCAATAATAAATCTTAGTGCAAGTCTCTTCATAGCAAGGATGTTCTAGTATGTTCCCACAATTATGCATAAAAATGCCATATTTAATTACATCAATATTATACCCATAGTAGATTTCTGAATAATCCCTGGTACGTACTATCATTCAATACATGGAAAAAAATAATTATGGAAAAAAGAAGAAAATTAATATTCTTAAAGAAGATATATAATCCATTATCATTAAAGGGGAGACTTCATCTTCTTAGTAATTTTTAGATCGACCAACAATATCTTTTCAAAATGAGATTACTTGGGGGAAGAGTAGAAAAAATATATGAATGGAAAAAATAAGCACTAAATTGAAGATGTTATAGTTTAACATGAATATAATGATTTAAAACATGAGGAATTACTTGTACCTCCACCAGGGAATGAAGTTGATGTTTCCATTGATTTAATCCTTGATGAAATAACAATATAAAGATATCCATATATAATAATCACTAATAAATTAGGGACGTAAAAGAAAAAACTAGAATATTTATATGGTAAGGGATTTATATGCCCAAATGATTCACCTTGGGGAGCCCCAGTTTTTTTTACCAAGAATAAATATGGATATATTATATTTTTCATTTGTTTTAATAAAATCAATACTATAAAAATTAGGAACAATTATCAGGTACCATTCATTGATGATTTATTGAACAATATTTATTAATATTAATATTTTTCAAGGATTGAAATTCATTATGGGTATTAATAGTTGTGATTAAAAATTGATTATTTTACTAAGAAAATATATTTTATGAGGTAGGAACATTGAAAGATCACGATAATGACTTTTGGATTTATTAATGGACCATCTATCATTAGGGATCTAATGGATATAGTTTTTAGGAAATATCTAGATATTTTCTTGTATTTTTTGATGATATCATAGTGTAGTCTACATTATATGACGAAAATGAGAATCACTTGAAGATCACTTAGAAGAGTTTTTGAAGAAAATACTAATATTTTATATTTATAAAATTTGAATTCTGGTTTCATAAAATAGGATTCCTTGGACATATTGTCTAAACAGATGTAATATTAGTTGATACCATGATGAACAATTCCACCCAAGATTAGAAAACTACTACAAATATAATCAATGTATATATTTTCAAAGGTTTGGTAGTTACTATCATTGATTTATACAAAAAAATTTCTTGTTTGGGTAACCTATTAACCAAGCATACATGTATGGTTTTTTAGATCATATGAAAAATGCAGGGGAATGATTTTTTGAAGAATTGAAATGGTTAATAGGGAATGATATGATTTTGACTCTACCTTTAGGAAATTATGGGTTTTTAATATATAGTGATTCATTAATGAAAATAATTGGTTGTTTCTTAAATAGAATGACAATGTTAATACCTATTAATAATTGTATTTAAATATAAGTGAAAAAAATATCACCCAATTGGAAGCCATAATATTTTCATTGATGATATGTAGACATTATCTATTTTGTGAGAAGGGTTAGATATATTAAAATATAATGATTTTTGAATACATATATTCCTATAAATTGCTCAACATGAGAAAATAGAGATGGTATAAGGACATGACCTTAAAAAATACATAATATTGAATTTAATGAATAATTCACATTGAGGATATTTTCAAGTTTAGTGTTTTAGAGAATTATGACATAACTATTACATCCCAAAAGATTAAAAAGAAGACACTTCTACTCTGTTACTATTTTTTCATAAAATAAAAACTCTTAAAAAGAGGCATGTATAGTTCCATGTTTTAGACAACATGACTATTCCTTGATCCCATCCTTGACCATATTCATCTTTAAGTCCTATGAAAAATATTTCAAAACATGGGATGATCATAAAAAGCTCAGTTAGGGTTATAAAATAATGAGAAAAAACCTTAGTTCAAAAATACATACAAATAATGAACTATTTTACTTACCACATGAAATCACATGATTTATGAATATCATATAGAAATCATAAATCATAAAGTAAACTTTTGGCATCCATAAAATACTTACTTTGTAGCTATCACATCTATATAGGTAGTTACTTTTGAATACCGATCATAGTATATTCCTTAAAAATATTAAGAGAAATATCCATGTTTACCTCCGGCATGTTACCCAATTCATTGGAAAGATATCTCTAGCTCACCTAACCTTGGTTTATCACATAACCACTCATATATGTAAACAATGACCAAGAACCAAAACATAATCATAACACTTAACATAAGTATAATGTAAAGATAACTTTCCAACATTGTAATAACAATATATCATATCAAGATATTGAAATAATAAATCGATTCTAAAAATAATTTTCAATAAAAAAATCCTCAAAATGATTATTTGGAATTTATTTTTCCTTTTTAAAAATAATACGGCTTGTCAAGGAAGCCAAAGATCAAATAACACTCGCGGCAGCGGAAAGGTCATTGTCAACGCTTATGTTAAAAAGAAACATGTTTTTTGTCATTGAGAAAAAGTATTTGTAGAAAAATATTCCCTTGGAATGAAATGAAATGTCAATGGTTTTTATATATCGTATAAAAGAAAGTCATGTATTAGAATAAAATATGCCTCAATGAAAGGAGATTGAGATGAAGTCCCTTACCTCATGTCTAACATGAATCAATCGTTCTATAATCTCATGAATATTAAACTAAATTTTATTTCTACTTGATTAAGAACATTTTTCAATTTTATTATTTCTTTTATATTACTTCTTATAATGTTATAAACATTATGAAATCATTTAAGTTAATATCATTCGTTTTGTCGATATTTGGTACCTTAGTAAAAAATGAACACCTTGTATTTACAAGTTGTACATGTTGTCAATAGTCCATTATATCCAGAATGATATTAATTATTTATATATGAAATATATAATATATAACCAGTATATATATTTTTATAATAGTACATATCATTTGGAGGTAAGAAATGAAATGCATCGTTCATGGAGACAGTAAGCCATGCTTACACATGTATGCTACTTTCATTTATATATCTTATTCTAATAGAATTAAAACATAATGACACATAGGTATATTAAAATTATAGTATGATATCATATATAATATCATTGACTCCATTCTTTATACGTCCCATATATGGCATTAATGAGTCATATCACTTTGAGGTGGTGGTAGTCCGCACTTTCTCAAATGAAATTATCATGTTTAACCATAATAGAAACCATGAAGGTATGATCTAAAATAAAAAAAATGCATAAAGAAAACATAAACATAATATATATCATATATAAATATAGCTTCATCTTAATGGAAATCATGATTGGCGGTAGGAGATAATCGAACAATCATCGTTTCATGAAGCGTTATTTTTCCATCCACAGAAACAGTATGATCTTCACCCATTAGATGGTGGTCTGTGTTAGTTTAGTTTGATTAATTCTCATAAAAACATCCTAGTATATTGATTATATGGGTTTTGTTATAAAATAAAGTAATAAAAAGATATTAGGGGTTGGATAGGAAAAATAAACGAAATGAAGTTAAGAGAAACTCTTACCATTAATTTGGGTAAATTTATTTGGTATGAAGTAAAATGGTCTCTTGAAGTTCTTTAATCCTAAATTAAGGCTTCTAGGATGATGAGAGGGATGCAGGGAGCTTAATTTTTCAGCGATTGAATGATTCAAAAGGATATAGAGGTGTGAGGCTTTTGTTAGAAGTGATGGATTTTAATAAGGTAGGTGATGGGCTCTTTAGGAATGTGTGATAATATTATTTTGTTATATAATACCATTTGGTTTTTAAAGGCCCCAAATTCATCAAGTTAGAAGATAAAATGACTCATGGTTGAAATAAAATCATCCAATAAGAATTGGACAGGTTTTTGATGTTATTTTAATATTTATAATATTATATATTTAAATCATTAATTAATGAGGTAAACACTACATCATTATTGTGTCATAAATAATTTTATTTATTCGATCTCTCAATATTATAAAATAAATACCATGATGTAGTAAATATTTTTATCTTTACAATGAATATTTTTAGTCTAAATAGATATCTTCATTAACACCATGTAAAAATTAATTTACAAAGAGATATTTGTTTATGTGAATTTTTCCTTTACATTAAAATAATTAAAATAATGTGTCATTATCATTCATAATTGGCTCCATGGGGTCCCAAAATCAAGCCTTGGATTCCCATGGTAGTACATTACTTATCCAATAAGGTTTGGACATGTGTTAAGTTAATTTTGAATTATTGTAATATTCTTTTTTACCTTGAATTACCCTATTTACCTTTAACTACATTAAATAAAAGTCATAAGTGACTATTCACCAAAAAAATTATTTTCACCTTATTGAACCAAATATTACTTATCAATAACAACTATTTATGTAGGATTTTTGAAATTCAAATCACAGAACTGGTAAAATTTTATTTAAATGAAAAAGACAGTTTTTAACTACTACTAAGTGGTTTCACTATGCATCAAAAATTGATGTTTTTCAACAAACTACCTAAAATTAATCCTAAGATATATTTGATATTCCAAATTCAAATATAATGTCTATTTTAAAAAATTATAAACATAAAAGTTGCATTAATTAATTTAAAACTAATTTCCGTTGTTAAAACAAATATGGTGTTTTTAAGAAAAAATAACTATCAAAAGATTGACACTCATTTATGTTCAATTTCATTGTGAAATTAATTCCAATGAGAAAAATTGGATTAAATGGTAAAAATATATTTTAATCACACATTGAAATTAATTAAAAAGATAATCTAACCATATGAATATATTATATTAAAATGCAGTTTTGAATTAAAATACAATATTTTTTTACTATTCATTAAAAAAAGAACATTATCGAAAAAATTCCTAAAAATTTACACAAATTAAATTTTGATACTCCCTTTCTAAAATAAGTATTTTATTTTGTCAAATATAATTTATTAATGTGACCAAAACTATATTTATGGAGGGTTAGTCATTAAAAGGTGATAAATCAAACTTTTAATGTAAATTTTGATTAAAATAAGATTAAATCACATTTTAAGCCTCTAAATTTTATTGGATAATTATAAATACATTTAACAAACATGTATAATCATATTGTACTTATTTTTGTACATTCCTGCCAATACAACAACTAGGAGTTAACTCTCATTTAAAATAAAAATATTATATTGTTAGTGTTCCACGTAAGATTTCAATGAAACCTGTTGTTGTGTATCAGGTAAACTATCAAACAAATGAACCCCTTTAATGTAAAATTAATATTTAGTTCACAAATATTAATAAATAAAAATATGTCTTATTCTTTATTTACATTGGATGTTACATCCATCCCCCCTTTTTGGAATTGCGTCCTCGAAATTTTAATTATCAGAATAAGTGGGGTTATTTATCCCTCATAGAATTTTCAGAATCCCACGTTGCCTATTCAACCACATGGGTTTTCCACAAAACCATTACATGGTGAATTATCTTATTACACAACACTTGCTCTCTACGGTCTAGAATCTGGACTTTTTGTTCCTCATAAGGGAGATTCTCTTCCAACTGAACCACCTCTAGTATAAGGACCCGACCTTAAAACATTACATAATCTTGAATTAAAGGAATAATTCAGATTTGGAATATTTTCAGTTTTAGAGTTTTAGATAATTAAGACATCACTATTACATCTCAAAAAATTAAAAAGTATATACTTCTACTCAGTTTCCATTTTTTTCATAAAATAAAAACTCTTGAAAAAAGAGTCATGTACAATTCCATGTTCTAGATAGCATGAATTCCCATGATCTCATCCATGACCCTATTCCACTTTATGACCTATTAAAAACATTTCAAAAACTTGGGATGAGCATATAAAACTCAGTAAGGAATATACGTAACCACCCGTAAAATGTCAAAGTACCTGTCAAATGTCACCGTGTACGTAACCACATGTCATGGTATTCATGGAACCACCAGTCATTTGTTTTATCACATAACCACCTATCAAATGTCCATGTAACATTATAAAATCATAAGGCATAAAACAAATATCAAGGAAAGAAAACATTTCCACATTTCAATCAAAATTTATCACTTAAATATATTGACATAACAAATCCCTTATCAAAACCATTTTCCATACCAAAATAAATAAAAGATTATATGGTATTTATTCTATTCTAAAAACATTAACGCTTGTTGAAGAAGCGAAAGATCAAATAATACTCCAAGCGGCGGAAAGGTCTTTGTCACCACGTATGTTAAAAGCAGCATTCCTTTTTGTCGTTTAGTAAAACACTTCGTAGAAAAATATTCCCTTTGAATGAAATGAAAAGTAAAAGGTGTTTATACAGTGTAAAAAATAATGTCTTGTATAAAAACAAAATATTTCTCAATGAATGTAGATTGAGACGAGTCTCTTACCTCATGTCCGACTTGAATCTATCATTCTTTATTCTCTTTTAAATCCGGTAACTCCCATTGGTTTGAACCAAAAGTGATTCTTGAAGAGGTTTTGGCCTATGGTAAGGATTCTATGATGATGAGAGGGATATTGAGAGCTTATATTAGTAGAGTTTGGACGAGCCAATGGTCTTTATAATTGTGAGAAATGGATAAGAAATGGGGTCTTTTTTTAAGGGAGAGGTGGGGATCTCTTGGAAAGCTTGAAAATAATATTTTATTATATAATTCTTTTTGGTTTCTAAAGGTCCAAAAATAATTAAAGTCGAAGCTAAGGTGTCCCATGTTTGAAATAAAATCATCCAATAAAAATTGGACAAGTTTTGGATATTGTTTTAAAAATTATATTCTAATTAATTTAAATTATTCAATAATGAAGTAAACCATGCATAATCCTTGTGTCATAAATGATTTTATTTATATGATGTCTAAAAATTATAAAAAAATTACCATGATGTAGTAAATCTTTTTGTATTTATCTTACCCATGTGGCTCCATAGGGTCCCAAAAATTGACCCATGGATTTTCTTGGTTGTCCACGACTTATCCAATATGGTTAATACATGTTTCAAGGTAATTTCATATTATTATAACATTATTTTTACCTTAAATTACACTAATTACCTTTAATCATGATTAATAAAACATAAAAGTTACTATTCACGAAAATTGCATTCATCCCATTGCACTAAATTTTACATACAAATGACAAAAATGTATGAAATATTTTTGATATTCAATTCAACGAAGTGGAAAATTTTCTTTTTATGAAAAAATAAGTTTTTTAACTACCACTTAGTGGTTTCACTATTCATCAAAAATGATGTTTTTCAGAAAAATACCAAACAATAACCCTTATATATATTTGATATTACAAATTAAAAAATGTTGTATATTTTAAATATTTTAAAACATATAAGTTTCATTAATTAATTTTATATCTAATTCTCGTTTTCATAACAAATAGCGTGTTTTTAAGAAACAATATCTATCAAAAGACTGAAACTTGTTTATGTCTATTTCAAAGTGAAATTAATTCCAATGAAAAAAATTGGATTAAATGGTAAAAATATATTCTAATTACACATTAAATCCAATTGAAAAGATAATCTAAACATATAAATAAATTATATTAAAAAGAGGACTGGACTTAAAATACAACATTTTTCACTATTCATTAAAAAATCAACTTTATCGGAAAAATTCCAAAAATTTACACAATGTAAATTTTGGTGTCCTGATTATAAAGAAGAATTTTATTTAGTCCAATAGAATTTGTAATAGTGGCCAAAACAATATTTAAAGAGGGTTCTCCATCGAACATAGCAACCCCATTAAAGTAAAATTAATACTTAATTAAAAAATATTAATAAATATGAAAATGTATTAACCTTTTTTTACCTAGGATGTTACTTCCTTCCCCCTTTTTGGGAATTGTTTCCTCGAAAATTTATTCAATTATAAAATAAATGGGGGGTATTTATCCCTCAAATAATTTTTATATTCCCACGTTTCCTCTTCAACCATATGGTTTTTTCAAAAAACCTTCACCGGATGAAGTACCTTATTCCGCAAAACTTGCTCTCTACAGTCAAGAATCAGGACTGGTTGTTCCTCCTAAGAAATATTCTCTTCTAACTGAACTACTTCTAGGCTCAAAACATGAGATGGATCTGGAATATACATTCTCAACATTGAAACATGAAAAACATTATGTACCTTGGACAAACATGGAGGTAATTCCACTCCGTATGCAACTAATCCAACATTCTCCTGGATTTCACAAGGTCTAATGAACCTGGGACTCAGGTTTCCTTTCTTGCCAAAAATAATCACACTTTTCCATGGAGAAACATTGAGAAAAACATGATCACCTATATAAGGCCCCGACCATAAACATTACTTATTCTTGAATTAAATCAATAATTCACATTGAGGATCATTTCAGGTTTAGTGTTTTAGATAATTAGGACAAAACTATTACATCTCAATGATTACAAAGAAGACACATCTACTCAGCTTCCATTTTTTTACAAAATAAAAACTCTTTAACAAAAGATACATGTCTAGTTCCTTGTTTTAGACAGCCTAACATTTACTTGATCCCATCCTTGAACCTATTAAACATAATGTCTTGTGAAAAACAATTCAAAAAAACTTGGGATGAGCATAAAAATCTCAATAAGGTTTACACAAAGAAGGAAAACTATAATATTTTCAAAACAATAGGTAAACCATGAATACTTTATCAAATAAATACTTTTCAACTTTATGTAGTAGTAAATACTCTTCACTAAATAAAAGATCATTACATACCCTTTTATGACCAAAATATTACCATAAAACCCATATAAAGAACACATAACATATAAAGGTAAATTGGGACATAAAAATACTTAAATGTAATAACCATACGATCGACTTCCACAAATATCACTAAATGGAATAGCCATACGGCTGACTTCCATACCCAGTGCATTGGAGGTTATAACCTAACCACCCGTCCTGGTATTCACAACAGCACCCGTCATATGGTTTATCACCTAACCACCTATCAAAAGTCCAAGTACTATTATAAAAATCAAAGCACATATATAAACATTTCACTATTTACATTTCAATTGGAATAACAATATATTATTTCCAGATATCGATAAAATCAATGATTTATCAAACTATTTTCAAAACCATTTAATAAAGAGATTTTTGAATCAAAGTGTCCCATACCACTTTGAAGCATCTAAAGGTATAAAATTTAATCAAAAATTTATAATATGATGAGAATAAAGGTATTCATGATATAATATTCCGAAGGACAGTATATACACCATATCGATTTTAATTGTAACATAACAACAATGATGTCTCAATGGAATGTAATTTGAGACTCAATTCCTTATAAAGACGGTATCCTTTGATTAAGGATAAATGAATTACATAATTATGTGTGACAAAATAATACACCAAATATAAGTGTATATTAAGTGTAAAAAATTCATAGTTCACTCACACATATTCATAGAACGACACATTGAAGGAGTACAAGTTTATCCCAAAGAATCGAAATTGGGTTAAGATATTCCATTGCAAAAATTCAACAGCCTAACGACGTCACTTCAAAATTCAGAAAATGAGTTGATGGGAGATAAAAATGGTATGTCATCACTTGTAAATTAAATTTATAGTAATAAGGATATATGAGAACATATCCCAACATAAGAAGATGTAAATTAAAAGACATAACCAAAGAAGTCTTTTTAAAAGAAGAGGAGGGTGAAAGGTCCCCTTACCGATTTGGGTAACTTTCGAAGTGTACACCCCATGGAAAAAGGGTCATGCAATGATAATATAAATACCCATAAATGAAATTATATTACAAAAAGTGTATAATAATGGGCAGTACATACACCAATCAAATTAAATGGTGTCAAATGTATCATTAATCTAATGGGATTAAAAGTGAGATGAAAAATCCCTTATGAAAACTCGGCAGCCTAATGGCGCCACTTAAAACATCCAAAAATCGATTTACAAGGTCAAATATGGTCTCTCATAATATAAAAACAAAAAGTACAGTATGAGGAATATAAAATAAAATCCCCAAACATAATAATGATTATCTTAACAGAAAAGGAATAAAAGAGAGTACTTAAAAAGAATGGGATATGTAGGATCCATTACGAAAACTCTGCAGCCTAACGACACCACTTAAAACATCCAAATACTGGATTGATGAGATCAAATAGGGTCTCTTATCATATTAAAATAAAAAGTACAGAAAGAGGAATATAAAATAACATCCCATAACATAATAAAGAAGAGATTAAAGTAAGTTACATAAAAAAGTGTACTTAAAACAAAATAGAGAGGTAGGATCCCTTACGAAAACTTGGCAGCCTAACGGCGCCACTTAAAAGTTCCATAAAATGGAGTGATGAGATCAAATAGGGTCTCTCATAATATTAAATTAAAAAGTACATAAAGAGGAATATAAAATTAAGTCCCCCAACATAAGAAAGAGGAGATTAAAGTAAGTGACATAAAGGAGAGTACTTAAAAAGAAAGAGATAAGTAGGATCCTTTACCTCAACTCCAACCTGTCTTCTTCGTTTCTTTATATTCCTAAATAATAAACTTTGTTCAACATATAATTACATAATAAAAACCTTTAAATATTATTATTCAGTTCATATCACATATTATAATGTTATAATAATTGGTTAATAATGTGAGTTCATATCAGACGTTTTTGTCAATGTTTGGTATATGAGTAAAAAATGAACTTGTTTGAGAATGATTGTCTATGTAGTTATAAGTAAATCATCTCTATAATAGTATTAATTATTTAAATATCATATATATCTTGTAGATATTCATTTTATACTATTCCATAACATTTGGATATAAAAAGAAATGAAATGCACCATTCATGGAGACAGTAGACTGTATGTACGCATGACCGCTACTTTCATTTCCTTGTCATTTTAATGGAATTAAAAATAAATGAGATATATATATTATAATTCCAGTATAATATATATGTTATATAGGTCACATATGTTCATTTATTTCATTCTTTATAAATTCCATGTATTGCATGAACGAGTCACATCACTTGAGGGGGTGGTAGCCACAGTTTCTCGTATGAAATTATCGCATTTGAAAAACATGCAAAGAATAACGGTATGTTTTAAATATAAAATACAGAAGCATATAGAAAACATAAATACCATATATATCATATGAAAAATACAGTGACATCCTAATTTCCACCTTAATGGTGTTAAAATAATATTGAACAATCATCATTTCGTGAGGCAGTAATTCACCATCCACAGAAATAGTATATTCTTTAACCATTATATGGATATGTGTGTACGTGTAGCTCTAATAATTCTTATAAAAACATCATAGTATATTTAATATACTTGTGTTTTTACAAAATAAAGTAATTAAAATAGTTTAGGAGGATTGAGAAGATAAATAAAACAAATGCACACAAGTGAAGACATTACATTTAAATCGGGTAACTCCCTTTGGTTTGAACCAAAAGTGTTTATTGACGAGCTTTCTACCTAAGGTGAGGATTCAATGATGAAGAGAGGGATGTGGAGAGATGAAATGGGCAGGGTTTGGCCGAGCCAAGGCTTGAGAGGTGTGGGTATGGAGGTAGAGGTGGGGGCCTTTTGTAAGAGAAGAGGATGGGGACTCTTGGAAAGTTATAAAATATTACATTATTATAAAATTCATTTCAGAATTTAAAGGTACTAAAACGATATAATTCGAGGATAAGGTGATAAGGTTTTGAAATCCACCCATCTAATAGGTTTGTGACAAGAGTAAGATGCAGATTTTACCCTATCTTCTAATTTTATTTAAATCATTCATTTATGAGGTAATCACTGCATCATCACGCTGTCATAAATAAATTAATTTATATAATGCCTAAAAATTATAAAAAAAATCATGATGTAGGAAATCATTTTATATTTATAATGAATTTTTATAGTTAAAAATATGAGTTGTATAACCCCATTTAATTTTTTTAGTAAAACAATACATGTTTGTGAAATTGTAATTTTACCTTTAAATAAAAAGTTATTAATGTCATTTTCCGACCATAGTGGCTCCATGGGGTCCCCAAGATGACCCATGGATTGTCTTGGTCGGCCAGGACTCATCCAATAAGGGTAGGACATATTTAAAGGTCATTTCATATTATTATAACATTATCTTTACCTAAAATTACAGTAACAACCTTTAATCGCAATTAATAAAACTTAAAAGTTACTATTCACCAAAAAATTATTTTAATCCCATTAAACCAAATTTTACATCATAATTACAACCATGTATATCAGATGTTTTAAAATCAAATCATAGAAGTGTTAAAGATTCATTTAAACAAAAAATCCGTTTTTTAACTGCCACTTAGTGGTTTTACTATTCATCAAAAATTGAAGTTTATTCAGAAAAATACCAAAAATTCACCCTAAGATATATTTGATATTCTGAATTAAAAAATGATGACTATTTTAAAAAATTCAAAACATATAAGTTGTATTAATAAATTTAATATTTAATTCCTACTGCAAAAACAAATAGCGTGTTTTTAAGAAACAATATCTATTAAAAGATTGACACTAGTTTAAGTCCAATTTCAAAGTGAAATTCATTCCAATGACAACCATTGGATTAAATGGTAAAAATATATTCTAATTTTACTTTAAAACCAATTCAAAAGATGATATAATCATATAAATAATTTAAATTAAAAATATTTTTTGAATAAAAATACAACAGTTTTCACTTATTCAATAAAAATGAACTTTATCGTAAAAATACAAAAAATTTACACAAAGTAAATTTTGATTTCCCGATTCTAAAGTAGTATTTTATTTGGTCCAATATAATTTATAAAAGTGACCAAAACTATATCTAAAGAGGGTTCTCCAGCAAAAGGCGGCAATTCGAGCTTTTAGTGAATATTAGAGTATCTATGCCTAAAATTGAATTCTTTTTCTTATTTTAAGCCTTTATATATTATTGGATAAATGTAAAAACATGTATAAATCATATATAATCATATTTTAGTTATTTATATTAATTTCCGCCAATAAAATGGCTACATTCTAACTACCATTTAAATTAATATTATTATATTACTAGTGTGCAACGTAAGATTTCAAAGAAACTGCTTATTGCGTATCAGGTACGCTATCGAACATAGCAAACCCTTTAAAGTAAAATTAATATTTTATTCACAAATATTAATAAATATGAAAAATTAATATTCTTTATTTACCTGAGATGTTACATCTTCCCCCCTTTTGGGAATAGCATCCTCACAATTTTAAAATTGGTCATGGAAACTTCATTGAAAGCCCCACATTAGAAAAGGAGTAAATTAAACTGTCACTGTAAAAGAAAGAAAGGGAAGTACAAAGGTCACCAGAGTTAACCCATACTAGGATTACATGTAG
Organism: Viscum album; assembly: GCA_963277665.1. Lineage (NCBI taxonomy): Eukaryota > Viridiplantae > Streptophyta > Magnoliopsida > Santalales > Viscaceae > Viscum > Viscum album. The sequence continues at coordinate 1,940,251,389 of OY728133.1, read as the reverse complement.
GAAAACATGGATATTGAAGTAAAAAAGGGTCATGTTCTGAGGGAGAGTGATAGAAAATAAGATTAGGAGAAAGATAACCACCCGAAAAACACAAACATGTGATGGGTTAAAAAGTATTGGATTCCCCAGTAGGAAGAGTTTACGGACAAATTTTTTGTTTTAAGTTAATTTTCATTGAGGAATTTTTTTATGATCTTAACTAAATCATAAGGAAACATACTTTCTTGTTATGTAGACTCTTATCTCCTACTAGATTTCTTACACAAACTGATATTTTCTCCAAAAGACGAGTATTTACGACGACTTGTTCACATTAAGAGAGCTATAATAAACTTTTAGTGAATCACCTAATCTAAAAAAGATAACTATATATTTCACATGCCTTTAGACCTTAACCAAAACCAAAATTGTTAGAACAATATTAGATAATCCACAAAAAGATAATCCTTTATAAAAAGAAAATCTATTCTTAATCTCCAAAATTATCCCAACAAAACCCAAAGTTCAACGAAGACCATTTGATAAACAATTTTTCCACAAAATTCTTCAAAGTAAACCAAACTAAGATTGAAACCCAAATATTTGAAGGATTTAATCAAATAGTCTTCTAAGGTACAAATTAACATTTATCTCCAAATAACATCAGTGTCTCTTAAAGTCTCATACTGAAAAGTAATTAACCTAATCATATATCCTCCATGATAGGTCAATATTTTCCTTGAAAACCCAAAATGAACTTATTCTGGATTCATAAAATCATTTCACTAAAAATAATAAGTCCTACTAACTAGGGACTTCACGTAGTCCAGTGGTAGACGATAAATACCATTCACACTTTGGTTGTGGGTTCAATTCCTGCAGCTTTGTCCGATTCGACGAGTTGTCACATGGTCTGCATGTTTTGCATTTTAAAAAATTATATAATTCTTAAAACATTCCCCAAAATGAGATAAAATCATCAAAAATAATCATTATAAATTTTAACCTCAAGTTTATCTCATGCCTTTCATTTTCCATTATAACATATAGTAACCCATAATTACCTGAAAAGTAAGGATCATGTAAACCCTAATGGTTACCTTTATAATTATCACATGAACATCATCATCGAGTTGGTTCTGGCGTACATGATGCATTAGATAACTCGCCAAGGTTCAATTGGTTGAACATGTATCCTGATAGTTGGTTTAGAACAACCACGATATTTCTCATTGAATCCCCCATTTCATCCAGTCTCATAATTAGAGAACCACCACAGTTTCTTTCAAAACCGTTGTCACTTTGGTGCCTACTAGATCCATCAATTTACTAAAACTCAAAAGGTCAGTTTGAGTATATCAACTAAATCATCCTATATTAAAGAAGAAGATAAACACTAAGATATACTTATCCAAGTTATCTCAAACTCATTCCAACATTCAAAAATAACAATGAATCTAGCTAATATAATAACCATTGTGGTTATACACAACTTTTCCCTTATGCATAAACAACACTCTAACCTTTAATGTTATCTAAACTAACTACTGATACCAACTATAAGGCCCCGACCTTAAACATTACGTATTATTGAATTAAATGAATAATTCACATTGAGGATCTTTTCAGGTTTAATGTTTTAAAGAATTAGGACATAAATATTACATATAAATGATTACAAATTAGACACATCTACTGAAATAGCGCTGTTGTGGGAGCCCTCAAATGATTAATGTGAATTTCGGGTACTTAGGTGCAGTAGAGTGGCTGACCAAGGTCGTCTCTCAAAGGAGGAAGTGAATTTAACAACTTATTAAAGTTATTCTAAAAATAAAATAAAATAAAATAAAATAAAAATAATACTTTAAAGGATTGGGGTTTTTTTATAGTTTGTGAATCTAGATAATGTTTTCTGTAAGAAGATTGTATATTTTTTTTGTTTTTAGTTTTGAAATGAATTTCGATTAAAATGACACAACAAGAAGATGTTTTTTTAGAAATCTATTTTTAATGCCGTAATCGATCTAACTCTACCTATTCATTCACTTATTAATAATTATCATTTAAATCAATATCCACTTAATTATTATCCTTTAATTTGTTATCCCTTGAACCCTATGAGAGTTAACTTAACCACAAAGATGAAATTACTTAAACCCTTGGGTAGCTTCGGAACATGCAATCACAACACCCTGCTTTGATTGTTGTTCTATGGATAGCTTATGGTCAGTGGTTAATTATGGAACATACCAATTATGGAAATAAGGATGAATTGTGTTTAGGTATTATATTTTAACTCTACAAATTTATCCCATGTGGTCTTTTATTACCGATTAAGATTACGCTCTCACAATTTACACAATTCCCGACCTCGCATGTTTTGTGTTAATTGTTCAATTGCATGCTTAGTTTCTTGTAATTTAAAAACACAATTCATGGAACATATTAAGTGAATTAAAGTAGCTCATTTATTCAAAATAATTAAATGAATAGGGTAGAATATTGATCAATTACTAAAAGACTACTCTTTCGTGGTTCATAATCATCGTAGAAGCGTTTTGCATGTGAAAAGGTTTATAATGGGTATAACCCAATAACGCTTCTACTTAAGAATTCCGGCCCAAATATGAATATTAATATAAGAATAAATTTAATCAAAACAGAAGAAAATAGAATAAATAAATGAATAACAAATAAGTTCATTACACAAACATAATCGTTACAACATGAAGGTGAAGAAGAAGGCTTTGTCGAAAGGATCCTTGGTTCAAGAGCTAACCTTAATGAAATGGTAGGAGAATTGGAGTGGATTCATTTCCCCTCTTCCCTCAACTTCCCAATTCACGTATCGACCCCTACAAATGAGAAAAACTACAATTTATAGAGGGGAGTGTAGGAGAGGTTACAAGTAGTTTCAAGTGTGAATGTGGAAATTCGGCCAAATATTTTATTCCAAATTGCACTGCCCATTTGACCACCAAATGCGTGAATTCTCCGGCCTTCCAGAAGTATAATATGTGCGGATATGGGTCTTCTATCTCCTCTAAATATTTGGGCTTAATCCAGGCCTATATGAAGGAGTTATGGCCGAAATACAGGAGCTTCTCCATTCTGGCGAGTCCAGCCCAACTTTAACATCATGGCCCATTTTCAACAACCATATGCACTCTTTAGCTCTAGTGTCATGAATAAAAGTTGTAGATAATTGAGTTAGGAAAATTGTTACAAATTTAAAATTCAAATAATAAATATAAAAATATGTATCTTTGAAATACTACAGTGAACTATAAAGGGTAAAACCGGAATTTTCATCAAATATTCAAATGAATGATCTAATCCCAAATAATTTCTAATTAAACATATTTAACACAATGTGAGGAAATTATATCATTTATTATCAATAATATATTCAATAAAATAGTGTTTTATCAACTCTCCCACACTTACCCTTTTGCACTCATGAGCAAAATCTCATATCAAGTAAACATCAATATCAAATCAAAACCAATTTTATAACACATATCCTTGAGATCAATAAATTTCACACCAAGAATCAAAAGATATCATGCCTCATAAAAAACATTATTTCAAGTTCTCCATTTATATCATTCAATATATTTCCACTTCATTTATCCTCCCATGCACAAAACACTTACCTCGCTTGAATTTTCTCTCATCACTCAAATATAAATTTTTTTTTGCAAAGTCTTTCTCATCCAAACTCATACAAGGGTCACCATAGGCTTGATAGATTCCTACATCGCCACCCGATGTGATTCAAGGACATATGTTTATCATGAGGACTTTTCAGGGTTGTTCTGCGGCTTTCGGTTGGTAGGATTTAGGAGTGAAAAATTATGAGGCTGAATGAGGAGGGCTTGACTCTTTTTGAAGCAAAATTGCATTAATCTACTGTTCACTTAAATATGGTCTTCTCCTCAATCCCCATAGTATCAATTCATCTTCTACATCATGAAAAGTCATGAAAGGTTTAAACCATTCATCATTTCAGCATAAAAATTTTCAATCTTCTCAAACATGATTTTCTTGAAAGCTCCAGATGGGCATAACTTTCCACCTCAATTAAAGGTCCAGAAAAGGCACAACTTCACTTGTCATGAAAGCTACAGAAATGGCACAGATTTCAATATAATGAATTTTTTAAGTGGAAAACTCATCACTTTTGAATTTAATTTTCCACCCAAAGTATCACAGAATGTGGGGGCACAACACAAGATAGATTCCACCACACTTAATCTCAACTAGATTATGCAATTTCACTTCAAGAGTTGGTTGGATATGGAAAATTGGATTGTAATGTGGCTAGCCTAATAGGTTGTGCATGGCTTCTAAGGGTTACAAGGATTAAATATTCAATGTAGGCCATTATTAAAAAGGATTCTTTGAAATAGGGGCTTTAATACCAAACAAATGCCTCAATCATTTAAACATAAGTACCTCAAACCCTCATGTTTTGACAGGAATAGATCAAATTCTGGTTAAATAAAGCATGTTTTGGTTCTCTCAAGAAGTGAGGTGATTGTAAAGAATATGAAAATAATGGTTTAGAAGCCTCAAACGAAAGTGATTTCAAATATTAAGACAGTGAGATGTGGCATGGGATTCAAAATTCAGTGTACTTTTCATGAAATTACATAATATTTGAACTTGAAACAAAGTCATTTCAGGATTCATTTAAGCTCAGTTTCAAGGGGTCAATTGTTTCCCTTATTTATATAGATTTAAAAATGGTGATGAGAATCATTTTAGCTCAAAAGTTTCAAAAAAACACATAAAATTGTAAAATAAACACACAAAATTTGAAAAACACAGAATTTTTTTTGCTTTGTTTTTTTAAAGGAAAACAATTGAAATTACTAAACTAAAAGGTTCCCTCCCCCACACTTAAAATATTTCATTATCCTCAATGTGAACCCATGAGATGATATATGCACATGAAATGCAGAATTTTTAAATAGGAAAAATAATATAAAAGTGAAAGGGTTAGGAATAGCCTCATGTGATCAAGTGATGATGGGGTCATGTAGTGTGATAAAATCCACTACATAAGTAGGAAGTTCCTCAATGTATCTCTTCAAACATTGACCATTGACTGTAAATCTCCTTCCAGTTTCCTCTTGTGTGATCTCCACTGCACCATAAGGAAAAATATTAGATACATTATAAGGACCTAACCATCTGGAACACAACTTACCAGGCATCAACTTCAGTCGTGAACTGTAGAGCAGGACTTTCTCTCCAAAATGAAACTCCCTTTTCTGGATCATTTTATCATGAACTTCTTTTGATATTTCCTTGTAGAGCCTTGAGTTCTCATATAATGATAGTCGAATCTCCTCATGCTCTTGAATTTGCAACTTCCTTTGAATTCCATCTTGGGCCAATTCCATGTTGCATTTCTTTATAGCCAAATATGCCCGATGCTCGACTTCCACTGGGAGATGACATGCTTTCCCAAAATCAATCTGAAATGGGGAAATACCAATGGGGGTCTTGTATGCTGTTCTATAAGCCCACAGTGCATCATCCAAGTACTTGCTCTAATCCTTCATATTTGGCTGCACAGTTTCTCCAAAATTTGTTTCAACTCATGATTTGAAACCTCAGCCTGGCCATTTGTTTGGGGGTGGTATGGTGTTGATGTTTTGTGTTTTACCCCATACTTTTGAAGGAGGGAAGAGAAATTCCTATTGAAAAAGTGTGTCCCTTGGTCACTGATGATAGCCTTTGGTACTCCAAACCTGCAGAAAATTTGAGCCTTGATAAAATCCACTATAACATGAGAATCGGCAGTCCTGGTAGCCTTGGCCTCCACCCATTTACTCACATAATCAACAACAACCATAATATACGAAAAACCAAAAGAACTAGGAAAAGGACCCATAAAATCAATTCCCCAAACATCAAAAATCTCACAGAATAAAATGGGTTGTTGGGGCATCTCGTGTCTCCTTGAAATATTTCCAGTGTGTTGGCAACAAGGGCATGACTTAAAAAACACATGGGAATCACAGAATAAGCTAGGACAATATAATCTGGAGTCTAAAACATTCCTAGCTCTCCGTTGGGGTCCAAAGTGTCCACCACAAGCAAGTGTGTGATAGAAATGAAAAACAGAATCAAACTCATTATCGGGAACACACCTCCTAATGACTTGGTCACTACACATGCACCAGAGGTATGGATCATCCCACACATAAAACCTAGACTCACTTTTTAATTTTTGGACTTGATGTTTCTTTAAATTTGTAGGTCTTTCAGAGGAAACAATGTAGTTCACTAAATAATCATACCAAGGATGCGTACCTAAGATGGAATAATGATTCTCATCGGGAAAAGTGTCCCGAAGTGGTACATGGTCCAAGGTGTCATCCTCTAGTGTGTGAGTAAGCCTACTCATGTGGTATGCCGCCAAATTCTCTGACCCCTTCTTTTACTTTATCTCATGGTAAAACTCTTGAAGAAGGAGGAACCAATGGATTAGTCGTGGATTTGCATCTGGCTTCTTTAAGAGGTACCTCAAAGCTTCATGGTCAGAAAAAACAACTAGTTTAGAGCCCAATAAATATGAACGGAATTTATCTAAAGAAAATATGACAACAATAAACTCCTTTTCTGTGGTAGTGTAGATTGGTTGGGCTGAATCCAATGTCATTGATGCATAGGAGATCACATGTGAATGTCCTTCCACCCTCTGAGATAAGACAGCACCAACTGTGAAGTTGGATGCGTCACACATAAGCCCAAATGGAAGGTCCCACCGCGGGGGATGTATGACTGGTGGAGTGGTCAGGCACTTCTCCATCCCATCAAATGATACCCTACATGAATCATCAAAATTGAATTCAATATCTTTTTGAAGCAGTCGAGATAAGGGTAGAGAGATCTTAATAAAATCTCTGATGAAGCGTCGATAAAATCCAGCATGTCCAAGGAATGATTGAACATCACATTCACATGTAGGATATGGGAGGGATGAAATAATTTCTACGTTGGATTTTTCAACTTCAATGCCATATTGTGAGACTATATGACATAAGAAAATTCCCTTTCCGACCATGAAATGACATTTTTCAAAATTTAAGACCATATTCATCTCAATACAACGATGCAACACATCACCCAAACTAGAGAGACATTCATGAAATGAGGACCCATAAAATTTAAAATCATCCATAAATACCTCCATGCAGGTCTCAATGAAATCTGAAGAAAATACTCACCATGCATCACTGGAAGGTACCTGGGGCATTGCAAAGTCCAAATGGCATCCTTCGGTAAGCAAAGGTACCGAATGGGTAGGTGAATGTAGTCTTCTCCTGATCCTCTACTGTAATGGGAACCTGGAAATAGCCAGAAAATCCATCCAAGAAACAATAGTGTGTCTTCCCAGATAGTCTCTCAACCATCTGATCAATAAACGGGAGGGGGAAATGGTCCTTGCGAGTGGAATGATTTAGTTTCCTATAATCAATACACAGACGCCAACTATTTTTCACCCTCATTGGAACTAATTCATCTTTCACATTTTTAACAACAGTAACACCACTCTTCTTAGGCACAACCTGAATTGGACTTACCCACTGAGAATCTGAAATGGGAAAGCTTATACCTTCCTCGAGCAATTTCTCAGCTTTTTTTTAATAGCTTCTAGGAGGGTGGGACTGAGTCTCCTTTGTGGCTATCTCACCGGTTTAGCCCCATCCTCCAAAAGAATCCTATGCATGCAAATGGAGGGGCTAATACCTGATATGTCAGCCAAGGTCAAACCAATTTCCCTAATGTTATCTCTGAATAGATTCAAAAGATTTTCTGCATGTTTAAAATAGATATTGTTAGAAATGATAACAGGTAATCTATCACTGCTCAGCAAGTATGCATATTTATTATTTGGGGGAAATGGAGTGAGTTATAATGTGGGGGGTGATGTATGGATGGAGAAATTGATGCAACAGACATATCTGCACAATGAACATCAGTATCAGAACAGAAATCGTCATAATCAGAGAATAAAGCACCAAATCCATCAGCATACTCAATAGCCATGTCATAATCAGAGTTCGCATGATCAAGATCAGAATATGATTCTATTTAAAAATCAAATATTAGAGAGTATTGTTCCTTAAAAACGGGTGTAGAAGTACTCTTAGACATCAAACTAGAACCAATACTCATAATCTCCCTAAGCATAGGAAAATACAATTCCATGGTGTTTTTAATTGGTGTTTCAAAATGGGAGATAACAAAAGCAGAATGATCCTCTGAGGGGTATTTCATGGAATCCATAACATTAAATATCACAACTTCATCTCAAAATTCCATGGAAAGTGTACCCTCATTGACATTTCTGATAGTTTTTGCAGTTTTGAGGAAGGGCCTGCCTAAGATAATGGGGGTATTAGAACTTACCTGATCATCCTCCATGTTAATCACATAGAAGTCTGCTGGAAGGATCATGTCTCTTACCCGGACAAGTACATCCTTAAGGACTCCCGCTGGATATGCCATAGCTCTATTCACCAATTGCACCACTACTCTAGTCGGCTTCAACTCACCAACATGCAAGGAGGAGAATAAAGAGTGAGGCATCACATTTATTGAAGCTCTTAAATCACAAAGATCATCAGAGAAGTGAATCTCCCCTATGGTACATGGGATGGTGAATGTCCCAGGATCCTTGCACTTTTTTGGCATTGCTAGAGTTGCTGTAATGAGTGCCGAGACATTCCTTCCAAGGTTATCCTCTCATTTCCCTTGATCCCTCTTCGATTGGTGCAGAGTTCTTTTAAGAATTTGGCATACCTTGGGATTTTCTTAATGGATTCATGTAGAGGAATGTTGATCTCCACACGCTTGAATGTGTCCAAAACCTCCTTTTTCATTGCTTCTCCAGCCATCTTCTTGGTTTGAACAAACCTGTTTGGAAAAGGAAGGGGTTTAGGAGGATCATCATCAATATTTTTCTTACCTTTATCCTTCTCCGTGGATTTCTCATTAGTTGGTATGGAATGTGGCTTCTCTGGAGTATTGTTGAATCCTGGTGGAATGATAGGTACATATGTATCGTTCATTTGCTTCCCACTTCTCAATGTGATGGCACTAACATTACCCTTTGGATTTGGAGTTGGTTGGGAAGGTAGATTTCCAGAATTCTTACTTACAAGTTCATGGAGGGTGGTGGCAATCTGGCTCATTTGAGTCTTTAACTCCCTCATCACCGAACCTTGACCCTTTAGCTCATTCTGGTGATTAAGAACAATTTGTTTCAATATATCATCAGTGCTAGAGTCTACTTGTGTTTGAGATTCCCTTTTTGCTGACTCGTTGATGTTTGAGCTTCGAATCTCCTTTGGGGTTGTTGGAAACCCTGTTGGTAAGGTGGAGGCTGTTGGGAGTTTGGTTGAAAAGGGGGCCTTTGTTGTTGTCCAGAGCCATACCTCATGTCTGACTGATATTTCCACCCTTGGTTGTATGCTGGATCAAACTTCTTTTGGGGATATGGTTGTTGTTGTCTCTGCTGATATGGTCTCCCATAGAACACTGCTACACAATCTTCTATTTCTTGGAGTTTTGGGCAACATTCAGTTGGGTGGCTTGTCTCAGTGAAAATACCACAAGGACGTGAAGGAGGGGGTAGAGATGTCTTTTGTGCCAAAGCAATTTTCCTCACCATAGTGGTCAATTTTTCCAAATTAGTATCAATCAAATGACTTTCAAGAGAAGAAGGACTTACCTGATGTACTCCCCTGACATGTGGTGTACCTCTATCACCAAATTTTTGGGAGTTTTGGGCCATCTTGTCGATCAACGCATGTGCAGCTACTGGTTTCCTGTCCACTAATGCTCCCCCAGCTACAGAATCAACCATGCTCCTCTCCATGGGTGTGAGTCCTTCGTAGAAGTATTGGATGAGGAGTTGCTCACTGATTTGGTGATGCGGAAATCTTGTGCACAACTTCTTGAATATATCCCAATAATCATACATTTACTCCCCTTGTTCTTGCTTGATCCTCGAGATCTCCTTACGATTGGATGTTGTCCTTGATGCTGGTAAAATATCTGCATGAAAAGTCGTTTCAAATCATTCCAACAAGTTACCTCTTCAGGTTGTAAATAATACATCCAATCTTTGGCAGCTCCACCAAGTGAGAATGGGAATGATCTTAATTTAATTTGATCTTCAGAAAAATATCTTGGTTTAAATGTTGAGAAAACCACATTAAATTCCTTAAGGTTTTTGTTTTGATATTTACTAGATAAGCCATGAAACTTTGGAAGAAGGTGAATTAATCCAGATTTCAATTCAAAGTCTGATTCAAGATTTGGGTATGCAATACAATTTGGTTGATAGTTAATATCTGGTGCAGCCAATTCTCAAATAGTTCTATTATGTTCATTTCCATTATTTCCAGCCATTGGTTCTCTTTTATGATTGAATTTGAATTGCTTCCAATTTCAATGTTTCCAGAAGAGAGGAAATCACCAACTGGTTGAATATTTAATCTTCCTGTATATTGAGAATGTCTGATTCGAGCCCTAAGGCTACATTCAATCTCAGGGTCAAAATCTAAGAGAACTTCGGGATTAGTTCGTGTCATAAATCAAATAAAAATAAAAATATAGAAAGTGTAACATAGTAAAATAAAAATGAGAAGTTGAGTTGATGGTCCAAAAAGAAAATAAGAGGATGAAAAAAATGAAAACTTGAGAATGGGTAAAGATGAATGAGAGAGCTGAAGAAAATAATAAAATGAAAAATAAAATAAATACCTCTAAATCTTTGAATAAATTAATTTCCTCCCTGGAAATGGTGCCAATTTTAAAGAGTGCTGTCGTGGATCCCCTCAAATGATTGATGTGATTTTGGGGTACTTAGGTGCAGTAGAGTGGCTGACCAAGGTCATCTCTCAAAAGAGGAAGTGAATTTAACAACTTATTAAAGTTATTTTAAAAACTAAATAAAATAGAATAAAATAAATATACTACCTTAGAGGATTTGGGTTATTTTTATAGTTTATGAATCTAGAAGAAGTTTGCTGGAAAAATATTGTATTTTTTTTGAAATGAATTTCGATTAAAATGACACAACAAGAAGATGTTTTTTTAGAAATCTAATTTTAAAGGTGTAATCGATCTAACTCTACCTCTTAATTCACTTATTAATCATTATCATTTAAATCAATATCCACTTAATTATGATCCCCTAATTTTTTATCCCTCGAACCCTACGAGAGTTAACATAACCAAAAAGATGAAATTACTTAAACCCTAGGCTAGCTTCGGAACATGCAAGCGCAACACCCTACTTTGATTATTGTTATAAGGATAGCTTATGTTCATTGGTTAATTAGAGCACATACCCATTCTGGAAATGAGGATGAATTGTGTTTAGGTATTATATTTTATCTCTACAAATTTATCCCATGTGGTCTTGTATTACCGATTAAGATTACGCTCTCACAATTTACACAATTCCCGACCTCGCATGTTTTGTGTTAATAGTTCAATTGCTTTCTTAGTTTCGTGTAACATAAAAACACATTTCATGGATCATATTATGTGAATTAAAGTAGCTCATTGATTCAAAATAATTAAATGAAGAGCTTAGAAGATAGATCAATTACTAAAAGACTACTCTTCCATTGGTGGCGTAATCATCGTAGAAGCGTTTTACATGTGCATAGGTTTGTAATGGGTATAACCCAATAACGCTTCTACTCAAGGGTTTATTCTTGTACACAAACTGAAAATCATTCTGACAAGAAACCTCTTTAGCACTGTAGTCAATCTTAGCATGATAAACATAAATTCAATCCATACCCAAAATAATATCAAACTCTACTAGAGGTAAAACAATAAGGGTTTCAAGTATATTCTTTCCGCACACAAGGAAAGGAAGGTTCTTATGTTTTCTTTTTGTCTCAACATTTTCTATAGGTGTTTCTACCTTAATTTCAATAATCATATCTTGAGATAGAATTTCCAATTTACTAGAAAACTTCTTAGAAATTAAGGAGTGTGTAGACCCTGAACCAAACTACACATTGGCACAATCTGAACAAACAAATAGTGTACCAGATACTACTTCATTTGATTTCCCAACATCTGCTGAAGTAGTTGCGAAGTATTTCACCACCCCTTTCTTCTTGTAGTCCGACTACATTTCCTCAGTTGAGTTATTTTTTGGACACACATTTTCATAATGACCCATTTCATTGCACTTAAAACATTTATTATCTATAAATCAGATTTTGTCTTACCATTAACATAACATTTTTCAATGCAATTATGAGCCTTATGTCCCATTTTATCACAATGGTAGCAGTTACTGTAATTCGAGACATTCCCCAACATGATTTTTACCAAACTTTTCAGAAACATTAAACATATGATTCTTACCATAAGAATTTTTGAAGAGTTCTTTCCTTTACCCTCCAACCTTGAACTCTTATTATGTGGTTTTTCAAAGAACACATGATCATCAAAAAACTCCATTTCCACCATCTATGCACAACGAAAAAGTTTTTCGTAACATTTGAACTAATGAGAATCTAAATCCTTTCGATACTTTAGTTTTAATCATTAGTAAAAATGGTTAATTTTAATATCAATATCTCATATAAAATTTGGAGTATACCTTTACAGTCGAGTGATTTTCCTTCATAAGCATCCACTGAGTCATCCTCTTTCCATAATTCAAGGAATTGTTTTTCCATCCTACAAAGAACCACCATATGAAAATATTTATCAAGAAACATAACATTGAATTCATCCCAATACATAGAATCAATATCTTAACTATACCTGATTTTTTTTCACCAATGACCACCACTGATCAGCTTCACCTTCAAAACGATAAATAGCAGGACTAATCTTTTGATGTTCTGAACACCCCATGACATCAAAACTTTCTCCAGTTATTTAATCCACCCTTTTCCTTGAAAAGGGTCAGATGATCCTCTAAATGATGGGGGATGTTGCCTCATGAAATGCACTACTACTGACATGTTCCTATGTGGTTGTTCTGGATGATCTCATGCATGGATACCACCACAATTTATAGCCCGATTCAAATGTTCTATCACTACAACAAACTGTTCTGGTCCGATTCTGACCATCTCTAGTTTCTGATTTTGATGGTTATCTTCCTCCAGATGTCGTCCCAACATAACTGCCATGTTCCCTCTACAGAAAACCATTTTGAACACAGAAATAGATTATACAAAGCAACATGTTAATTTGTAAATCCAATATGATTTTAATATTAACATAAATTATTTTGTGGATATTAATTTAACAATACCCTTACTCCTAATGTTATCTAAACCGACCATTGATACCAACTATAAGGACCCGACCCTAAACATTACATAATATTATATTAAATGAATAATTAACATTGAGGATCTTTTCAGGTTTAGTGTTTTAGAGAATTAGGACATAACTATTTCATCTCAAAATATTACAAAGTAGACACTTTTACTAAGTTTCCCTTTTTTCATAAAATAAAAACTCTTAAATAAGTGTCATGTCTAGTTCCATGTAATAAAAATCTCAAATTTCCTTCATCCCATCCTTGACACTATTCAACATTAAGACCTCTAAAAACATTTCAAAACATGGAATGAGCATAGATATATCATTAGGGGTTATAAAAAAAATGAAAACATTAGTTCATAAATACATACAATACCTGAACTCTTTTACTTACGTCATGAAATAATAAGATTTAAGAATAACAAATAGAATTTATAAATCATAAAGGTAACTTGTGGAACCCATAACATACTTACATTTTATCTATCATAGCAAAATATGAAGTTACATTGGAATACATGTCACAATATATTCCCTAAATCTCTTAGGAGAAACATACATGCTTTCCTCCATCACGTTACCAAATGCATTGGAAAGCAATATCAGGCCCACCTACCCTAGGTTTATCATGGAATGACCCGTATAGGTAATCAATTCTCACGAACTATAACATAATCATAACGCATAACATAAGTATAAAGGAAAGATATCATTCCCACATTGTAATATAAATATATCAGTTTAAGATATTGAAATAATAAATTCATTCCAAAAATAATTTTCAATACCAAAATATGTAAAAAGAATGTATTGAATTTTTTCCCTTATTATAAACATCACTGTTTGTTAATGAAGCCAAAGATTAGATAATACTCACGATGGCTGAAAGGTCATTGTCCCAAATTTTGTTAAAAAGAAAATTTGTTTTTTGTAGTTTTATAAAATGATTCGTATAAAAAGATTCCCTTTGAATGAAATGAAAAGTCAAATGTGTTTATATAGACTATAAAATAATGTCATGTATTAGAATAAAATATGGCTCGATGAAAGGATATTGAGAATAAGTCCCTTACCTCGTGTCCGTATTGACTCGATCTTTCTTTAATATCCTGAATAATAAAATAAAGATAATTTCTACTTGCTGAAGAAACTTTTTAAAGTTTATTATTTATTTTATATCACTTATTACCATGTTATAAACATTATGTAATAATTGATGGTAATAACGTTCGTTTTGTCGATATTTGGTACTTGAGTAAAAAATAAACACCTTATATTTACAAGTTATCCATGTGGTCAATAGTCTATTATATCCAGAATGATATTTATTATTTAGATATCAAATATATCGTATATATCCAGAATATATATATATATATATATATTTATAACAATACATATCATTTGGAGATAAGAAATGAAATGCACCGTTCATAAGGATGGTAAGCCGTACGTACACATAAACGCAACTTTCATTTCTATTTATTATTATAATGGAATTAAAACATAATGATACATAGGTATATTATAATTACTATATAATATCATATTTAATGTCATTAAATCCATCCATTATACATCCCACAGAGGACATTAACAAGTCATATCACTTTGAGGGGGCAGTAGTATGCACTTCCTCGAATGAAATTATCGCGTTTACCCATAATGGAAACCATAAAAGTATGATATAAAATAAAAATACAGAAGAATAAAGATAAAATATACATAATATATATCATATATAAATATAGTTTCATCTTAATTTCCACCATGATAGGTGGTATGAGATAATCGATCAATCATCGTTTCGTGAGGCGTTATTTTTCCATCCACATAAACAATATGTTATTCACCCATTAAATAGAGGTGTATGTAAGTGTAGTTTAAATCCTTCTAAAATAAACATCCTATTATATTTAGTATACTGTTTTTGTTATAAAATAATGTAATAAAAAGAGTTTTGTGGTTAGAGAAGTAAAATAAAAGAAAATATGTTAAGAGAAACTATTACATTTAATTGGGGTAACTCTCTTTGGTATGAACTAAATGGGTTTCTTGAAGATCCTTCGGCCTAAGGTAAGGCATATTCGAGGAGGAGAGGGATGTTGGGAGCTTAATTGTTTAGAACATGTACTAGCCAAAAGGCTTGAGAGGTGTGAGAAATTGGTTAGAACTGAGGGCTTTTTATAAGGGGAGGAGGGGATCTTTAGGAATGTTTGATAATATTATTTTCTTATATAATGATATTTGGTTTCTAAAGGTCCAAAACACATTAAGGTAGAATATAAGATGATTTATGGTCTAAATAAATTCATCCAATAAGAAGTGGACAACTTTTTGAGGTTATTTTAATATTTATAATCTTATTTATATAAATAATTTATTATTGAGGTAAACATTTCATCATTATTGTGTCATAAATATTTTAATTTATTCGATTTCTAAAAATAAGAAAAAAACTAACGTGATACAGTAAATAATTTTAGATTTCCAATTAATATTAATAGTTGAAATTATATCTTATATAAAACCATGTAAAAATTAATTTACAAAGAGATATTTGTTTATGTCATTTTTGCCTTTACTTTAAGTTAATTAAAATAATCTGTCATTATCATTCATAAGTTGCTCCATAGGTTCCCAAAAACAACCCAAGGATTTCCACGGCTGGAAATTACTTATCCAATATTTTTAGTAGAAGATTTAAGGTAATTTTGAGTTATTATAATATTTTTTTACCTTGAATTAGCATATATACCATTGACCGTAGTAAATTAAAGTCAAAAATTACTATTCATAAAAAAATATTTTCATCTTGTCGAACCACATTATACTTACTTATAATAACCATGTATGTCGAATTTTATAAATTCAATTCACAGAAGTGGTAAAATTTCATTTAAATTAAAAAGTCAATTTTTTAACTGATACTAAGTGGTTTCACTATTCATCAAAAAATGATGTTTTCCAGAAAACTACCGAAAATTCAGCCTAAGGTATATTTGATATTCCAAATTCAAAAATGTTGTATATTTTACCATATTATAAATATAGAATTTTCATTAATTAATTTAAAATTAACTTTTGTTGGTAAAACAAATAGCATATTTTTAAGAAAAAATAACATTCAAAAGATTAACACTTGTTTATGTCCAATTTCAATATAAAATTAATTCCAATGACCAAAATTGGATTAAATGGTAAAAATATATTTTAATTACACATTCAATCCATTTAAAAATATAATCTTACAATATAAATAAATTATATTAAAATGCAGTTTTGAATTAAAATACAATATTTTTCACTATTCATTAGAAAAAAACTTTATCGGAAAAATTCTAAAAATTAACAAAATGTAAATTTTGATGTCCCCATTATAAAGAAAGATTTTATATTTTTAAATAAAATATATTAAATTGACAAAATCTAGATTTAATGAGGCTTCACTATTAAAAGGTGGTAAATTGACCTTTTAATGTAAATTAGTCTTAAAATTAGACTCACTCACATTTTAAGCCGCTAACTTCAATTTGATAAATGTAAATACATTTATAAAATATTTATAATAATATTTCAGTAAGTTTTGTTCATTCCCTTAAATAAAATGTTTCGGAGTTAACTACCATATAAAATAATAATATTATATTATTAGTGTGCCACATAAGTTTGAAAGAAACCCGTTGTTGAGTATTAGGTATTCTATCAATCAAACAAACCCCTTTAAAGTAAAATTAATATTTAATTCCCATATATTAATAAATATGAAATATGTCTTATTCTTTACTTACCTAGGATGTTACAGATGGAGTGAACTACTCATGGAATTAAATTTCATGACTCACTACCGCCTAGGGAATGATTATAAGGTTAAAGATGCATTGATATTGAAAGGACATGTATCCCTATGAAAAAATAGGATTGACAATGATCATGTGATAATGGATTTAGAAATAAAAAAATTTAAATTTTTAAGTAAATGGATACATAACTATTTTTTTAATGTATTTTTGAACCATATTCTTTTTGAAAAGATTTAAATTTCTCAACCTGATGATGAGAATATTCCAACAAAATTTAATGCCTAGAATGATGGAAGATTGGATGAATTATTTTGTGAAGATGATGTTTTGAAATTTGGAAAGATCCTATGATTCCCATATATATTTGAGATGAAGATATAATTTTTTTATTTTTATAGGTCTAATTTCTGTATACGCCCCAGTAGCACCAAGATGTATAGAAATATGAAGGAAAATTTTCTTCCATATAATATAATGACAGAAACTACTGATTATGTTTCAAGATGAATGATTTTATAATAGCATCAGGTTGAAATATAAAATCATATAGAAGTCATAAAGTCTCTTATTATTTGATTTTGGAAATGGGATGGAATTACTTTGAACATAGTCATACTATTATGAAAGACTCTTATAAAGAATGATTACATGTAGGGTATTATTGACCGCATCAACTAATATTCACATTTCTTATGTATAAAAGATAATTAACATCTTTATTGATTTAAAAATATCAATATTAATGTGATTCTAATATATCCTAGCACACCTCAATCAATTGTTTCTAAAAATTATTTTCAGAGAATCTTACTTGATTGAAGAGCCTGTGGGTGAAGAAGTTGAAGCCTGGATGGATGAGAAAGATAGAATTTCACAACTAAAATATTGTAATAATGAAATTTATGTGGATAAATATCTGGAAATTAGAAAACGAATGTTCTTGAGAATTGTGGATGAATAAAAGAAAAATCGTGACTTCAATTTTAGAGATATTCCCTGGGAATGATCTTTTCTATTACTTGTTTTCTTTGTTTGAGGTTACTGGGAAATGTTGTTGTTGTTTCTGTTGGATTGTTGAGAGATAATGTTCTGTAGGCTTGGACGTACCCATGGCCAGTAGGACTAGTTTATACATCTTTGATTTTGTTTCATATTTTCTTCTCTGATGGATCTTCGGGTGTGGAAATTCTTCCTCTATTGGGTTCTGTTTTTTGAGATTACTTTGCTTGAGACATTCTAGACTTGGTCTGATGGTTGCCTAATACTATGGTGTTACTGAAGTCTGGGATTGGAGGATAGGATTCACTCGGATCTGACCTGCTGCTGCTGTTTCTTTGAATGAGTTTGAATGATAGAATTGTGAGGGTCTCCCTACTGATTTCTCGCCACTTGGTCTGGTTTTTCTGAACCTATAGCTGGTTCTTGCCTAAACACTGGTTGATTTATAAGAATTCAATTATGCTTCAAAGGCTGGACTTAAGATTCAGATTTCTTTCTTTGTTTTGATTTCCTTCTATCTGTTGGATGGCTATAGTAGGCATACATTGGCTGCAAGATGGTTTCTCTCTCATCTTTCCATCTGCTCCGCATGGTGGTGATGCTGACTGCAGGGGAGACAGGTTCGGACTTACCGGTTTTCTTCAATTGGACAGCTTGCTGATTTTTTTGGATGGTCTATATTTTCGAAGTTACAGCTTTGCAACAATTGAAAGGTTACTTCTCTGGGATACCTTCAAGAACTGGTTTATTTTTTTTGGATTGAGTATTTTATGTATCTCATTGAATTCCTGCTCATGTAAGTCATTTACACCTCATGGTTGTACTGTTCATTTTTTATTTTAATAAATTCCATAGGCGACATGAATTGGGAAACCAACTCATGTAACCAATTTTCTCAAAAAAAAATTGTTTGTAAAAATTATCATGAAATACATTAAAATTATTGAAGATTATTCAAATTTCTCTTAATACATATCTTTATTTTAGCTCCACTTATAACTCAAAAAGTAGAGGATAGTATAAAACTCATATTCAAAAATTAGAATACATGTTGAAGTCATTCTTTATTAATCTTGATGTTGTGTAGTATTCTTATTTACCTTTTGAAGAATTAAACTATAATAATATTTTCTTTTTAGTTATGAAAATTGTGTCGTATAAAGAATTATATATAAAGAGATTTCATATTCCCAATTTTTGCGATGATGTTGGTGAAAGGGTAATTGTAGAAACAATAAATGTGGAGGAGACCAAGAAAAGGTAAATACTATTCCAACAACATCACTTTTTCTAAACGAAGTGGAAAAAGTTATTTTGATATCTCTTCGAATCATTTCGAGTTTCTAGTGAGAGATCACATTTTATTATATGTATTCTTATGAAAGGGTATTACAAGGTTCATTAAGAAAGGAAAAAATATCACCTATTATACTAGACCTTTAAAAATATTATAACGAATTTTTCCAATGGTTTACAATTTGGTAATTCCACTAAGTGGCTCTAAATTAATGAATTCTTCCATATATCATTATAAAGTATGTACATTTTATAACCAACTTATGGTATAAAATATAATGAAATAAAATTAAAACTTTTTAAATCTTACTATGAATATCCTTTATTGATTTTGGACACTATTGATCAATTTTTTAAGAATTGGTTGACACAATGTGTAAAAGTAATTTGGAGAAATAATATGATAGAATAGGAAAAGTGACAAATTGAGGATGTTATAATGAAAACTACCGAAATATTTTCATGAGGTTAAATTATGGAAATTTAAATTATAAAATTCATTATAGGGTATTGAATATTACAGCCCAATAATTTTCAATATATATTTCCATTTAAAACAATTAAATCTCTTTTATATCTTGTGATAGACACTTCCTTGAGGAAAAGAGAACCATAAAAAACATGCCATTATAACCTACAAGAAAAATTATAAGTTATGAATTAGAAGATATTTATTTAGAAAACAACATGTTTTATACATGAATAAATTAATTTATTCTTAACAAATTTATTAAACTAA
The DNA here is from genome assembly GCA_963277665.1 of Viscum album. Taxonomy (NCBI): domain Eukaryota; kingdom Viridiplantae; phylum Streptophyta; class Magnoliopsida; order Santalales; family Viscaceae; genus Viscum; species Viscum album. The sequence goes on along the minus strand of OY728133.1, from coordinate 1,940,231,235 downwards.
AATTCCTTTTAATGAAAATAGTTTTTTTCTAAAAAATACACATTTCTCTAAAAAATTACTTAAATTATTATTACATACTTCTGTTGAAATTATTATTCATTCAAATTTTTTAAATTATATTTTAAAAAATTACCATTTATTTCAAAATATAATTCCAAATTTATGTGATTGGTTTTTTTGTAATTTTATGATGTGATTGTTATTTCAATGATTACTTACGAAATTAATAGTTTTGGTGAAATTTTCCATTTCATTTAATGTATATAAAAAGTTATATTTTTTGTTTAAACTATTATATAATTAAAATTAGTAAATTTAAATTATATATAATCTATTATTTTTCATTGTAATAAATTAAATGTTTAATTGTTATACAAAAACCTTTCCTACTTACGATATTTTTTCTTTGAAAATAATTTTATCATCTTGTATTTATGATTAATTTTAAATAATATTATTTAATTTTGGTGATTTTAATATATAAAAATAAATTCCATATTTTTAATATCAATAATTAATATTACTTAGTCCTTTTAACATTATTTTTGGTCACTAAGAATACTGAGAACATTAAAAATTAATTACCATGGTTAAGGTAAAAATGGGTTTATTGGTGGTTAATTGATAATATAAGATTACTATAGAAAACAAAAATCATTAAAATCCTATTTCATGGACACACACACACACACACACACACATATATATATATATTAACATATAATATAGTTGAATATATTGTCATTTTCAATTATTTTCTTAAGGGATGACAATCTCATTTTGTACTATTTTGGAACATTTCCATGTAATATCCAAAACACACCCTCCCCAAAATATAAAAGTAAAACTCCTATCATATCAATTCTAGAGGTCAACATACCTTTGGATTGAGAAATAATTTATGAAATACCATACCATGACCTACATAACATGTTTTGATCAGAAATGAAATCTTTGGAGGCTTTAGTTATAAAACAAAAGTGTTTTTCCAAAGAATACATATAGTTCTAAACAATGCATTTTAATTAAATTAATTAATTTAACTATATAAATCTCGATAAGATTTTAAAAATAATAACCCCAATATCACCCATATACTAAGAAGTTATTATTTCATTTTCATTAACTATATTTGTCACCTCTTCTATCAAATGGGAAACGAAATCATCGATCCTGTGTATGGTAGACTACCGCCTTGCAGAACAATGTAATTTGTTTCCATCACCACATATCACGGTTGGTTATAATTATGTATTTAATAAAGAGATATTATAAATTTCACATAATTTATCCTTTGTAATTATAATATAATATATACCTTCTTACCTTCTAATCCATTAAAAAAATTATTGCATCACTCATGCGTATGTGTGGTCTGCGAATTATATGAAATGACATGAAACATTTTTCATTTATTTTGAAATGGATTATAATAATGATATAATTGATAAATATATATTAAAGAAATATTTATTTATTTGTTAAATATTATTTTCCATTATATAATTCTACCTTTCAATAAAAATGAAAACAACACCCATTCTAACATATGGCCTACCTTCCCCATGAACATTGTAACACATTTTCTACATATAAATAAAATAAAATTTAATGACTACATATATTATAAATATATGTAATATTTATTTGATTTATAAATATCTAGAGATGATGTAACCATGATAAAATTATAAGTGTTGAAACTTATGAACCAAAACACAAGTGAAAATTATGTAGTTATCACCCAGAATAGTTTTTTAATAATTAATTATTAATAAATGGGAGAAAAAAATTATAAAAAAATTATATATTCTATGATATATATTTTATCATGACTATTAAATTGATTTATAATAAATGTATATTTATTTTATTATTAGTTCAGACACTAATTAAGGAAATCAAACCTGAGTGAAGTGTTTCTCATCACACATTTACTTCCATGAGACATATTACATAGTCACAATTTAGTTATTTTTAGCTTCTATATACACCACAATTGAAATTTTATATGATGAAAATATTTATATTCAGTATATTTTATTTTTTATTTAATTCTATTTATTCATGGTGTTCTGATTCAATAGTTACTAAAGTGGGATGACATTTACAATTATAATCTCATTGTTTCTCATGATTATTTATGATTACATCCCTATTGATGAAATAATATGAGCTATCTATTAATAAACTAATGACTTTTCATCCCATCTAGTTATTCATGAAATTTTGATTTAATAGATCCACTATACTCTCTTTGGTATTTTTTGAGAATTATTTTAATAAAAGATGACTTTTTTTATCTCTTCAGTCCAAAATCATTTCACTTCCCTGTACATGTTTTTTAAAAGATGTTGCCGAAATTATTTTTCCTATTATTATATAATTTTCAAATTTTTTATTAAAAATTAAATCATTTTTCAATTTTTAAAAGGAATATTTCCTTCTATTTATTAATGAGTCACTTTTTTCAATTTTGCAAAAAATGCAAAAGAAATAATGTTTTTGTACTTGAAATGAAAAAGTTTTCATGCCATCACCACCACTCATTGTTAGAAAAAATCTATTACAGGATTTGGAGTTATTTTTTAAAGTCTTTTTTTCTAAATATTCCAGAAATTTATGGTTTTTATATGTAATTTTTAAAATGAAACAGTTATTTTCATCAAGAATGTTTTTAATAAATATTTTTTATATTTATACTCATCAATGACAAAAAACCTCATTTTACACTATGCTGAAATGTGAAAAAAATTAATGATAAAATTATTATTATTTCTACAGATGGTTTATGATTAGATTGACTTGGTTGTGTTATTTTTATACCATTATCCATAATATTATGTATGGTTTATGATTTTGTTTATTGATTGATGAATGTGTGAACATTCTTATAATAGTTTTATAATATGCATATTTATATTGATTTCATTTTTTTATTAGGGAAATTATTAAAATTTTATATTATAAATTTTTAAATGAATGTTTACATAAATTATGTTTCTCCACTTTTATATGAAAAATGTGTTAGACTTAGTATGTGGTGGATGGAGCAAAATATAACCCCCTGATGCATTAGTAGGTCGCTTGAGAATCATTTCATGTGGTTTTGACCAAGAACATACCAATGTATGTATGAAGTCATTCAATAAAGTGTTTATATTTTGGTTATGATGTATGAAATAATTCATTCTCTCATAACAAAATATATATTGATATCCATGTAATTATTTTATTAGTTAGGATCTTCATGGATAAGTTTTAAGTTCATTTTACTATTTATATGTAATTATATGATCATCATTTATTTCTTCCATATTATTTTTCATTTTCTGTTATTTATTTAATGTCATTTGTTTAAATTTTACTATTTATATGGAATTATGATGAATAAAATTTCATGTGTTTCATTTATTTCTTCCAATGGATGCTAGTTAGGGGTAAAATCTCTAAATGGCTTAAATTACAATTCGTGGATTCTTATATTTTGTATCATGCTGTTTGATTTTTTTTCTGTGGCTGGACTGTCTTTCTGTGTTTGGAATGGTTTCTCACTTTTCAAAAAAAGTGTTTTCTGTAATAAGAAAATAAATTTGGATGGATATATTTAAAATTCAGTATTTATTCATGTTTTCTTCTCTTATACGCACACCCTTAATATGCATTAGATATCAGACCTTTATTATCATTCCATTAACAATGATTCCATAAACCATATTGTGGTTTATATATAGGGATATTATAGATATAATAATGGTTTTATCATAGAAATTTCTATGTTTTATTGGATATTTTCAATTATAATATGAGATTTAAGTATGTGTATTGTATAACAAGAAAACAGAACTATTCATTCCTTTATGATAGTATTCCTTGTATTTTTTTCTTATCTAATAATGTAACCATAAACTCTAGGATACTAGTTTTAATGTAAATTCATTACATATTGGTTTTCATAATGTCTTTTAGTTTAAAAAATTCAAAGATATTATATTTGTGCATGTTGGAAGATTCAATGTTAGAATTCCAAAGGTTTGATCATCAAAATATTGAGTTGAGGGGTGTATTTATTTGAATTAGTATTTTAGTTTGTTGAATCTCATGGAATTCACAAACAACCATTGATGTTAAATAAAATTGAACAATAAGTTGGTTTCATGTAACTTATTTATTATTATGTAAAGTGGTGTTGCATGATGCATTTTGTTATAGACTCATGCAACTTTAAGCTGCACTATATTCTTGAAATTTCTCCATAACTACCTCTATTATTCATAAGTCCTCCTGGATCCTTCCAAGATGTGTTTTTTGACTTCCAAAAATACACCAATAATTGTATGTATTAGTTTATTAGATATTCAAAATATATGAATAAATGATTAAATTAAATATTTTTTTCCTCAACATGCATGCAACTAATGTCAACCATCATATTAAAAAATTGGGGAGCCCTTAAGTGTCCATGATATCTTCATCAAAATTGAGGTTTTTATTATTTTTTGAAACTCAAATTTAAATGAAATTCTAATTGACTAAACCCTTTTCGTTAATAAAACTTGTTCTTTTTAAAAGTAGATTTCATGAGATAAGATTATGTGAATATGAAAATTTCAAATATTATCATCCAATAATTTCATGATTTAGAAATATATTTGAAGTATTTTCATAAATAATCAATCATAATTTATGTGAGGTTACTTGTATAAAACAAATTTCCCTCAATATGACTTATTTAAAAAATCACATTTCACATAAATTAAGGAAATGACCAGACAACATGTTGAGGATATAGTGATTTAGATGAAGTATATAGAAGAGAATATATGATAGAGACTATTCATAGTAACCAAATATCATTACCAAACCAATTTGAATCTACTAATAGAGGATCATACATAGTACTCAATATCCAACAAGATCTATTTCTTATGTATCTAGACATCCAGGATAACATTTATATCCCTACAGTGAATCATAATGCTCTAGGGTGTTGGTTTATAAGTTCTTAGGAGTACAACTATTTTAAAAATAAATTTTTTCGGTCATTTTATCAGGTATCATAATCTAATGACATCAGAAGACATTTAGAAACCAATCTTTAATATCAGCAGGGAATTACTAGACATCAACCTATCTCCCCATACCACATAAGCGTCTCAAGGGAAGGTACAAGGGATAGTAATTATTTAGGGAATTAAGAGTGTGACTATTTCCTTGGTGGAATGTTCACAGATGAATGAACGTGATTATTTGGTGAAAAAAATATAGAGTTTTGTGGTATATTTTGTTGGGTTTGATTGAATGAGGATATTTGGGTGTCATTTTTCCATATAGAGTGCCTCCCAAGTCATATATAAGAGCTACTAAGCATGTGGATCCCTTATAAAAACACATTCTAATCCATTACAGATTGATCAGTTTCATCTATTAGGACCTCCAAAATATTGTTGGGATCCCCATCCATAGGGATACATATAATTAATTTCTACCCATAAGGAAAATGTTGGAAAATACAATTAATATTACAATACTATATAATATTTTATTGAGTGTTTTTTGTAGTTGCGGGAAAAAGGAACCTCACACCCAACCACACTCCATTAAATACATATTTCGTATTATTTTTCAAGAAGTGTAAATGATGTATTTTGGGGATGATAATGTAGTTCATTGAGAATCATTCATGAGGAGAGTATTATTATAATAAGAACTGCAATAAAATAATTGGGATAAAGACTAAGGATCTTAGGTGAAGATATGGACCTACTAATATATCAGGGTTGAAGCATTCTTAGAAGCCTTTCTTAGTGGTTGTCTACTATCAGTCAAGGATTCCATCATGGGAATGAGGCCAGGGACATGGATAATGGTAACGGTGTTGATCTAAAGGTGTCATATTGAAAATTTATTCCTATTTTTCTACAACTAGGATGATTTCAAAAGGCATATCAACCAAAATAAACTAACTCAAATGTATATGTGTGTGACACTAATTCTTGAATAGCTGTGTTTTCATTCCCTTTGGTGGTTATGAGTATATAGTTACAATTTTTCTATAAAATTCCCTATAATTAATTATTTATCATTATCAATATGGGGTATATTCTATAACTTGGTCAAACTTGATTGATCACCATGATCATGTCATATAGAAAATTCATCTACCATCTATTCAAAATGATGAACAATGAGATTATAGATACTTTCTAGGGAATATAATAGTGTATATCATTCATAGTTGACATCCTTGGCGATTTTTTTTCCTCAATCATTGATGAAAGCATCACACATGATCTTTAAACCATATACCAGTTCATGTATGAGTTCCATTATGTTTAGCTATTGACACCAATAGCGTACACCAAACATATCATCAAATGAAATCCTATTATTTTTTCAGAAACAATGATACGTGATGACTAAGGAAATAACAAGAGATAAAATCAATATACAATTATTTTATTTTGCCACAATATTTCTCAATGATTATTTAAGTAGTTTTAAATATGCATACCCAATGGAAGTGACGTGGTATGAAATGTTTTTGAGTGGATACAGTGGAAAAAACTAAAAAGAACCTAGAATAAAGACATTCCATTTTATAAGGGTAACAGTATCCAGAAATATGATCTCTTGTTCAGGTAGTGTGGGATACTAAAAGAGATATGTGTTCATCCCCGATCATTAGAATGATTCATTTATGGTTTTTATTCCCAAAGATGAACGAATTTTAAGGAGGTGAGTTCAAGATATGTATCAGGCCTTTTAGAATGTTAAGGATATGTATATTGAGACTCTAGGGTAGTGTCTGTGTGGTTTAAACCTGGCGGTTTAGGAAAAAATAATCCCCTAAATCTAGTTGATATAAGACCAGTTTCAATTTCTAATCATGAGGGAGATACTATGGGTGAAACTCCAGAATTTTGGAACAATCCTGTGAAATATTAGACATGGTATGTTTCTAGATATGGTATCTTGGTAAAATGGATAGAGTACATCCTATTAATAGTGGTGGAGGTATATTAGTGTGTGAATGGAGACCCCATTACCCGATGACTACACTCAATAATAATAAGGCATCCCATTAGTGAATAGAAAAATAAATCACCTCATAAGGAAGATCATTATTGAGAAGAATATCATAAGGAGTTTGTTGATGACGAATCCTAGGGAATCGTTATAGTGTTTCCCAAAAAATCCCTGATAAAGGAGACTTCAACTGAGGAGTCAAGATAACTCATATCAAATGAGGAAATATTTTAGGCCTTACATACTATGTCATCTATGGTAAAATTTGAACCATAGTACTTTATTAATACTTTATTTTGTAGAAATATCTGATTAAGGTGGAATGTGAAATCATTGATAAACATATAGGGTGTTCACCTAGACAGAGGGATAATGATCAACAATCTTGTGATTGGTATGTGGGAACTATATCTATAAAATCTATAAGATCGCTATTTTTTAGTGGGTAATATGTCCCAATGATATGATGGAGGCATTGACTACAAATTATGTTTATCTTATGAAGAATTTGATCATCATCGTTAAATGATGATCAACATATAACTTCTAACATTCTCCATTTCTCATGTAATTTTTTAACATTTAGTGTTGAATTTACTTTTTTTCTAATGAGGCATTCTAGTTAGTGAATGATTACCTCATGGTAGCTATTGGGGTCTCCATGTATGGACCTTACTTTTGTTACCCCAAACCACCATAAACCCACTGATATTCTAAATAAGATGAGAGAGGCATTTTAAATCATTATCACTCATTTGTAGGGAAATAATGATGAAATATATATGCATTGAATGTCTTGTACATATAACTCCACCTATGTTATGTTCTACAAAAACATGTAGAAAAGAATATTTTCTCTTTTAATAGTTTAATTTATGGAGGTGAATCACTTAGGTGAGTAGTGGCATATTCTCTTTGTAGATCAAGAAATACACATCCATATTTTCATGATTGAGTAACTGGGGTAGTCCCCATAGTTTCAAACTAATCATGATGAGTATAACACTACCACATTAATAATTGAGTATTATGTAAATATACCCACATCACATGAAGAACCTATGTCATCATTGGAGGAGTAGCTTGCTGCACAGAAGTTTGTAGCTAAGGATCTAGTAAATCCATTTATTCAGGATATGATGGTATTGTAGGAGTCATCTCATGACATAATAATTAGAAAGATGATTTTTATTCTCAAAACTAAGACCAACCCAATGAATATGATTCGTGTAGTCAATCTTACAGTTGCATTTCAAGAATATTTGTCTTAGTACGTGCCTACACCTTAACTAGTTGGTGAATAAATATTAGATATCACTAAGAAAAAATATGTAATCTACAGAAATTAATGAAATAGAATTCGTAACCTCATCACCCAATTAATTTTATGTCGGGTGAGGTACCAGATAAAATCCCTTCTTCATGGGTTGGTGTTCTTATGAATGGACAAAGATGACTATCATATTCTGCACACAATATCACTGGAATTCCTAGATGAATGTTAACATTTGGAGTGGTGAAAATTAGGACACCATTGGGTAGGAATACATTACATATTTTATGAAATATCTTCTAATGACAAAATAATTGATCCCAAATTGAGAATAGGTCAATCGTCAACAGAACATACTCATCTCTTATCCAGACCAGATGATCATCAACATGAAGTAATAAATGGTAGTGGAGAATTACATGTTGGTAAAATAGAAATCTCAAATAGTTGAGTGGAATTAATTGCAAGGAAGGATTCATGAAATGGTGGATATAGTGCGCACACATGTGGTTGTGAAAATATCGGAGCTGGACAGGCTGTAGAAAACACTTGAATGGTCATTGAAGAGGATTACCAAGCCTCAAAAATTGATTACCACCAAAAATATATTACTATTTTTTAGAGTCAAGTTTCCAATATGGGGATTATTCTCTTCATATTATCAATAAATAAAATTCTCACAGGGTTAGACTCTCTATATTTTGGAATGTTGAATCCTGATCCTATTAATAAAACTATCAACTAAATATCACTATTCCCACATAAATCATGATCAGTGTGGGAAATTTGAGATAACATAAGTTCGTCCAATTGATTGTGATTGTGATATAAGAGAGGTTTAGATGATATAAAAAATTTTCATTGGTCACCAATATAATGAGATAACAAATGGGGAAACTAGATGGTAGGATTGAAATAATTGTATTCCCCCAACCAAAGTGTACGATACATGGGAGGAAAACCCTAGTGTGTTATAATTATACTAATGAAAAGAAAATTTAGTATACTTAAGGGTATAATTTATGTGTATTTATAAATAGATAAGGTATTATGGGCCAAGGATTACTATTGAACATGTTAAAAACACGAGTTCCCAAACAATACTCCAGGAAATAATTACTCTATAATGTTCATCGGGGCAACATGACAGACCATTACAAATTATTCTATCTTTGTACAGGATTCCATTCAAATGTTATAGAAATGGTTCTTCCATTTAATATACCTAATATTGGAGGTGGGCCTATAGAACTGTGTATAATTATAATAGAATTGTTTTCTAGGAAATATGAAATGAGTTCAAATAAAAATTAGGGAATGAAAATGGTTTCAGTTGACAAATATGCATACTCTTTAATATATTGATCCATATTAGGGATATATAATCTTACATTAAGAATTTAAAAGGTTTGTAAATATACAATATGTCATATGGGATATTTTTCCAAATTGAGTGAGAGACATGAGAATATGAGTCAATCACACTCTTGCAAGGATAAAGAGGATTATATCAGGTTTAACTTAGATTAATTCCACATAGCTATGATTAATTGGGATAATGTGTTAAGGTCAAATAACTCACAATATAGGGTAAATTCTTTTATATCCATTCATTCAATAAAAATCATTGTGAATTTTGATTCCATCTAATCAGGACAAAAAATTGGTCATTTTAAGTCCATGTCAATAGAAGCCTAACATTTCATGAAATTTTTGGTCACACATATCCGACCATAAAAATTAATTTCCCACAATGAAACCCCACAAATGTTTCATGTAATTAATGAATAAATATACTAATACCACATCAGTAATGACTAGTTTGGGAAATAATGAGTGATAAAACATAAACATTTCGAAAATTACATAACATTGGGGGGAGTGGTGAACATGTGGAATGTTAATATAAAAACCTATAGGGGTGTTTAAAGTCATGAAACCTAAAATATATGATTATGGAAGCTTGATTTAATATATGGTTGATTCAAAAATAAAACAGTCTACATTTCACAGTAATAAAAAATCAAGTGTGAATTAGAAATTGCAATGCAAGAAATGAAATCCTTGGGGATTGGAAACATATTTTAAAGTCATGTATCATATACCATGGGTACAAAGATTAATGTCATGTTACCTGAACCATCCCTATACATGGTCTCATTTTTTCTACATCTAGTAGGTGGATGTAACATAGGGGGATCCAAATTACATGATTTGGTGAATTCCATTTGGAATTTGTTTCTAGGCTATTGATATGAGATCCAAGCGAAACTATATAACCCAAAATGTAAAAAAGATGTATCATATAGTTATTAGGCATGTAATCTCATTTTATATATATTAGATCATGTATAATATAAGGGATTTAATTGATTTTATAATCTAGTGACAATGATAGGATGACCCCAGTCATGAATTTATGCAGAGCCTCATAACCATAGAAACCATGAAAAACCAAGCTCGAATAAATGGATAATGTACAGGAAAAGGGTAACAATACATGATCACAATAAGAATGTGGGTTCAACTTGATTCTAAATACAAACATATTTCCTTGGTAGAGTGGCATAGTGTTTTTTTATTTTTCTAAATCAATGAATTTGGATGTCATTATATACAAAAGCGCAGGAATCAAGACACTTGTTTACATGAAAAGGGTTTAATAAATGGCCAGTAGAAAATGTAGGGTGTGGTTGGAATAAAACACTTCACATGTGGTGTTCTCTCATGATAAGACCAAAATATCACATATCTTTATATCATGCGACATGTATGATACTCTATGTATAGATTCATATGAAAAGGATGTTGGTCTTGTTGTTAAGAATCATACACTGATGGAAAGGTTTCACATTATATAATGATATGATTCTTTGATAGTGTAGGGATTATCAATGAATTTAATGAGGAATATATCAATAACTCTGATATTCCTGTGAGTTTTAAATAAGAATTTCCAATACATAGGTTGGAACTATAATTCTTCAAATAAAGGGACTCATGAAAACGTGGAAACTATTCTTAATGAGATGTTATAGTTCCATTTCTCCATTCAAATATACCATAATACACTAGTGAGTAACACCATGGGTATCAAAAAACCCTTATAAAAATAATGTGAAAAAAGATAACTCTTGATATGAAGAATAGAAATTTCAATGTAGGAGATATATATTTTTAGAATCAAAATTAAATACATTAAAAAAAGATTTCATTCTAATGTCATCCATCATTAAGGTTAATAAATTAGGTTCAACATCTGACAATGCCTTCAAAACACAAGACATATCATGTTTCTTCCAAGAATCCTCCATTAATATTACCATGATTGGGAGGAATCTTTTCGAATGTCGTTTCACAAATTTTTGGGAGATTGTTTTTATTTTAATGGGTATAGAGGAAATTTAATGTAAAGTGACATAAACTATGGAGATGGATGAAATATCTGAAGGGGTATTCTGAGAAACCTTGGGCTACATCATCATGTATTAATTATGTAGATTCATTAACCCAGTATTGATGGGGTTTCAAAGCCACCTGGTACATAGGAAGGCTTTAACTATTCCTCAAGTAATATTAGGATAATCCCTAAATAATTATGGTTTATGGTCATAAAACAAGGGAAACAGTTTTTGTAGTCTATATAACACAATGATGATAAAACATTTAGTTTGAATTGGAAGGACCAATGATAAGATAAAAACCCATAGGGGATAAGGTACACAATATAATGTCATAGTTTTTGGATATATGATCTCATTTTATGTTTTTGTATCCTATATCAAGGATCAATTTTTATGGTTACAAATCCAAGACTGGGGTTGGAACAGTCTTCATAGAAATTTATATCAAGGTCTACACCCCATGCCATATAAATAAAAGGATAATCAAGGACCATCATATGGTTTGATGTACATAGTTTAAGTTCATGATTATTATACCAGGAGGTTTTAATATGATAATAGTCCTTGTAGATAGGACCATTGATGAAATTGAAGGTAATTCACACATAATTATGGAGGAATTGAATGGTTTGTGAGAAATATAGTTAATCTGGAGAATTCATGGATACTTATATATGGTCATGAATCAAAGACTAAGGGTTATTAATTGTAGTTATTAATATTGGATATGAAAACATGATGAGAAACATTATTCATGGTGGTGTTATTTTTTGTGAAACATGGGGATTGGAAATCATTTATTACAGTACAAATTATGGAAATGGGTATTCCCTTATTGTAGATAATTCTTTCTTGTATAATGGGTCGAAACTATGTAGTGAGAAGAATATTGATTTCAAATTTATTGAAAAAGACTAAAGGTTCATCCTCTACTAGCTCTATGAAATAATCATACTTCATTGTTATATCATTTACTATATCCATAGGTGAAATTATAACATCAAAGATAGTACCAATTACCTTCATATGTGGTGTGAGGGGAATCAGTTGGTGAAATACATGGCTTTATGGGTTAGATTATTTGGTGTTTGTACTCTTTTTTCTAAGATTGGTTCTTTCCATATCCGCTTTATTGACATTATTAGGGGAGATGATCCTAGTTTTCATTAATCAATTCCCCCTAACCTTGTTTTATTTTCATTCCTATGAAATATATTAAATATTATTTTGTATTTGAGAACATCTATTCAACAATTTCAGATATAATAAAACCTCAACAGATAATGAGAATAGTTTATTGTCATGATTTTTGAATAATTGTGTGGTTGGATAAACTCTATTAGGTGAGGATTAACCCAATATTAAATGAATAACTAATTCCATTATAGATAGAAAGGAAAATTCATACACAACGAATGAAATTATGTTTCTTGTATTGAGGGTTTCCTACTTTTTTAGGGTCATGATGCTCTTTCCCTTGTGTTTAGAGGTAGATTATCCAAAACATGATAGGTAAAAACACTAATTTTAATTGTATGTAATAATTTAAATATATAATACCATAGATAGGTATTTAAAAATTTCATATTCATGTATGGTTGACTATGTAAGAGACTTGATGAAGTACACATAAAACTAGATAGAGAAGGGACCGAATAGAGGGGATATTATTATCAAGAAAATGTGAGGAAAATGGAATGAACACTGGTATAAGGATAAAATTAGTGTTAATTACTAAATATCCCATGAAAAATTAATCAAAACATGTATATTTCTTTAGTAATGGTGTAGTAGGAGACGGAAACATAAAGTGGGCTACTCTATTGGGTGACTAAAATGGCCTGAAACTATTGTTTATGAATAATATAGAAATATGTATTCCATGTTGTTTTATTTAATTATTACAAGGAAGAAACCAATATTATTTAGTTTAAAGTTGAAAGGATTTAGATTATGTTGTATATCATTATACGAAGAGGATGATGTGCTTCAAAAATTTGGGTCATAAATGAAGGAATCAGGTATCCTATAATGTTAGGCCATGTGGTATAGTGCATGGCACTATAGCTTAAATTATTGTATCTTAGACTAAAATAGAAAACAATTTATGTTCATGTGACAGAGACCTAGTTTTGTTTACTTTATCATCATGTGACTAATACTTCATAACTAAACATGAATCTATAAAAATTAATTCTTAAGGAATATCATGTTGATTTCAAGCATGATGTTTTTTCCAACTATTTTGATAAATGTGTAAAATCCAGTGGTGTAAACCAGATGAATTGAAAAGGGTAACCCCCTTTTAGATCATGCTTATATATATTCATTCCATGTATCATTGGTGTTCTTTCAACCATCACCAAATAATATTAGTTGAACATGAAAATGTATTATTTTATTTGGAACTCTCTGGACTGTTGGTATTGTATAACCTACAGGTTGTGTAGTTATTGAGGTCTACATTAATGATGGGATTAAAAATAGATAAATGGATCTGAGACCCTTTGTTTATCTTTAATTACTCATATACATATATCCTGATTTTTTATTCTTGATACTCAATGGGAATCAATGAAAATATTCTATACATGATGGAGTAAGGGGTTTCTTATATAGAAGTCTATGTTATCATTCAATATTATCATAGGTCCTTAGAATGAATTTCAGAATAACACTTCTTGTTTGGATCCACTATGTTTTAAAAATGTTATAGATTATTTACATAGTTTCACATCCATTATCATTTACATTGCATGATAGTGGGATTTGTGGTTAGGCCAAATTGTTTTCATTTCGTAAATCTTCTTAAAATATAGGACATGGAAATTTGAAATATATTTTTAGAATGGTGAGATAGGTATTAAACACAATAATGATATTGTGTTTCACAAAAAAGTCCTTTAATTAATTATAATCTCAAATAAAATAATTTTCTAATCCTCGTTGAAAATAAAATTTTGGAATTAAGAATGATATTTAACTATAATTCTATCACTATATGGTAGTGAACAAATACATTGATTCTCCATATAAAAAATAAAATTGAATAAATCGTTTCATTGATAATCTACAATGTATTATTCCAATTGTTTTCTTGAATTTTGAATCATTAGAGTTAATGTTGAATTCTATATAGTCATGTACCAAGATGGTGAAAATGAATCACAACCTTTGGATATAGTGTGAGTCCTTCAATCTTGACTGATATGTCCCATATATTCAATCATGAACCCCTTTGAATACATAAGGAAAGAATTTTCCATGGATAAATTGGAGAAGGATCCCATCAAATTGAATTGACATTCTCATACTAAGTGTTGTAATAGAGGATGAAATTCACTACCCTCCTATAAATTTTATCTCTCCTCCTAAATTTCTTACAATGGTCCATGATAGTGAAATTTTTTAAAAATAGGCATGCAATGGGTATATTTTTTAGTCACATGAGAATTTGAGGCCCCCTTATGAGAATTTATAGAGGTGAGTTTAATATAGTATTGTTATTCATCATTTAGAGGGATGAGGGTGATAAATTTTTGAAATGATACATGGATGAACAACAAATCAAGATATGGATCAGTGAGGGATGTAATAAATATTTCTAATTTATTTTATAAAACAATATTTTATTATAATAAATGAGACAGAATTTGATCAACGGGAAAATACACCATAAAATTGAGGGGTGTGGTCATGAAATGAAACAACATCCTTTTTCTTTAATGTGTAGTCACCATTAATATAGTCAAGGTCTAGATAAATGTATCGGTTCTCATGAATCTTTGATACCAAAATCTTGAGAGTCAACTCTAAATAAGTGATGAAGGCTTGCTATTTAGCCCAATTATTGGTATATTCTAACAAAAGAAGTAATGGGTAAGTCAAGATGGCCTTTGAGGGTGAAATAAATAAAACAACAAGGATGACCCTGTGGAGTTTAGTTTATTCCAACAATCATCCATTTGGGATCTCGGAGGATATATCAAAGAATATCGACCATCATGGGTCAATGAGAGTCATTATCTAGACCTTATTATAGACTTTATAATGATACATCATCTATACCAGGAATAAAATATAAAGGTAGTTCTTCTTGATAAGAGAATATATTTCCACTATTTCATGAATCATATGAATGACTTAATAAAAATTATTCTCTATTCCAAAATCATTCATTAAGGATATTTTGGAATCAATGGATCATTATTGGATGATAATAAAGGGAACTAGTGGATTCTATTTGATTTTATTACTCATAGCTAAAGGATTGATCAAATAAAATATGATTTAATTGAATTTTGTTGTATGTTATTCATCAAAATAATACCTAAAAATATTCATTGATATCTTATAACAAACATTTTCCACACATATTGTTAAAAAAATTGAACATAGGACTGATATTATTGATGACCACACAAAAACCATACATTTCATGGAGGGTGAATTTATATAATGGAAAACAACTTATCTCTGTTGATATTGAAAGCTCTATATCAAAACAAATAAACCAAGGTATTTTAGATAAGAAACCAGGAACACACACAGAATGGGGTTCATATTTTAGTGTTGATTGTTTCAGATAATGAACACTTGAATGAGATATTTAAAAAGTTGTCTTCCTTATAATATCTTAAACTCCATGTCATACACATTTTATTCCACAATCATTATATAGTGATTATTTATGGGGTGGTTCATGGAAAAATAGTATGTTTTTATAGAATTAAATATTTGAAAGGGAATCACTCGGTACATGTATGTTGCCTGTTTTTCCCTGAATATGGTGGTGACTTCATTATCAAGGGCCAAAAAAATTCTATTTTAATTATTGAATTCATACATTATTGATAAGTATTTAATGCTAGTGATTTTTCTAATTTTTAAAAAATTAAATTGGTGGAGAGCTAATCCATTAATAATTAGTGGTTGGGGAATTTAATGTAAATTCCAACTTTGATTTACCCATTATTCATCATATATGGGAAAATGTGGGAAATAAATATGGGGTAAAAAACATAGAAGATGATTTTAACATTGGTCTTATTATTAACTTCATCCTTTACCGAGCACTGTAGGATGGATAAATCTTTCTATGTATATATTTGAATCAATAGTGTCTAATGTGAAGTCCAGGAAAGTAGATGGAAACATAGGGATCAAGCCATAAAATCCCATTTTATTTCAACATTAATAAGTCATTATTATATATAATAAAATAATTGTACTATTATTGTTCATCGGGAGGCTACACACTATTGATCAATATTATCCTGGAATCCACATTGGTGTAGAGCAATACTGATATTGACTCATTGATGGTGCTGGAAACTAATTCCTCATTAGTTGGATGAAATTAATCCCATTATTCCTTGATAGAGATGTGAGGAATTTTTAGAGAAGATGACTCCTCAGACATAGGTTCGCTTATGGAAACATCTTCTTATTCTTCTTCAGTGGTAGGATAATTGGAATCATATTCATTTTTTAGTTCAATGGACACTATAATGATAGATTTTGAAGCTCTTATCCCATGTGGTCTTCATCAGTAGGGTTCATTTACCATATCAATGAAAGGTAGAATATATAATGACTATTAGGTTAATAATTATCCTTAGTACACACATTAGAGACTATAATTGCACTCTATATGATAAAATATATATAATGAGATTAAAATAGGATTTTTGGGATTCAGAGGCAGCAATTGCCCACATGGTGATTAAGTGATATGATTAAACTATATTTTCATTAGAATAATGAAATTATGTATGTGTTCTAGGTTTATTTATTATATATTATAAATAGATAAGGAACTATTATCTTTAATTATTTCCTTGTATTTTTATGAAACCGGTGTCAACTCATTATGAATGTTGGTGTAAACCATTTCTCTAATGTTGGTCTTTTTTCATCACTTTTTTTAAAAACCAAGATCAATGTAGTGAATTTTTTTTAAATTAATAAACATAACTATAAAGTATAGTTACTATCAATTTAGGGATTGCAAGTGGAATTTAGGACACAAAATGGGGTCAAATGTATACATGTGAAGAAAAATTATTTCAACACTAAATTCAGTTTAAATACAAAATAACCAAACCAGGTATATATTATGATATTTTTAGGGGGTTTATTAATTTTCTTCCAATATCCATATACTTTTCGATTGGGATAGTATTAATCAGTGAATATATACCCAATATTGTATATAATTCTATTCATGATGAGATTGATATCAGAGATAGTTACCCCCGCCCACCAATAAAAATCATTTTTATTAGGAATATTTATAAATATAAATGTTAAAAGATATCCTAGAATATTGAATCATTATGTTATCAAAAATAATTATATATTTTTATAATTTTAATTATAATCAACTTTCTCTAGATGTTGGAGTTTAGTAGCAGAGAACACATTCTAAAAATCATGATGGATTGTTAAGGCATCGAAAAGGAAATTATGAGGATCTATTTATATGAGAATAAAATGAAGGATTAAGATTCTATTTTGGATACCAAAAATGTACTTTATCAACTCATACATTGGTGCATGGTGTATTGATATACACACAAGGTGTATATCATTGATAGGGAGCATGACTACTTTGACTAGCTGAGACGGTGGTTCCGGAATGGGTCATACCAAATTCTTATATTATTTTGATGCATATGGATAAAGAAGTAAATAAATATGAATGAGCCAGATAATCAACCAATTTAATGGTCTTGTAAAATACACATAGAGGATTACACTATAGAGTGTATCTTATTCTATTACGGGAATAATTGTTATCTCTTTTTAGAGATAGTGACCAAATTTATAGGTATTGTACATCAGACATTTTATATTCTATAGAATCATTTTTAATTTATTTTTAGGAATTGAGAATAATTTTGACGAGGATTTGACTGACATTCATTTTCTCTGAGATCTAAATAGTGATCCACCAACCTAATAGAATTTATGGGGGCATATTCCTACTCATCACCAGTGGGTTTCACTATAATTGAATGTATTATGGAACATCTTACCAATCTAGAGGTCACAAAGTCTATATGATCTCACACTTGATTAGATATTTGAAGAAGAACATGAAATTCCATAAAATAGTATCCAAAATACATTCAATACATTGATTATTTATAGGATGATAGATCCACTAGAGATGTTATATAAACAATGGGGTCTTCTGGCTAATTTTTTTGTTTATGAATGTTCTCACGAGATCAAGTGATCAAAATTTAAAATATCCAATCATAGAACTTTTATATAAATATATCATAAACATGAATCCATTACCTTGTATCTTAATCATAATAGAGTGTTAAGGTGACATATGTCATATATATCATAGGATCACCCATGTAGAAACTCGACCCCAAAATTTCTAGAGCTTTTTTCAAATATCAATTACAATGGAATAAAATATAACAGCTTTACACACTAAATGACTGAATAGTTTCGTATAATTGGTAAACTAGATTAAAACATGAGTCTTATATTATAAATGAATACACTTATTACCCCATTATATTTTCTTTTGAGGCTATATTAATTCAATCTATTATATCCCTTCATATAAATTATAGTTCATTTCTTAGATTCATGGGGAATGGAAACCAAATAAAGATGAGAATAAATTCTCAGTTAGGGTGATGTTAATAGGAATCACTAATGAATCAATGAGAATAATAATTATTTGAGGTTAACTAAATTAACACCCATACCATGTAATCCAAAAACTAAGAAGGAAGTCCATAAAAAATATGGAAATTTAATAACTAAAAACACATTCCATTAAATTAACAATATAAATAATAATCAATATAAAAAAATTAAGATACTAAACACATTGATTTTAATCAATGAACTGAAAATGAAATTCATCAATAGAAATATCGACCAAAATTGTCATTGACAAATAAATAAAGAATTAAAATCATGAAAATTGTAAATCATTATATGTCATTTATCTCACGCATGAACCACTACTTTCAAGACCCTTCTAAGATGTGGTTTAATTATATGAGTAAAAGTCCATATTTTATTCTTGCAAAAAACTCAAAGGAATTACCACTAACTACTTTTTCTCATGAGTCTATAGTTACATCGTGATTCTTTCACTATGTAGTCCCCAACCCATGTCTTTCATGTCCTATGAATTATTCCAAAAAATTAAACAATATTTCCAATCAAATATATGTATTAAATAAAGTGGAAAATATCTCAATATTTTCCCAAATAATCAAATAACCTTTAAATTAAACAATATATATAAAATAGTATACTATTCTTGAAATAATAATATCGATGAAAAATGATATGGATATTTAAGCTAAATTTACTGTCAAACGATCATAGAAAATTGAATATTTATAGGGGAATTGATGGAATAAAGCAAGTGAATGTGACTATTATCCTTGAAAAAATAAATCGTAAACCATATAAATAAAGATGAAGGATGTACCAAGAGAATATCCCATGAGGTGTAAAATAAAGGGTTGTTGTCAATGACGAATTGAAATATTATAAAAATATATTTTAAAATGCATTATTGATGAAAATATCGATTTTTTTGAATAAACATTGGAAAATTATTTTATTTGATGTAAAATTAAAAAAATAATTTTATAATTATAATTTTAAAAATTAATATAAATCCTCAAACAAATGATGTTGTGTAAATCCTTACATGTCGTATGAGGTAAGATGTATATTACTTTTCTATGGTAAATTGTTATAAAAATAACACATTCTGATAGTGATAATAATATTCATTTGAAAAAATTAGTAAATGGAAAATATGGTAAAATTTTCATTCGTAAATCATTTTGTAATGTTTAAAAAATTATTAGAAAATATTTTAGTAAAACACAATTTTTCAAATGTAATGGGTAATCTAATTAAAAAGAGAAATAATGTTCGATTTTCTTAAAAACAAAGTCACAAAATTTTGATAACCAAGGAATGGGAAAAAGTAATATTACATGAAAACATTCATGAATGACTAGAGGTAGGAAAATTAATGGGTTTATTGAACAATGTAAAAATAATTTCCTTGAATTTAAATGAAAGATCATTAAAATTATTTTTGAGGAAAATAATTGTAAACATTCCAAAGATTCCCATACCACATTGAAACATTGTTAATAATAAGGTTCATGATGGAATAACATTTAAGGATTGTTTTAAATACCATTAATATAATTTGATTTATAATATAATATATCAACTTGGTAATTTTTTTACACCACCTAACATAAGTGGTGAATATGACATTTTTCTCAGAGATTTAAAAAGTGAGATGAAAATCTCATGCCTTGTATGTTAATTTTCTCTTGTGTATTTATATTAATAAATATTAATATTATTTTAATTATTTACTTTCTTGATAACTTTTTTACATTTATCATTATTTTTATTCCACTTATTACAATGTTTTATACCACTTACTAATCAATTATATTTACATCGGGTGTTATTCAAAAATTCAATTTATGTGTTAAAAATATTGTTATGTCAACTATGGTAAAATTGGTCATTAAATAACACCACCATAATAATAATTACATAATTATAATATATATTGATAAATTATATTTTTTAAACTAATCATTCAATATGGTTATGACAAACTAACTAATGATACAATCACGCTGATAGCATTTCAATTGTATGTATGAGCAATGTTCCCATTTTTCAATGATTGTTATGGAAATAAGGTATGTTACATTTTTATTTACATAATGATATTTATATCATAAATAAAATTTCATTTAATCTTATATATTTATATATAATATTATTATTATGTAAATTTAATCACATCACGGCGAGTGGGTGGTAGTCTATAAGTCACAGAATGAAGTTATCACAATTTTAGGGTGTGAAAGCGTAATAAAAAATTATATATTTTATTTTAATAAAGTTTTTTATGTAATTAATATAATATATTTAATTTTTATGTAACATATATCTTATCAAAACCAACAATTATACATTTCATTTATAATGTGAATGGATGATATCGTTTTGAGGAGAAGGTTGTCGACACTTCCACAAACAATGTTATTATATTGACAAAGAATGGAAATTATAATGTTATATTCCATAAGAAATTTTAAAAAATAAATAAATTATAAATATAATATATATATATAAGATATTAATATACTTTCTATCATAATTACAACCATGAGGGGTTGTAAATGAAGAATGAACAGTCATCATTTCATGAGGCAGATGTTCACTCTAAACAGAAATGGTATGTTCATTATCCCATAGATGGAAGTTTGTATAACTGTAGGTATAAACAAATACATAAAAACATTTCATAATATTTATTATAATAGGGTAGTTATGTAATAATGTAATAATGATTGTTTTTCCTGTGGATAATGGGAATATCAATACAGATTATGAGAGAATAAGTTGTAGGTTGGAGGCCTCTTTTATAATAGATGAACGAACCTTTTATAAATTTTGGAAGAGGGAATTTGACCCACGTTTTTTCCATCGAGAGTGGAACCAATAACAAAACAAAATTATTGAAAATGTAGGATTGGGTCCAAATATATCAATCAGGTGTCATTTTGACATGTTTATATTTCATTTTGGCAATTATGATTATCGTTTTCTCCCTTGTTATGTTCAATTTCTCTTTAATCATTTTCGTTAATATTAATTACTTTTACTAATATGCTTTGGTCCAAAACTAGGTTTAACGTAATTGGAATTATAAATTATTATTATTATAAATATTTATTAAATTACTCCAAAATTACAATCACATAAGTATCCTATGTTAATTTAAATTTGATCTTGTAGTAGGGAAAACAATGGAGGTTTGTAATGTAAAAACATTTAAAAGTTTGTTATATTTGTTTCAGTTTCATAAGTTATGTTTATTTTGAAAAATAATATTTATAAATGTTCAGAAAAATTTAAAATAGGTTTTCCTATTAAAATGTGTTAATAGGACCTTTATAAATATATTTATTTTGATGCAAAAATATTGGGATTGGTTATTATTATATGATTATCAAATCTATTGGATGAATGAAAAAAAAATTTGATTGAATATATAATACATATATATATTACATTAATATGATTCAGTAATTCTAATTAATTTATTTTATTTAGGTAAAACAACTTGTTGAGAATTAAAATAGTTTCATATATAATTGTTCTATTTATATTAATTAGTTCTAATAGTCATTTCTAATTAATTGGAAATAAATTAATTCATTTTATATTTCTGTAATTGATATATTTTTAAAAGTTAGTAAATTCTCTTCATAAAGTCAAATTTAATGGATATGTTATGTCTTATTATATTATATAATAATATTTTAATAATATATTGTTGTCCAGTAAAATGTGGTCTTTCATGTGAAACAATCTATTGAATAAATTATATTTTCTAATAATGAAAGCTAAAATAGTATTGTGTTCATTGAAAAAAATTACATCGATTGAAATTTTATAAAATTGTAAATAAATTATAATGTTTCTAGATATTGTATTCCCATACATTCATGGTATTTTGTGGTACACACCCTATAAAATGCAATGTTTGTACTTTATATTTTAGTGGTGTTACATTCACCCCACCTTAATTAAATTACTTCCTTTCAATGTAGACTTGATAAGACTAATATATATATTTTTTCTATTTTCTATTTAAATTATATCATATCATGAGAAGGGTTTATAAAAAATACCTTATAAAAGAGAGAATGGGATGTATTAAGGTCACATGGAATAAAATATAACAAGGTATCTATGTAGGAGAAAAATAGTGGCAAGTAGATATACATATATAAAGGAAAATATTATGTATCTATATAGATTAATTTAGGCCATCAATTACATTCAATTTAATTAGCAATGGATATTTGAGGGTCTCAAATCAATAATTCCATGATGATTTAGATGAAAAATAATTCAAAGGAAAATATGGTATTAAGAAGGATTTTTTAAGATCCATTTTTTCTGGATGAGAAATTCCATTACTACCAATAAATTTATGTAATACATTTTTACTTCATATAAAAACACATATTTTTTTATTCTTTTATAAAATTATAATTTAACCCTTACTTCATGAAATGGGTATCAAAAAATTAACTTTGATCCCTGAAGCAATAAAATAAACATTTAGAAGAACGAATGTCCCTTACAATTGTGAAATGACATTAGATTTGTTTCTATCAATTCTCTAAAAAAATACGGTAGAGGCATTAGTTTCCAAACCTAATGATACACTATTAGTTCATAGTTATATTTTATTAATAATATTTTTTAACTAAAAATTTTAAAATTATCCAGTACAATTCGAGTTTTATTGGTTGTCGTGGAACACGTATCGTTCATCTGTATTCAATTCAAATCCCTCCAAATTTAATTTTTTATTTTCAAATAGATTTATGGGGAAAGTGAGAACCCTCACATTTAATCTAGTTCATGTATAAAAAAAGACTAATTACTTATTAAAGATAAGACTTTGATGGTTGAAATCACATTCCCTAATCAATTTATAAGAAAATAATTCACCTAACTATCTAGATCATACTTTATGATATCTTTATAATGATATGATAGACAGTCCCAAGATTTCATGTACTTTTGTTTACAAATCATCCAGATATGGAAGCCTCTAACCAATATGAGGTATTTTTTGTCTATCCAATAACATTTCACCCTTGTACTATCCACTTTGAGTAAACATCCTACATTTTTATAAACATTTTCCTTCATCGCATTAATTGTAAGAACATACTACCCATTTCTCTAACAGATTACTTGAGTATATCGAACGAATATTCCAAATCTATGACCTTCAATCACTGTGAGCTGTAGGTATTTAATACCTCACACTAGTGTCTATGTTGGGGAGTATCCTGTTTTATCAGAATCACCCCCTATGATCGCAGATGTATCTCCCACTATAGATCCTCCAACATCCTATCTTCATATACATGAGGGGTCAACAAAGCGACTATATTAACTTTTTTCCTTTGATGGAACATTTTCAGAATATTGATACCTCATGTCTAAGACCTGATGAACCTCCTCTCTTTCCACTATCCGTACATTATGTTTCGTGGGTTTATTATCTATTTTAAGCTGACTGAGTCTCCATCAGAAAAGGAAGGTAAGAGTAGTCATTGCGCCCCATTGTTATCTGAATCATAGAAACAATTCAACTCTCAGAGCCCCTATTTTCATTATTTCACTTTTTATTTCATGGAATATTAATTACTTTACAAAACCCTCCTATAACATAATCATCTGATGTTTTTCCATCCCCATCAGACACCAATTTTGAGGGACAAATGGATTTGTTTTCAATCCATCCCTCATTACACAAACAATCAGGTCATTTTTTTAGATTAGACTCCACAATGTTATCCTCATATTTCTATGCATGCTTAAACCATAAAATTTCTTCTAAGAAACCTAGAAATCCATATATTTACTTCTTCCATTCTGTTTTATCACCATTTTATATTTTTTACTTCTTCCTTTACATACATTCATAACCGAGGTGCATTGATTTGGGATAACATCTCCCTTTGCACCCCCAACAATCTAAGTGTATACAGGTGGACACATCAGATATCTCATAATCCTATCAAGTAATTCATATATCATTGTTTCAGGAGGTTAAACCCTAACTAGTATTTTCATTATAAATACTCCAAATAAAAAATACCATCATTCTTCCTAGATCCATGACATGATTTTTTAGATCCACCAACAGACCAGTTTTGATCTTATAGAATTACCTAACCCTTCTTCTAGATGATAAAATCCTTCCTTTCTATATAAGAAATATTATTATCTGTTGAACTCCTCATTTGAATTTAAGTCACTACCAATTCAAGATCCACAATATGGATATCTTTCACAGCCTCTGAATTTATGATTCTACTACCTAGGTTACCAAACAAGGATAACTACATTGAACCATCACCTGGCATAGATAGCTTACTTCCCAGTACCTCATCCATCTCCTAGAACTCATCCATGTGACCATGCCTACAAAAAATCTGGTAATTACCCATCTATTTTAGGGTAATCTAAAATCACCCATGTTTCATTACAAAAATTACTTACACTAAAACTCAATTACAACAGAAATCAAAAGGATTTCAAGAGACCCTTTCGACAAATCCAGTATTAAAGAAAATTAGAAGTCAAATGTGGTGGAAAATGGGACATGTTCTACTATTAGAACATATGAATATACCTAATAGGTTCTCTATCATACAGATATTGAAGGGGCTTTGAAACAGTAGAGGAAGGGGAGGAAAAATAACACAGTTTGAGGTAGTCAGAGAATCTCGATTCATGAGTAATTTATAGTTCCATATAAAAAGAAAGAATATGACTCTATTATATATGTGTGTATATAAGGAAGCTGCCTAAATCAGGTCTCATTGTAATGAAAATTTGATCTTGATGTGTCTGTTTTCCAGAAGCCACACAATCAATCTTTCTTATAGCCCCAAAAATCCAAAAAACGATTATATTGAAATGATACACCAAAGGGATATGATGATTGAAATGATCAATCAGAAAATTTTTAGATGATAATAAGCCTCATTGAATTTTTAAATATTGATATCTAGTTATGGGAGGTCATTTCGCATATCCCTAACAGGAGGGAAAATCAAGATCCAATGGAATGATGAGAGAAGATAAGGGTTTGAAAAGGGGGAAAAGAATGGTTGTGGAGCCCACAGAGGAATAATAATGTCCCACTCCCACAAATGGGGGAGGATAAATTGGACTAACCATCATCGTATTGGGCATCGGTGAAGCTTTATTCATGTGTTTATAACCCATGACCTAGCTGAAACAGATAAGATTTCACCCAATATAAAGTTTATCCTTTTCTAAAACCATATTAATATCATTTCTAAAAATAAATATAATGGAAATACCTAAAATAAGGTTAATCACAAAATGAATTTTTAAGAAATATTTTCAACAAAACCTCAATATATAAAAACATCATCCATTTATATCCACATTGGTTCATCCTTTGTCTAATGTTTATCCTAGTTAATTCAATGTCTTTATCTATTCAAATATATCATAATGGGTTGTGATGAAATTTTGAACCATCTTAAGAATATATCTTGGATTTTAATACTAGGTGAGCATTAAGGATCATTTTCATACACTTGGTCACTCTAATTTAGGTTCGACACATCTTGTTAGAGTTGTTACCCCTACATACATCTAGGCCAGAACAATTTCCACTTATAGTATCCAGACATAAATGTATTTCTCTCAAAATAAACATAATATATACCTTACCAAATTTCATATATTTAATTCATTATATATCTTAAAAGTATACCTTATCACTATTTTATATAATATATGTATTCTGAAATCTATTTCTCGTGGTTGCTACTAAACAATTTCTAATAAAAACTATAGGGAACTTACCCAATTATTCCTAGATCCATTGTCAGATATCAATTACATTGGAATAAGATGCAAGTAAATAATTTACCAATGAATTAAAATGTATAGTTTTCCAGGTAAACCAGATAAATTCATGGGTCCTATATTACAAATTAATACACTACTTAATACATATTTTTTTCCTTTCGAGAAAAAAATTACTCTATCAAAAGAATCCCTTCATATATTTCATAGCATTCTTTTTTAGACTCCTGGCGAAGAGAAACTAAATAAGGGTGACCTAAAATGATCAGTAAGGGTAAATTTTATTAGAAGAAAATATTAATTAATATGATTAATTATTAAGGAATGGTAAATAACTATAAACACAAACCATGTAATCAAAAATCTATAATGGATGTTCATAAAAAATATGGAATGGGAATCACTGGAAACACATGACACATAACTAGATAAGGAAAAATAAATATAGAGAGGTAAGAAACTAAAAAAAATCCATTTAGTCAATGAAATAAGAATAAAATGAATACCTAGATATGTCTACAAAATGTCTTATGGATAAATAAATATTGAATCAATATTATGTCCATTTATAATTATTAGAACATATGTAACTAACATCCAGACCATTCACAAGATGGTTTATGTTTATGGGTATAAATAATTTTATTCAACATAGAATCAAACAAAAAGTGTTTGTCTCCAAATAATTTTATTTCTTTCCATTATTGATTCATCTAGGGAATTTCATTAAACAGTCCCCAACCTATAGGGATTACCTTAAATGGTCCCAAAGCAAAGACATTCATGTATGAAGAATTATTTATATGGAATAAACAATATTCCCTTTTCAGTATCCATTTTGACCATAGGATATTTATTTATCAATATATTCCTAATAACTCAAATTGATTTCCTTGTAAAAACATTATGAGAAATGGTTTACGGTTCATGAAAAAATTATATCCATGAAAAATTATATGGACATTTAGGGGAAATTAAATTTCACATGATCATATGAAAATTAATATTTCATAGAGACTAGAAGGAATCATGTAATTAAATGTAAATAAAATCCCTAGAAAAATCAATAACAAACCATCCATAGGATGATTAAGGATGATATCTATATAATATATCCCTTATGGAGTAAAATAATGGGTCAATTTCATTATCAAAATAAAATATTATAACAAGACCATTTAAAAACATTCTTAAGTTAAATATGATTTTGTTTTGAATAAATGTTTTAAAAAAATTATTTGAAAATAAAATTTTAAGATATTTATATAAAATTTACTTTTATACACCTGAAAATGGTGCTTCAATTGATAAAAAGTGGGTAAATCTATACATGTTGTATGAGGTAAAAAGAACATTCCATTTACACAGTAAAAGGTTAAAAATTAATTGATTGAAAAGTAACAATAAGACTCCAATGAAAATGTTGTAAAATAAAAATAGTGAAAAAATGTACATAATAAATAATTTTGGAATTGTTAAATTTTTTAGAAAACATTTTAATAAAACCAAGTTTTATTATGAATATAGGTTCTCTGAATAAAGAGGGATATTAGGATGGTTTTTTTAATGTTTCCTAAAACATTTTGAGTACCAAATAGATAAAAAATGGTACCAATACATGAAAAATTCCATGAATAACCATAATATTTGAAAATGAAATGGTTTAAGAAAAAATGTTATATAATTTCCTCAAGTGGTAATGAAATATCATTAAAAATATTCTTGAGAAAAATAATTTTAAACCTTGAATGTGTCCCATAAAACATTGAAATATTGTAAATCTTAATCCTAATGAAAACATAACATTAAATGAGTGTTTCAAATACCACTAAGATAACT
Source organism: Viscum album (assembly GCA_963277665.1). Taxonomy (NCBI): domain Eukaryota; kingdom Viridiplantae; phylum Streptophyta; class Magnoliopsida; order Santalales; family Viscaceae; genus Viscum; species Viscum album. The sequence continues at coordinate 1,940,202,210 of OY728133.1, read as the reverse complement.
ATATTAATGATATAATATATCAAAATGGGTTATTAGACATACCACATAAAATAATTATGTGGTGAATATGAAATTTATATCATGGATTTAAAAAGTGAGATAAAAATCCCTTACATTGGGTCTAAATTCTATTGTGTGATTATATATTCTTCAATAATAAACTTATGTTAATTTATTACTTGTTTAAAATCAGTTACAATTTTTATCATTACATTTATTTCACTTATTACCTTGTTTTATACAAATACATAAATTATTATATTTGTTTTAGGTGTTTTGAAAAAATTCAATTGATATGTTTCAAAAAAATGGTATGTCAAATACAGTCAATGAGATCACAAAATAACATATATAGAATAATGTTAATAAATTAATTATAATACTTTCAAATAAATTATAATTTAGAAATCCATATATATGAATCTGAAAAATGAACCAGTGTTACAATCATGGATATGGTAGGTCGTATGAACTCATGAGTAGTATTCCCATTTTCAATGATAGTTAAGGAAAGAAGGTAAGTGACATCAATATTTAGAAAATTATCATTATATCATAAATAAAATATTATATATTCATTTATTTTTATGTATATTATTCTTTTGATGAAAAATGAATCACATTGTGTCGATGAGGCAGTTTTCCACACATCTATGAAAGATGTTATCACTTATTACGTGTGTGAAATGTTAATAAAGAAATTGATATATAATATTTCAAGAAATGTAATCTTGTCACTAATATCGTAAATGTTTTTTTATATAAAATATTATTAATTAAATCATCTATTGTGTATTCTGTGTATATTGTGAACGGATCATATCTCTATGAGGAGGCGGTAATCAACATTTCCACAAACGATGTAATCATATTTTATAAAATTAAAATTCATAAAGGTATGTTCTATAAAAAAATTACATAATCCTAAATACACTATATATATATATCATAAATATCATATATAAATAGAGTTTCCATAATAATGTCAAACATGATAGGGGTAGAGGAAGAATAAACAATCACTGTTTTCTGAGGTGGAAGATATTCATACACACAAATGATATGTTCATTACCCTTTAGATGGAAGTGTGTGTAAATATAAGTAGAAACATTACATAAAAACATAGAAATACTTTAACGATACTAGTGATATTATATAATTCTGAAATAAGCATAGTTGATGGGGTGGAGAAGGGTAATATAACAGAAAATATTGAGGAATGATGTCACCATTTCTATTTGTAACTCTTTTTAGTTTCCACCAAAGGGATAACATGGATTGATTTCCAACAAAAATGAGGAATCTAGTATGAGGGGAAGAATTTTAAGGAGATATTTGGTATCTTTTTTTCCTATAAAATATGCATTGAGAAGTTTATGGAACTGCGAGGAGAGTATGCCTTTTTATTGTAAAGGAGGAGTGTAACGCTAGTAAATTTTGGAAAAGGGAATTCCACCCATATTTTCCCACTAAAAGTGGATCTAATAATGGAAAATACTAGATACAGGAGAGGATAGGGAAAAAATATTGAAATAAAATATCTTTTCGATATTTTTTGAGTTCATTTTGGCCATTTTGATTAAGGTTTAGTCCCCTGTTAATCATTATCTAGCATAAATTGATGTAATTGTTGTATTAATTTCACTAATTTTTTTGTAAAAAACTATGTTAAACATATTATTAACTATAAATTATTTTTTTTCCAAATACAGAATACATTTTTACAAATTATAAATAAAAAATAAAAAAACAATTAAAATTTAATATCGAAGTGGGGACAAAAATGAATGGTTTTAATATTAATATACTCTAATGTATTATATGTATTTATACCCAATATAAACATTAAATTCATTGAGTTGAACTAAATTTGATTAATTTATTAATTATTTATTTTTTTACTTCATATAAAATAAAAAATATAATATAACACTAGAAATAAATTAGACGAAAAAAATGTTTTTAATTTAAATTCAGTATTTTTCACTATTCATGTAAAAAACAGACTTCAGAGAAAAATATCCAAAAGTAACCATATTATAATTTTATTTTTCTATTTCAATGATGAAATTTATTTTCACATATAATATTTATAAAATTTAATAAAATTATAAATAAAATAGGTTTTCCATTAAAAGTTGGTAAAGGTGCCTTTATAAAAAAATTGATTTCTGTACCAAATAATGGGTCTTTTATTATCTTATTTTTATAAAATATATTGGATAAATTGAAGAAATATTTTATTGAATGTATTAAAAATATAAATATATAAATAATAAATTAATATTACTCACTAATTGTAACTAATTTAATTTAGTAAGGTAAATAAACATTTTGAGTATTGAAATAGTTTTCTATTTAAATATTATTTTAATATTCAGTAAAATTTTATAGTCACTTATAATTAATTTAAATCCAATTAATTCATTTTATATTTTAGTAATCAATATTTTTTCATAATATAGTTAATTATATTCATAACCACTAATTTAATTGTTTGGATAAGTCTTATTATATTAAAATATAAGATTTTTAAAAAAATGATGTTGTTCAGTTAGAGTTTTTTCACGTGTAGCATAAATTATCATGAAATTATTTTTTGTGTGTATCACAATATGAATTATTATTGAATGAATTTCATGTTCTATCATCATTTAAATTTATTCAAAATGGTAAATATATTATTAATTCTCAGGATATAATCATTTTTTACAAGCTTGTTGTTGCTTGACATACATGCTTTTGAATATATTGTTCATACATTATATTTTTGGGATGTTGTGACCATGTTCTACTATTTTAAGATATACCATGACCTGGGGCCAAAACATGATGAAAAAAATCTTTGATGATGTTTCCACGGAACATGCTGCATGCAAAATTGTTGTGGTGATTATTCTTCTTAATATCTTGAAACTTATTTATATTTAAATATTGATGAATGTTACTATCCCTAACACATATAAATATTTAGTTACATGATAATAATTAAAGATCAAAACTATAAGGCCCCAGCCTTATACCTTACATAATCTTGAGTTATTACAAGATTACACATTGAGGATCTTTTCAGGTTTAGAGTTTTAGAGAATTAGATCATGAAACTTGCATTACATTCCACATTTAAACAAAGTGGTTACATAAAAGACAATATTAATTCTTCCCATCAACGGAAACATATTTAAAATAAAACATGGATTCTTTTTTGAGAAATCCTTAACAATATCATTACATCATGTACCCTTCCCTTGACCTGTGAAAAACATTTCAAAAACTTGGGATGAGCATAAAAAGCTCAGTAAGGGATATATAAATATGGAAAGGAAACATGAGTACATGTATACATAAGAATGAAATCATACATTACCCATAAAACATAAGAACTTTAACATACCTCATAAAATCATGAATAAATCATAGAAATCATAAGACATAAAAGGTAACATGAGGCATTCATAACATTCTTATGTAGGGATTAACCCTCTTGGTTACGTTTGCAATACCCACCACATCATATTCCCTAAATCTCTTCGTAGAAACCTTAACTTTTCACTCCTTCACGTTACCCAATGCATTGGAGAGCTATATCGGGCTCACCCGCCCTTAGTTTATCACGGAACCACCCATCTTCATAACAATTTCCAAGAACCATAACATAATCTTATCACATAAAATATGCATAAAGGAAACATAACATTTCAACCTTTCAATAACAAGATATCAATACAACACATTGATATAAATACCTTATGAAAACCATTTTCAGTACCAAAATAAAAGAAAAGTAAAACATGGTATTTATTTTTCTTTTAAAAATATGGTATGGCTTGTAGAAGAAGCCGAAACTCAAATAATGGTCACGGCGGTGGAGAAGTCGTTGTCGCCGCATACGTACAACAAAAACATTCCCATTTGTCATTTAATAAATAGTTCGTATAAAAATGATTCCTTTTGAATAAACGTAAAAGTCAAAGTGGTTTATACACCGTATAAAAGAAGGTTGTGTATAAAATAGAATATGCCTCAATGAAAGGAGATTGAGACGAAGTCCCTTACAAAGACGGTATCCTTGGTTTAAGAATAAGTCAATTACATAATTATGTGTGACAAACGAATACACCAAATATAAGTGGATATTAAGTGTAAAATAATCAAAGGTCATTCACACATATTCAAAGGATGACATATTCAATAACTACATGTTGAACCCAAAGAAATCGAAATTGGGTTAAGAATTTCCTTTGACAGCCTAACGACGTCACTTAAAAAAAGGGTATATCATCACTTTTACATAAAAATTACATCAATAAGGATATATGATAACATATCCCAACATAACAATATTTAAATTAAAAGACTCAACAAAATAGTCTTTTAAAAAGAGGAGGGTTAAAGGTTCCCTTACCGACATGGGTATCTTTCGAAACATACGCCCCATGAAAGAAGGAGAATAAAACACTGATGTAAATACTCATAAATGAAAGAATATTTCACAATGAGTAAAATAATGGTCAGTGAATACACCACTCAAAGGAAATTGTGCAAATGTAGCATAAATCTCACCGGAATAAAAGTGAGATGAAAAATCACTTACAAAAACTTGGCAGCCTAACGACGCCACTTAAAACTTCCAAAAATGGATTGATGAGATAAAATAGGGTATCTCATCACATTACAATAAAATTTAAAGAAATCGGAACATAAAGGAACATCCCCCATTATAAAAAAGAGGAGCTTAAAAGAAGTGACATAAAGGAGAGTACATAAAGAGAAAGAGAGAGGTTAGATATCTTACGAAAATTCGGCAGCCGAACGGCGCCACTCAAAACTTCCAAAATGGATTGATGAGAGATAATAGGGTCTCTCATCATATCAACATAAAAATTAAAGTAATATTAATATAAAATAACATCCCAATCAAAAGAAATATGAGCTTATAAGAATGACATAAAAGAGTGTACTTAAAAATAAAGAGGGGAGTAGGATCCCTTACCTCAAGTACAACTTCTCTTGTTCTTTTCTTTATATTCCTGAATAATAAACTTTGTTCAATAAATAATTGCCTATGTACCTCCTTTAGAGATTATTATTCAGTTCATATCACATATTATAATGTTATAGTATTGTTTAATAATGTTAGTTCATATCAGACGTTTTTGCCAATGTTTGGTACACGAGTCAAAAATGGATTTGTTTGAAAAAATATTGCCCATGTAGTTATAAGTAAATAATTTCCAGAATAGTATTAATGATTAAAATATCATATATATCCAGTAAATATTCATTTTATACTATTCCATATCATTTGGAGATAAAAAAACAAAAAGCACCGTTCATGGAGACGGTAGGCCGTACGTACGCGTGAACGCTACTTTCATTTTTTTGTCATATTAATGGAATTAAAAAAAATGAGAGAGATATATATATGTTATAACTGCAGAATGATATCTATAATTTATATGTAAAATATTACATATATATCCATTATATATATGTACTTATAATATTACATAACATTTTGAGATAAGAAATGAAATGTACCGTTCATGGAGACGGTAAGCCATACGTACGCATGAACGCTACTTCCATTTCTATTTCATATTTAATGGAATTAAAACAAAATGATACATAATAGTATTTTAATTCCAGTATGGTATCATATATAATATCATTAAATATATCCTTTATACGTACCACATATGGTATTAACGAATCAAATCACTTTGAGGGAGCGGTAGTCCGCAATTCCTTAAATGAAGATATCGCGTTTACCCATAATGGAAACCATAAAGGTATGCCATAAATGAAAAATACAGAATCTTAAGTAAAACATAATCATATTAGATATCATATATAAATATAGTGTCATCTTAGTGGCCAACTTTGAAGGTGTTAGAAGAATGTTTAACAATCATCGTTTCGGGAGGCAGAAATTCGTCATCCACGGAAACAGTATGTTCTTTAACCATTAGATGTAGGTGTGTGTAAGTGTAGCTCGAATCCTTCTTATAACAACATACAAGTATATTAAATATACTGTATTTGTTACAAAATAAATGAATAAAAAGAGTTTATGGGGTTGGAGAAGCAAAATAAATCAAAAGGACACAAGTGAAGACATTACCTTAAAATCAGGTAACTCCCTTTGGTTTGAGCTCAAAGGCTTACTTGAGAAGACTTATGCCCAAAGTGAGGCTTCAAGGTGTAATAGAGGGAATTGGAGAGACAAAATGGGCAGGGGTTGGCCGAGCCAAAGGCTTTGGGATTATGGGTAAGGAGGTAGAGGTGGGGGACTTTTATAAGAGGAGAGGAGGGGCACTCTTGTAAAGTTACAAAATGTTACTTTATTTTCAAAAGAGTTTCTGATTTTAAAGGTCCCACATATAGTTACTTCGAGGATAAGGTGATAAGGGTTAGAAATAAACTCATACAATATGTTTTAGACATGTTTAGATCTAAGATATAACATTATCTTTCCGTTTTATTTAAATCGTTAAATAATGAGGTCATCGATGCATCATCATGATGTCATAAATAATTTAATTTATCTAAGGTCTAAAAATTATAAAAAAAATACTATGATGTAGGAAATCTTTTTATATTTCCAATTACTATTTATAGTCAAAAATATGACTTGTATAACCCCATGTAAAAATTGTTTTAGTAAAACTTTTAATGTTTGTGTCATTTTTACTTTAACATTAAATAAAAAGATATTTATGTCATTTCCCAACCCAAGTGGATCCATGGGGTCCCCAAGTTGACCCATGGATTGTCTTGGTCGGCCATGACACATATAATAAGTTTAGGACATGTGTCTAGGTCATTTCATTTTATTAAAACATTATTCTTATCATAAACTACACTAATTACCTCTAATCACGATTAAAAACATAATAAGTTACTATTCACCAAAAAATTATTTTTATCCCATTAAACCACATTTTACTTCTTAATGACAACCATGTATGTCGTATTTTTGAAATTAAAAACACAAAGATGTAAAAATTTCATTTAAACGAAAAAATCAGTTTTTATAAGTACCACTTAGTGGTTTCACAATTCATCAAAAATTGAACTTTTTCAGAAAAATCCCAAAAAATCACCCTAAGCTATAATTGATATTCCGAATTCAAAAAATGAAGTATATTTTACAAAATTCAAAACATATAAGTCACATTAATTAATTTAATAATTAATTCCCGCTGTCAGAGCAGATAGCGTGTTTTTATAAAATAATAAGTATCAAAAGATTGACACTAGTTTAAGTCTGATTTCAAAGTGAAATTAATTCCAAAGACCACTATTGGATTTAATCGTAAAAATATATTCTAATTTAACTTTAAAACAAATTCAACAGATAATCTAATAATATAAATAAATTAGATTAAAAAGAGGTTTTGAATCAAAATACAACTTTTTTTACACTATTCATTAAAAAATGATCTTTATCAAAAAGATACCAAAAATTTACACAAAGAAAATTTTGATGTCCCAATTCTTAGGAAGAGTTTTATTTGGTCCAATAAAATTTATAAGAGTGAAAAAAACTATATTTAATGATGGTTCGCCATCAAAAGGCGATAAGTGAACCTTTATGAAAACTAGGGCACATACGCCTAAAATTGAATTCTTTCCGTATTTTAAGCCTTTATCTTTTATTGGATAAATGTAAAAACATTTAAAAACATATATAATCATATTTTTGTTATTTATATCCATTCCCTCCAATACAACGGGTAAATGTTAACTACCATTTAAAATAATATTATTTTATTATTAGAGTGCAACATAAGATTCCCAAGAAACTCGGTGTTGTGTGTTGGGTACGCCATCGAGCATAGTGTCCCCTTTAAAGTCATATTAATATTTTATTCACAAATATGGATAAATATGAAAATTTCATATTCTTTATTTACCTGGGGTGTTACATCCTTCTCCCCTTTTGGAAATTGCGTCCTCGCAATTTTTAAAATTGACCTTGGAAACATCTTTGAAAGTCCCACATCGGAACAAGAGTCTGTAAAAAAATCTCTTTAAAACAAAGGAAGATAAGTACAGAGGTCACCCGACTTAACCCATACTAGGATTCCATGTAGAAAAACATGGACATGGAAGAAAAATCAAAGGGTCATGTTCTTGAGGGAGAGTGATAGTAAACATGTCTAGGATAAAGATAACCATAAGAAAATCACAAACTTGTGATGGGTTAAACGGTATTCGATTCCCCAGTAGGAAAAGTTAATAGACAACATTTTTGTTTTATGTTACTTTTTATTGAGGAATTTATTCATAAGGAAACATAATCACTTATCATGTTGACTTTCAACTTTTACTAGATTCCTTAATCAAACTCAATTTTTTTTCCAAAATATGAGTATTTAGGGAGACTTTATCGCATTAAGAGTACTATAATCAAATTCTAGAGAGTCACCTAATCCAAAAAAGAGAACTATATACTTCCCATGTCTTTAGAATTTAACCAAAACCAAAACCAAAAAGGTTAGTACATGATCAGATAATCCATAATAGGATAACCCTTTATAAAAAGAAAATATATTCTTAATCTCCAAAAATTGTCCAACAAAACCCAAAGTTCAACAAGGAAAATTCTATAATCAATTTTTCCATAAAATTCATCAAAGTAAACCAAAATAAGATTGAAATCCGAATATTTGAAGGATTTAGTCACATAGTCCTCCAAGTTAAATCGTAACATTTATCTCCAAACAACATCAGTTGCTCCTAAAGTCTCGTATTGAAAAGTAATTATCCTAATCACATATCCTCCATGATAGGTTAATAATTTTCATAAATAACCCAAAATCAACTTACTCTTAATTCATAAAATCATATAACTAAAAAGAATCAGTCAAACTAACCAGGGACTTCACATAGTCCAGTGGTAGGCGATAAATACCAGTCACACTTTGGTTGTGGGTTCGATTCCCACAGCTTTGTCCGACGTGACGGGTAGTCACACGGTCTATGTGTTGTCCTTTTTCCAAAACTATATAATTCTCAAATAATTCCCCCAAAAGGGATAAAATCATCAAAAATAACCATAACATAATTTAACCACAATTTTATCTCATGCCTTTCACTTCAATCATAACATATAGTAACCCATAATTACCTCAAAAGTAAGGATCATATTAACCCAAATGGTTCTTTATAACTATGTCCACAAAAGAAAAGATAACTATTCCTTGAATAAAAGTTGCATATATTAAACATCAGGGTTACACATAATATAAAAAGTCTTCTAATGTAACCCCATCATCAAAATAGACTTAATACTCATAAGAATTTCACCATAACTCTTGAAGCCCTTATATGTTGACATCTTACTCATTCAACATTCTTCATGATCCATTAACCATTTCGTTCCAACTTATTCCGAAATACCTCTTTCCTACAAACAAAATCATGAATCATATCATAAGATTCCAAAATAGGAAAACAATAGTCATGAAATAATACATACCTTTGATTGGACATTGTCAGTTTCTTCATCCTCAATCGGTAGGGCATTAGGTACTGGTAAAAGAACATTTGTACGCTCTAGGTGATCCCATTCACATAACTTCTTCATAGGACATGTGTTTTCATAATGACCATGCACACCACATTTAAAACATTCAATTGATCCCTCAGAAAGAACTTCTTTCCCTTTCCTCGAGTCAACTGGATGCTTCCTTTTTCCATGGTAGGTTCTTGCTTTATGACCTTCATTTCCACATCTATAGCATATTTCTGTCCCTTTGAAACATTTTCCGAGGTGTTTCATTCCAAATCTTTGACACATAGGTTTTTGAACGCACTTACCTTTATGATTATTACCTGTACTTTCGTAGGGATTTGTTTCTCGCATATATGATTCCTTAGAGAAATAACCAAGGTTTAGGTGGTCAATCATGACTCCAGATAGTTGGTTGAGGATAATAACAAGAGTTCTCATTGCAGCTCCCATATCATTCAGTTGCTTGCTCAAAAAACTGTCACAGTTTCCTTCACATCCACTGTTACTTTGGTGCCTGCTAGAGCCAGCCATTTACTAAAACCAAAAAGGTCAGTGTGAGTATATCAACAAAACCATCATGTACTAATGAGGAAGATAAACACTAAGATATACTTACTCATTCACTTTATCTAAAACTTGGACTCTTTCTGAAATCTTAACCATTACGGTAATGTCACTTATGCTTAAAGAATACCCTAACCTCAAAAGTTATCTAAACCGACCTTTGATACCAACTATAAGTCCCCAGCCTTAAACCTTACTTAATCTTGAGTTATTACAAGATTACACATTGAGGATCTTTTCAGGTTTAGTGTTTTAGATAATTAGATCGCGAAACTTGCATTACATTCCACATTTAAACAAAGTGGTTACATAAAAGACAGTATTCATTCTTCCCATCAACGGAAACAAATTTAAAATAAATCATGGATTCTTTCTTCACACATCCTTGACACTATCATTACATCATGTACCCTTCCCTTGACCTGTGAAAAACATTTAAAAAACTTGGGATGAGCATAAAAAGCTCAATAAGGGATATAAAAATATGGAAAGGAAACATGCGTACATGTATACATAAGAATGAAATCATACTTTACCCATAAAACATAATCACATTAACATACCTCATAAAATCATGACAAAATCATAGAAATCATAAGACATAAAAGATAACTTGAGGCATTCATAACATTCTTACGTAGAAAGTAACCCTCTTAGTTACGTTTCAATACCCACCACAGTATATTCCCTAAATCTCTTCAGAGAAACCTTAACGTTTCACTCCTTCGCGTTACCCAATGAATTGGAGAGCAATATCGGGCTCACCCGCCCTTAGTTTATCATGGAACCACCCGTCTTCATAAAAATTCCCATGAACCATAACATAATCTTATCACATAAAACATGCATAAAGGAAACATAACATTTCCACCTTTCAATAACAGGATATCAATACAATACATTGATATAAATACGTTATGAAAACCTTTTTCAATACCAAAATAAAAGAAAAGTAAAACATGGTATTTATTTTTCTTTTAAAAAGATGGTATGGCTTGTAGAGGAAGCCGAAACTCAAATAATGGTCACGGCGGCGGAGAAGTTGTTGTCACCGCATATGTACGACAAAAACATTCCCTTTTGTTATTTAATAAACACTTCGTATAAAAAATATTCCTTTTGAGTAAACGTAAAAGTCAAAGGGGTTTATACACCGTATAAAATAAGGTTGTGTATAAAACAGAATATGCCTCAATGATAGGAGATTGAGACGAAGTCCCTTACAAAGACGGTATCCTTGGTTTAAGGATAAGTCAAATATATAATTATGTGTGACAAAATAATACACCAAATATAAGTGGATATTAAGTGTAAAGTAATCAAAGGTCGTTCACACATATTCAAAGGATGACATATTCAATAACTACATGTTGAACCCAATGAAATCGAAATTGGGTTAAGAAGTTCCCTTACCAGCCTAACGGCAACACATTAAAAAAAGGGTATCTCAAAACTTGGACATAAAATTTACATCAATAAGGATATATGAGAACTTATCCCAACATAATAATATGTAAATTAAAAGACCCATCAAAAGAAGTCTTTTAAAAAGAGGAGGGTGAAAGTTTCCCTTACCGACATGGGTATCTTTCGAAACATACGCCCCGTGAAAGAAGGATAATACAATAGTGATGTAAATACTCATAAATGAAAGAATATTTCACAATGAGTAAAATAATGGTCAGTACATACACCACTCAAAAGAAATTGTGGAAAATGTAGCATAAATCTCACTAGAATAAAAGTGATATGAAAAATCCCTTACGAAAACTCGGTAGCCTAACGGCGCCACATAAAACTTCCAAAATTGGATTGATGATATAGAATAAGGTATCTCATCACATTACAATAAAATGTACAGCAAGAGGAATATAAAAGAACATCCCCCATCATAAAGAATAGGAGCTTAAAATAAGTGACATAAAGAAGAGTACTTAAAGAGAAAGAGAGAGGTTAGATCTCTTACGAAAATTTGGTAGCCTAACGGCGCCACTCAAAACTTCCAAAATGGATTGATGAGAGAGAACAGGGTCTCTCATCATATGAACATAAAAATTACAGTATGATTAATATAAAAGAACATCCCAATCACAAGAAATATGAGATTAGAAGGAATGACATAAAAGAGTGTACTTAAAAAGAAAGAGAGGAGTAGGATCCCTTACCTCAAGTCCAATTTGTCTTGTTCATTTCATTATATTCCTGAATAATAAACTTTGGTCAATTAATAATTGCCTAAGTACCTCCTTCAGAGATTATTATTCAGTTCATATCACATTTTATAATGTTATAGTAATTTTTTATCAATGTTAGTTCATATCATACGTTTTTTCCGATGTTTGGTACATGAGTCAAAAATGAACTTGTTTGAAAAAAGATTGCCCATGTAGTTATAAGTAAATAATTTCCAGAATAGTATTAATGATTAAAATATCATATATATCCAGTAAATATTCATTTTATACTATTCCATATCATTTGGAGATAAAAAAACGAAAATCACCGTTCATGGAGACGGTAGGCCGTACGTACGCATTAACGCTACATTCATTTTTTTGTCATATTAATGGAATTAAAACAAAATGAGAGAGATATATATATGTTATAATTCCAGAATGATATCCATAATATATATGTAATATATTACATATATATCCATTATATATATGTAGTTATAATATTACATAACATTTTGAGATAAGAAATGAAATGTACCGTTCATGGAGACGGTAAGCCGTACGTACGCATGAACGCTACTTCCATTTCTATTTCATATTTAATGGAATTAAAAAATAATGATACATAATATTATTTTAATTCCATTATGGTATAATATATAATATCATTAAATATATCATTTATACGTACCACATATGGTATTAACGAATCAAATCACTTTGAAGGGGCGGTAGTCCGCACTTCCTTAAATGAAGATATCACGTTTACCCACAATGGAAACCATACAGGTACGCCATAAATGAAAAATACAGAAGCTTAAGTAAAACATAAACATATTATATATCATATATAAATATAGTGTCATCTTAATGGCCACCTTTTAAGGTGTTAGAAGAATGTTGTATAATCATCGTTTCGGGAGGCAGGAATTCGCCATCAATGGAAACAGTATGTTCTTTAACCATTAGATGTAGGTGTGTGTAAGTGTAGCTTGAATACTTCTTATAACAAAATACTAGTATATTAGAGATACTATATTTGTTACAAAATAAATGAATAAAAAGAGTTTAGGGGGTTGGAGAAGCAAAATAAAACCAAAGGACACAAGTGAAGACATTACCTTAAATTCGGGTAACTCCCTTTGGTTTGAGCTCAAAGGCTTCCTTGAGAAGACTTATGCCCAAATTGAGTCTTCAAGGAATAAGATAGGGAAGGTGGAGATACAAAATGGTCAGGGGTTGGCCAAGCCAAAGGCTTTGGTAGTGTGGGTAAGGAGGTAGAGGTGGGGGTCTTTTATAAGAGGAGAGGAGGGGCACTCTTGTAAAGTTACAAAATGTTACTTTATTTTCAAATGATTTTCGGATTTTAAAGGTCCCACATTGATGTATTTCGAGGATAAGGTGATAAGGGTTATAACTCCACTCATCCAATAGGTTTTGGAAATGTTCAGGTCTTAGATATTACCTTATCTTTCCCTTTTATTTAAATCGTTAAATAATGAGGTCATCGCTGCATCATCATGATGTCATAAATAATTTAATTTATTTAATATCTAAAAATTATAAAAAAAATACTATGATGTGGTAAATGTTTTTAGCTTTCCAATTACTATTTATAGTCAAATATATGACTTGTATAACCCCATGTAAAAATTTTTTTAGTAAAACATTTCATGTTTGTGTCATTTTTACTTTAACATTAAATAAAAAGATATTTATTACATTTCCCAACCAAAGTGGCGCCATGGGGTCCCCAAGTTGACCCATGGATTTTCTTGGTCGTCCATGACACATCTAATTAGGGTAGGACATGTGTCTAGGTCATTTAATTTTATTAAAACATTATTCTTACCATAAACTACACTAATTACCTCTAATCACGATTAAAAACTTAATAAGTTACTATTCACCAAAAAATTATTTTTATCCCATTGAACCACATTTTACTTCTTAATGACAACCATGTATGCCAGATTTTTGAAATTCAAAACACCAAGCTGGAAAATTTTCATTTAAACAGAAAAATCATTTTTTATAAGTACCACTTAGTGGTTTCACTATTCATCAAAAATTGAAGTTTTTCAGAAAAATCCCAAAAATACACCCTAAGCTATATTTTATATTCCGAATTCAAAAATGAAGTCTATTTTACAAAATTCAAAAAATATAAGTCACATTAATTAATATAATAATTAATTCCCGTTGTCAGAGCAAATAACGTGTTTTTATGAAACAATAAGTATCAAAAGATTGACACTAGTTTAAGTCTGATTTCAAAGTGAAATTAATTCCAACGACCACTATTGGATTTAATGGTAAAAATATATTCTAATTTAAATTTAAAACCAATTCAAAAGATAATCTAACCATATAAATAAATTAGATTAAAAAGTAGTTTTGAATCAAAATACAACATTTTACACTAGTCATTAAAAAATGAACTTTATCGGAAAGATACCAAAAATTTACACAATGTAAATTTTGATGTCCCAATTCTTAATAAGAGTATTATTTGGTCCAATAGAATGTATAAGAGTGAACAAAACTATATTTAATGACTGTTTTCCATCAAAAGGCGATAAGTGAACCTTTAGTGAAAACTAGGGCATATACGCCTAAAATTGAATTCTTTCCGTATTTTAAGCCTTTATCTTTTATTGGATAAATGTAAAAACATTTAAAAACATATATAATCATATTTTAGTTATTTATATCCATTCCCGCCAATAAAATGGCTACATGTTAACTACCATTTAAAATAATATTATTTTATTATTAGAGTGCAACGTAAGATTTCCAAGATACTCGTTGTTGCGTGTTGGGTATGCCATCGAGCATAGCGTCCCCTTTAAATTCATATTAATATTTTATTCACAAATATGGATAAATATGAAAATGTCATATTCTTTATTTACCTGGGGTGTTACAGAACAATATAATTCAATTATATGAAGGATGTGGACGGTTTTCCATAATAGGGTCCCTAAAAATATTCTTTTAATGAGATTGTGCCTATTAGAGATTGTTTTATGGGTCCTTCGTGAGTCATATTGATTAGGGGTCTGGAAATTTCATGATAAAATATATTTATAATATCACATTATTTCATTCTAGAGTGGTAGATAATGAGAGATAATATTGTTTAGTTTACTATATTTACATCTCAGAAAATTGTTATCTAAGGGAAAATTTGAAGAAACTAGATTAGGGTCAAAACAAAATCATCCTAAAAATTACCCAAATGAATTCGTATGAACATTTATAGTAATGTTATACTTAATTATTATATTTAAATACCTTCCACTGAATTATGACATTGATTTCTCATTAGTTTTTATATTTTTTTAAATATGAGAGGTCATTGAATCACTTCCTGTAAAAATTGGAGGTGAACGGGTATCGAAATTTTAAAAACTAATCATCATAGGTGATAATTTTCCATTAAACCAAATGGTTATTTTATAAGAATGTAGTTTAATATTTAAAATGGAATAATAATTTGAGTTTGGGTATCTATTTATTCTTTTGGGTTCTATGAATTAGGCCACATTTATATGAATAGTGGGTGATGTGATAATATAGGTCACCTGTACTATTCAGAGTGTAAAATAACATGTTACCCAAATCTAGTTATGTGTAATCATTCTCCACCCACTTACAGTTAGGAAACCATTCAAGATTTACCAAATTATCTTTCATCTCTAGGGATTCTAGGGGTGTAGTTAGAGAACTAATTAATTCATCATTGGGGTATTAAAAATGTTTCATCTAATGTGAGTAATAATTATATCTTGAAATATAGTGATCATGATCCTAGGGCTAGAAATTACATTGATCAAATATATAGGGAACCATATTTAACAACAGAATCTAGATTGGGTGGTTGACGCTAATACAATTTCTCCTGGAAATATATTTGGAACCAGAAAAATTGATACTAGTTGTTCAGATGATAACTATTTATTGATGAGGTTCTAGAGGAATCATGATGTTTTCATCATTAAATTTCTATTATTTTATAAAATAACCTCAAAATATATCATCATTGATGAACTTTTATACCTCAAGATCAAAGGAAAAAAATTTAATTCTCTAATCTTATTTAATTTACACAAACGATTCGAGCAAACAAAAAAGTGTACACAACTACTTTTCATTTTTTGAATTTATACAAGAGGTGTTTAGAAGTGATATCTCAACTAGGATACCAAGACCCATTTAATGTATATATAAATATGTTTGGAAAACAGTATGATGGTTATATTATCATTATCAGTCTCATTGAGGTTCTTATTTATAGCATGCCTCATCATAAAAATACTATTCATAGTCATAAAGAGAATTGTTGATGGTAAAATTAATCATGGTAGTGGATATTATTACAGTGTTTTTGACATTATTTGATAGAAAATAATGAGGGACCTATCATCTACAAAGTGGAGGAATAGATTATAAAGTGGTATAATGTGTCTATAATGTAATATTCATAGTATGAGTTGCCTCTTCAACAATGGATTGAAACACTATAGTATATTCAGTGAACATTTTCTAGATGATATTTTCATATCCACTAGAGTGAGGATCTTGGGATTCCGGAATATTGGTGAGTTATACCTTTGGGAACTATTTATCGAGGTCCTAATGATTTTTTTAATGATTCAGGGAAGGACAACTGTTATCCATAGAGGTGGTTAAACAAGAACAAAAAATACTTTTTGTGATATGTTGGGTTATTTTTTGCAAGAAACTCGAGGATAGAGAAATTAATGTTTATATATAACCATAACATTCCCTGATAGTCCAATGTATAAAGCCTCCGATTAGATTTAATTTTAATCTTTTACAAACACAAAGTGACACTACATATACGAAGAAATGGGTTTATGTTAAATCATGTTGGGAGATTTTGAGACCACATCTAATGTGAAATTTTGGTAGGTAGTGTTATCAATTAAGACAGATTTCCATTAATTAATAAGTTATTCTAACGAGGAGGCTAACGATTTTGTATTATAACCATGTATAATTTAGAATTTCCATTATATTTTTATGGCATGTAATCCAATTTATGTAGATCACTCATATTTTTATCTTCATATATGAGTGCTAGGATTGATATTTTCATCTGTCATCATATTAGTATGAAGGTAGTGATAATGGATGTCGACCATGTTTGATACTGCTACATATATATTCATATGAAAGAATACAGGACACCCCCAAATATATGTATATGTATGGTGATTTTATAATATTTTTCACTTCGAGCATGAGAACTATAATAATAATTCCAAGGTTTTCTTCTCCGAGATGTATAATTAGAGGTAAAAAATACATCTATAATCATTATAAGTCCTTGAATATAGATGTTATTTAGTGACATAACACCATTACCCCTATTCTGGAATCAGTGTATGGTTTATTGTTCCAAATGAATTATCTTTGCAGAGTCACTGGTTTGTTTTTCATGTGAATTTTTTTGGTGTAATGGGGAAGGCCTCAATAATTGGTAATAGTTCCTCTACTATAGTGAGAAAATTTAGGGTTACTGACTACAACATCATAAGGAGGACATATGTTTTTATTTTTTTATTATTAATAGGTCCTCTATGGAATGTTTCTGCATCAAGGTGAGGATCTCCATCATGGGTGGTGATGGTGTTAGTGGTCTCAAGATTCAACAGAGTACTCTTAGTGGGCGGCTGAGGTCATGATCCATACATGGTAATGATATTATCTAATAATTTAGATTATAAAATAGGGGATGTAATGATAGTGTAATGATATATTCATTCAATTTGTTTTGAATATCATGGGATCGCATTCTTGGCCTACCACTAATGTGGATATCATGATATGTAAACCATGGTAGTCAATTAAAGTGTATGCTTTGCAAGTTCATCATTTAGTTGGGTTTCTATCAGTTCTTCCATCATAAGATGATAATATCCCTCCTCATGAACTCCATTTTTGAAAATTTGGTGGAAATATCATAGTTACCCCCGACAACCTAAGATTATGGTAAGGTTTTTTCAATGAGTTTTGGGGAATGCCTCTGAAAATTGTTGGAAGTGGTAATGGCGGTGGTTTGATCACAAGATATATCTATTAGTATCATCATAACATATCAAAACATTCCACTCCCTCTTAAGGAAAATCCCAAGAGGGAGAAACAAATTCCAACAAATATTAATAGAAAAATGATTTTTTTTGGAATAAACAATATAATCACCTATGGGAAAAGGGGGTGAAGGCGGCCAATATTCATGTAAGCCAAGGTTGTGATTAATTAGAATTGTTGGGTGGGATTTCAATGCTCGAGGTTCTCCTACCCCCACCCCTATTTATGGTAGTCGGAGGGCGTTTTATGATATTTATATTGGTTTTAATTGTAAAATATTATTTAATAAAAATCATAGGTATTTTTGTGACATTAGTGTTAAAAAACATGACCAAAGAAACATATGCTCTGATTGATAAGAAATATGTAATTCACATTGAGATCACTAATACATTTTTTGATGATTACATTCATGACCTGATTTTGCATCTGATATGACCATGGTTGGCCATGATATGGGTGTTACATTACCTCTTTCCAAATAATAGTGACATGTCTATTGTAGATTAATGGTGTTGGCACCATGATAGAATTGGTATGATTACATTCTAGTCTTTCTTCTATGGAAACAAATATGTTTTTTGTCTCATAGTCTAGGTCTCCCTACCTTATTTAAGGCATTCTTGAGAATTTTTTTCCCAATAATATCTAACATTTTTACACTTGGTAATGAAATCTCTTGAAATGATATTAGGGTGTCCAATTTTTTGTTTGAGATAGTGATATTTTTTGATGTTTTATAAATCTACACTTTCTTCCTCATGTAATACCGTGAGGGAATTTTATACTCATAACATAATAAATATTTGGTTAACCACCTATGGTATCCAACGGTTTTCACCTAATATATATTTTTCCCTTTATGTATGTTTTATTATTCTCATCATAAAATGCATCATAGACATTTCGTATATGACATCATGTTCTCATCAAACAAGGAGAGGTTAAATATTTTTATCATAACGTAAAGGAAGATTGTAGATACCATATAACCATCACATAGGTTTCATATCAATTTCACACATTTCATACCATTTCATTCAAAAAAATAATCCCAATTATATCATAGAGATATATAGTCTTTTTTCATCACTTAAGGGAAGAGTGGGGAGATCATATGCTTATCGTAAATGATAATTTTTATCTTATTATAATGATCCAAATATTCTTCACCAAGGGATGGTTTTATTATATATGTTTTAGGATAGTTTTCTCACACTCATCACATATAACACCACATTCTAATCACATTTGGTTTGATTTTATATAGGATAAACATGTATTAGAATGAATATGTTAATTCCCTATAATAACCCATATTTTAGTAATCAATGGGATATGTTTACTATATTACATTAGTAAAAGATAAAATGGATAACAATACCAAGTATTGATCTATTTATAATTCTAGGGAAACAAGATTCATAAATTACTTATATATTACACTTTATGATAAAAACATTAAATGAATGACTTCATTTCCTCCTTCAAAATTTTTCAAATATTCCATCTTAATGCCTGGGGGAATGAGAAAAAATAAATAATGAGTTATATTCACAGTAAGGGTTACATACAACCGAATATATCATGATAAAATAATGTATAATTAAAATGGCATGGTGCATAAATAAATAATTATATTACATTTAATTTTTAAGAAGATCTTTAAAATATATCTATCGAAAATATCATCATAACAATCCCATGGAAAATAATAACTAAAATAATAATGGAATAAATAAATAAATTCAAAAGTCATGATCATTAATTCGTGGCCTCAAGATAAAAATTCATGATCCTTTCAATTTGGGATTTGTGTCAAGACTATTTACATACCATCAGGGTCTTGTCCAAAGATATTTTATACACTATCATGTCCTTGTTCTAATAAATTATCATTTAATAGGTCGACATAGACAAAGAAATAAACATTCTATTTTGTATCGTGAGACCTAAAAATTAATAGAGGGTATGTACATAACTTTTCTCCACCCATCAGGTATATATTTCAAATTCATGACCTATAAATTGATTCATAAATATAACAAATAATAAATATTTTATATAAATAAATAAATATCTATATTGAATGAAGATTATAAAACATCAAAATTCCAAGAGTAAATGAAATAATTTTTTTAATCTACCTTCAATTCGTAACATATATAATAATGAGTATAAAAGTTAGACAATGGTGAGATAAGTAATGAATGATAACATATCTTAAAGGAAATGTGATTATTACCTATAAAAATATATTATAAATTAGAAAATAAATAAGGAGTAAGAATTCCATAAATTTATAAGAAATTAATTTATAATGAAAAGGAGTTTATTTTATGAAATATAAAGGCAAAATGATGAAAAAGTTAAAAATAAGACTCTTTAAATCATTTAATACATCTCTTATAAAAAGTTATAAATAATTTTCAATATTATTTTTAGCCTTTTATAAACTAAATAATTTAAATTTTAATATAAAAAATAAAATTAATTGAATATTGGAAAATATATTATCCTTGAAAAATATTGGAAACATGAAGAGTAAAATAAATATAGAATATTTTTTTGTGGATTTGGGAAATGATTTCCACTATGTATATGTTAAAAATAATACTCTATTTACTATATTATAATGATACTTAAAATAATTATAGGAAAAATTTTAAACTATACAATAGATAAATATATAAGAATATTCATTTGTAGTAGAAAAATATATTTACCATTAATTTAAGTGAATATTTAAAACCATAAATAAATTTTAAGGAGAAAGATATAGAAAAGAAGAATTCATGACATAAAAAGTGAAAAAATTCAATTTTTTAAAAACATTATGTCAGTCATTCAGTACCAAAGAGAGAAAAAATTGGCTAAAAACATTGAAAATATAGAAATTACCAGATATAAATAAAATTCATTGGTTTATTGAAGATATTGATAATAAAATTATTCCAATATAAATTTAAACATGAATAATATTTAATAATAGTGAGATTCAAAAATAAACTATTATAACTTTAATAATATTTGAATTAAAATACCCTTAAAATATATAACATGAATTAAAATATTAAATAAGATGAATAAATAATAATTAATTATTATAATATACCAAATTATTATTATATACACCATATAAAAAATTAGACGCTTAATATAAAATTAGACTCATTGGAGTGGACTTTAGAAGAAGGCCCCTTATATTAGTCTCACATGTTGTTGGATATTTTTTCTTTTCCTAAAGAATCATTTCAATTTTTTATAATTTACTATTCAGATCCTTTTTAATACATAATTCTTTTTTGAGGTCCTATTATAATCATTTTCACCAAATCATTGTATAGATTTTTCCAATGTCGACCACATATGGTTCTTCTGTCAAAATTTTAAAAGCATATTTGGTATTTTTACCTTGGTAAAATGTGTTATAAAATGGTTCCATCACCTCCAAAATTATAATTTTAGTTCCCATGATTTTAGGATACTATTATTATTATTATTATTATTATTATTATTATTATTATTTGTGTCTCTAATTTTATATAATTATTCTCTATTATATTATATTGGTTGACACGTGATTATTAAATTTCACCAGAAATAGATAAACCAATATAGAGACAATGTATTCATTCATATGTTGGAGATTACAAAAAAAGTACTTAAAACTAATAATTATATATCATTAATTTTTAAACACAATTGATGAAATACTTCCCCTAAGAGTGCATGCATAAATTCTGGATTACAAAACAACATAATAACATCCTCATTATTCAGAAGTCTTCTCGATCATATTAAACAATGAGGGTAATGAATGAATGATACAATGATTATTTAGATATATATATATATGTTGAATGCAATATTTTTTTATATAAATATCGCTATTTCAAATATGGTCACTACAAATAAGGACTTTGAAAATATAGTTCTTTAAAAAATGATTTAAATTTATAAATTCAATAGGTATAATTATTTATTTAATTATTATGTTATAAATTTAAATTTGTATAACTCATAATGAAATAAAAATATGATATCAAACTTTAATAAATAAATTAATATATTTATAAATTATATTTAAATTTTAAAAATGAAATTATTGATGTATAATATGATTAATATATAGAAATAAACTATTTATTTTAATAGTAAAGGTGTAGTGAAATTAAATTTTAGAATAAAAAATAATTCTCTTTAATAGTATTTGTTAAAATTTATCTTGTATAAATGTAATTTTTAGTTTTTATTAAGTATTATATATTTTATCCTAATAGAATAAATTGAGAAATGTTAAGATATTATAATACATGTACTATGATATTAATATATTGTAAATTTGAATTTGATATGAAATAATATTAAGAACACTAAATGTTTTAAAATGTCATTTTTCAATAAATGTTGTTTTTATTTATATTTTATATTTTTAAAAAAAAAAATAAATTTCTAAATATAAAAATATGAATTTGAGAAAAAAATCATTATTTTATTAAGAGAGTCTTAATTATATTATCATATATTTTCGATATGGCTGTAAATTTTTTTGAATTTTTGGAGAATATTTATAAAAGAAGTTTTTTAAAATCACATGAATTTTTTGAAAATTTTATTATGTAATTATGAATTTTAAATTCATAACATAATTTTTTATTATAAAATGAATATTATTTAACTGAATTCATAATATTTTTTTTATAAACCCATATTCTACATGTTATAACTAATGTTAAAATTTATTAAAACAATTGTTTTTAATATATACCATAATTAGTATTTTAAATTTAGTTTTTTATACTATTAAAGTTTTCATAAAAAATTATTTTAAAAATTCAAATAATTAGTTCCAAATATTATAATATGAAAATTTTCATTATATATCGTAAATGATAAATTACATGGTAAAAACTATTTACCATGGTTAAAACCTAAAATAAAAAATTTGTGCATCATGCGTGGTAAAGGGATAAACATGATAAATAAATATTTAATTCAGTTAATGTGGTATTTATAAAACATATTTATTATCCAATATATTGTTTATAATATTTTAATACTTTTTTAGAGAGAGAGTTTTAATCACTAAAAACATTTGGGTATTTACATAAATGCACTCATTTTCACATATTGATGGGGCTCTCCCCTCATCACTTCCTGTCAAACAAAAACCTTTTTTCCCAAACCCTAAAAACCCTCCCATAAAAAATACAATTGAATTATTAATAATTTTTCCGAAAATAAAATCAATAAACTATTTGATGTCCTTTTCAAAGGCAAAAACCCAAGTTGTGAGGTATAGATTTATAAAAAATTCTTCCTCTTTTCTTTTTAACCTATGTGATTTTATTACATATAAGATTTATTATATACATTATAATTGATTAAATATGTTTCCTTAATAAAATTTTATGTTATTATGATGATGGTACAATCTTTAATGACCCTTCATATAGCCATAAGAAAAAAAATTGATATTTGTTTGGGTGAAGACTCTAAAAACAAAATATTAGGTTTCATTTTCCATAAACATAATAAATGGATGTAACCAATGTTTAATTTAATAAAAAAAATAAGATATTACAAACATATTTTATATTTTTAAACAATAAAACAAATTATTTATTTATCTCATTCAATGTAAAATGAAATCATCAACTATGAAAATATTGACTATCACCTCCATGGGGAGATTGATTTCCATTTCTCTATTAATGACCACCATAAATATATTTTAATAAAAATGGGAATAATTTTAATATATAAATGTTATTTATTATATAATGAAGACAATATTTTGAAAAATTGGAGAAACTATTCATGATATGATCAAAAAATGATTATCACTAATTCAATCATACAATACAGGTGTTTTAAGAGAAAAATAATTAATTACAACTATTAAATATTTTTATATCCAATAATTATAACTCTAAATACATTATAATATTGATATATGACTCTAAAAACACTAAATGATATAATTTTGTTGAAGGAATAATTATATTTCAACTAAATCAACTCATAAGGATCTATAATCATGGCATGTTCATGTCTGGGTATGTTTGACTACCTACTTGAAAAATGATATGAAAATATATCATTGATGATTATAAAAACATATTTACACAAATACTATGATATAAAAATGTAAATAATTATTTTTCTCATTTTATAAAAGATACACAAATATCAAGGTTATAAAATAATAAAACAACCATCATGAGTAAAATATCACTGAAAAATGTTTTTATTCGATTTCATCTTGTAGGATACAGACTAACGTATAGATGAAAGAAAATTTAAAATTAATAAATAATTATAATTCATACATTAAATTAAAATTTATTAACTTTTACTGATTTAGTTCATGATAATAACAAATAATGAAACAACTATTATGAAACTAGTTCCAAAAGATCATGATTACCCAAACCGATTATCAAATATAGGTAATAAATAAAAATTATAATTATAGAGAACAAATATATATTGATTTTATAAATTTTTATGTATATTAAAAAGGTTTTGAAATACGTGACTGTTATTTTGTTTTTTATACATGACCATAGAGTATGTTAAAATATATAGGGAAATAAGGTAATACAATTAATATGGTGTGATTACTTACTAATAAATTACTTTTACCATATTCATGGGTCATGAGGATCTATATCATGTAATTTCAATAAATTTTAGAGGATTAAAATGTTACCCAAATTTAATGAGGATTTGATTAATATATTACTCAAATTGAAAGGGTTCTGTTGCTAATACGAATTTTAAATCATTATTTTCTAAATAAAATACACAATTCGAGTTTCTATTATTTTTAAAACCTCTCATAATAAGATATTTTATATTTATGGGGGTTTATATGTTACATTTTTATTTTTTCCACTAAATTAGATATTACCTAAAGTGTTTCTTGTTTGTGAAACGCACTAGTCTAATCTTGTCAGTCAGAAACCTTCTATTTTATATATTTGTATTTATTGGATAATTTTTAATTTTACTTATTTATGATTAAATAAGTTATTAAATACATTTTCTAATACATTACATTCTTTTGAAAAAAATTAATTCATTAATAATTTTTTTAGTATGGGATTTTTTTATCAAAATTTCAAAATATTCTCTATTTAAAATTTATGTGTGAATATCTTATTTAACCTCATCTTCATTTAACATGAAACATTATTGATATGTTTTCATGGGTTATAAATGAAATTATGTTTCCCCTATTTTTTTAATATGTCAATCCAAATGTTATTTCAAACGATCAAGGATATTTCAAATTTGCAATGTGATTTTATTAAAACTCTGGAAAACTCTTTTTTATCATAATTATTTTAATTTGACATATATTATGATTGATCGAGGATATAATTAAAAAACCATAAGAATTATTTCTTTAGTTGGATTATGTGATGAAATTATGTTTTTGAGAGTTGATCCATCAATTCCATTGTCTAACCTAATTATTTTTTGTGGATAATAAAAATTTCCATAAATTGAAATATTCTTTGAATAACCAATTTTTCATTCTTTTTTATTATTATGTTTTCACCAAGATTCCATAAATTGATTGATTAGGGAAACTATTTTTTAAAATGCATAACCTGTATATATAAAATATAAACACTATATGCTATATTATTTTTATTGAATGGTATTTACCAATAATGATACATGGTGTCATTGAATAAAAATTTATTTTCTATGGGTTTATCATGTAATTATTATTGGTTGAATAATGAATGATTTATATATGATAATACTTTTTAAAAATATATGAAGACAATTTTGCTTCCATGGTTTATGTAACATGTTTGTAATGAATCCCATTTTCCATCGAGGGGTTCATGAATATGTTTCATATTATACTGAATTTCATTAAAAGTGATCATTATGTTATAAAGTTACAACTCATAATTTGTAATTTTTAATGAATCCTATTTTATTTCCAAGGGTTCTTCATTATGTGATATGTTATTGACTTCATGTCTAACTCTAAATGTATATATGATTATGGATGTGGTCTTATATCACCCTAAAATGAATTAGGTAAGAGTCTATTACTCATGAGATATATACTATTGAGTACATTTTAGTTTCTCATAACTGCGGGAAATAATGGGGTGGACTGTGAAAGATATTTTTTGTATACTAATATTTTTTCTTTCGATAAAGGTTATTTTATAATTTTATACGTAATTTTATGACAATGTTATGCTCTTATGGACCATTTTTATTGAACCATTTTCCTCAATTATTTGACTCATGTCTTATATTACACAATGTTATATGCCATGAATTATGAGATCTTAATTATTGGGTATGATTTTTATATATATCATAACCATACCCATGTGGTAATCGTATGTTCACTTAGGATATTCAATTATTATTTCTTATGAGAACTCTAAATAAGCATTTGAATTCACCCCATTCTTGGGTATTCTTTTCTCTATGTTATAAAGATGATTATAACAAATCATAAAAATATGAATAGTTTCATGTGAATCAATTATCTTGAAATGTTCCCATGTGTTGTAAAATAATATTTTTATATATCTAGCATCCAAGAAATTAAAAAAAAAATTCTATGGTCGTTCCACTATTTTTTAGACGTTTTAATTTAATGAGAGAATTAATGTAATATTTCATTTATGTTTAAGTTGAGTCACTACAGTTAAAATCGAAGGAAATTTGTAGTTATTCTGGTTATTATTTAATTTTATTGGTATATTTTTATAGAATGTTGAGGAAAACTATAGATATGATTCTATGTATAAAATGTTATTATGATATATTGTTAATGTTTTGAGTGTGGTTTTCTAAGAAATAAAATCAATTGTTGGATACTAGATAGTTTATACAGATGTGGCACTCATTTATCTTGGTGTAATCACAATTAAATGTTTTATTTTTATATTGACATGGTCATCACATGGATTCTTATCGATTGGGCTTAAGACTTTACACCATGCTGGTCATTCTCGAGGGGTGTATGATTTGCCTGACCGCATGTCCTTTATGGTCCACTATGAAGGATTTATTTCATAGATACATTTTTGGATTGTGTTGGGAAATAATATATAACCCAACATATGTTAACCTCAATTTAACTAAGACATATTTAGGTCAGAATAATGTAATTATTATTCAAATGTGATGATATAAAATAATAAGATTTTTTATGGTTGAAAATTTGTTTCTGATTATAATAATTACCCTGTATTGTTAATATTTTGTCACTCAAGTCAACCCTTTTGGTTTTAATAATTTCTATAAATATAATGTAGCATGGTTTTATGGAGAAATGCTAATATTCACTCAATGAACAACCTTTCAGAAAAATATATGGAGTGTAAAGCCTAGTTATTATACCAAACCAGCTATCATGAAATATGATTAATAAAGTTAATATTTTCAATGTACTAAAATAACTAAATGAGAGAAAATATATCCTCTTAAAAGATTATGTAATGACGAAGATGCAGAAAATAATGTTTAATTTTATATATGTAAAATGATATGGACATAATCTCTAATTGAATCTTCTCGAGGGGACCAAAATATTCTTTAATGATTTAAGGGATAGTCTTCATGCATCAATGATTAATAGTAAAATGAACACATTTATTGAAAAATTCATATAAATAGAGTTCATATTAAGATTTCATTAACAATTCAATTCCATGTGTGTGTAAAACATGGGAATTTTTCAATTCAACACCCTCATACTAGAAAAAAAAAGATAATGACCATCGCTAAACTCCAAGAAAAATTGTGCAATGTAATTCCCATCAAGTAATACACTTTATGTGGATCCTAATATTTAAGGTACTTATACCCTCAAAATAGAGTTGACTATGTTAGTTTTCTCTAAAACCCATTAATTTTAATTTAATATAGTTATATTTTTGTTTTAATTTATTTATTAAAATTTCACCTTTATTGGGTTCAAAATTAAATGAACATTTTACTTAAATGTGTTCTCAACCTTATATCATCTTTTGGGGTAGGAATAATTTTTTCCCATGTAATTAATTTTCATATGATATTTAAAATTTCATTATAAAAATATATATAACTAAATAAGATATGTTTTGTAAACAATTTATGTCATTAGAAATGAGTTAAATTAATATTTTTTAATATTTTATAAATTGTCTACTTTTCTCACTATTCTATTTTGTTTCATAATGATGTATTTATACAAATTTTACATGATTCATGATATTTATTTTTTATAAATTCAATATATATATATATGATAAAAAATATAAATATATTTTTTCTTACTATAAATGGAATCAACATTCAATGGACAATTATTCTTCATTTCTATGAAACATTCAAATGCTTCGGAAAACTATTTTTCCTTTACATCAATGTACTTGAATATTTCTTTTTCTTCAAATGGGTTATTTTTTAATTAAATTCTAAAATATATTTCCCTATATAATTAATTAATTTAACTTTTTGTGATTGTTATGAAATTTTTTTCATTTTAATGGGTTAATTTTTCCTTGTATTAATTGATTCATAGATTTTGGAGATGGTGTATTAGTGATCATAGGTGACATCTCACTCTTTTCTTCATAGTTTCTCTTTTATACACATAAAATTTATTGTGAAAGAAGAAGTGAAAAAATGACCATATCTATATAATTAAATAAACTGTAGTGTTAAAATATATAAATCCTCATAAAAATTCAACCCTATTATACTCTATATCGAATTGGTAATTTCTATCGGCCATTCCATTGTAATAATTTGAAGAACCTATAGATAAAGGATGAAGATGTCACATATTATTACCAATATTCCATATCTAAAATCTATGAATCAAATAGCATGAAAATATAAAGAATTAACACATAAATACACACTATATTTTCCCAATAGTCAAAGGGAAATGAGGGACTATTTGGAATTTTTTTGATCCCCTTAAATTAAAACTGAGGAAAAAATATTATGATATGATGAATGAAATAAGGCCATAAAACATTTTCATGGTTTTCCAAAAAATTGTAAAATAATTTTCCCATTATTCAAAAATGCACATAAGATGAAATATCCTCTATAATTCATGTTGTAGTAGATGCATTGATCTTATAATCATTGAAAGAAATAGTGGTGAATGTACATTCTCTTCAATATATAGCCTAAAATAATTATAGACAACCATACAATCCATGTCATTTTCATTTGGAACACACCATAATATAATTCCTTCCCACCCCCAAGATGAAATCATACACCAACCCAATATCATGGCTCTAAAGCCATGAAACATATATTCTTTAAATGGAGGGGTCACTAAATCCATCATCCAAAACATTTAATTCACAACCACTGATGTCATACAGTATATATGCCTCAAAACTATCTTATCATTTATTATTACCCACCTCCACCACATTAAAACATCGCCTAGTTTAATATTCTTCCCAAACTCCATAAATAATTCTTCAAGCCACATCTGGTTATATATAACACCTAACAAAATAAACATAATTTTCCCAAAAGGCGTAAACCATTTCCTTAAACACCACTAAAATGTTTTTTGTCCCCTAGAATAAAAACCAACCTAGAAGGAATCATCAACTACCACATCCTAAATCACTTCCTATAGGGATAACATTTAAAAAATAAGATTTAGTTAAAGAAAAAATAATAATATATAGAATTTTAAATCCAATTAAATCATTTCTAGTAAACAAGAAATATTAATAAAAAAACTAAAAAAATGATATCAATATGAAATATTATCTATAAAAATAACTCAACATTCTAAGAACACATTTGGGACAATAACTACGATTTACACTCCTCTATAAGACCATACATTCATAGAATGTAGAGAAAGGTAAAACACACCCTCAAAACACCTTATCCTGAAAATAATTATTGTTAAATGTATTCCCTATTAATATACACTCATCCTTGATATCCAAATATACCTAAAATATCATATGATAATATTCATAATGTTATTTTCAATGTCATGTAACAGAGAATACATTATTAATATTATTTATATTCAATTGAAATATTACACTTATTATATAAAAAATTAATATAAAAAATTAATAATATAGATACAATAATATAATACACAGGGATTTATTCAAGAATGTGACTAGAACCAAAATTCGATAAATTAATGTATTGAATTTTATGAAAATGATATTATATTTAAAATATTTCGATAAATTAAACATCATGATGAAATATTTTTATTTTTTCAATAAAGAATTTTATTGAGAATAGTGTAAAAATAACAATTTTATAGAAAATTGTAATTTTCATGTAACTATTTAAAAAATATCAGTTTGTTTAATCTGATTTGAAATGATTATTATTTCGTTTTTAATTCAATTAATGTAATTAGAATCTAAATTATGCAAAATTTTTGTATAAAATTACTTTCATTCATACAAATTTATTTTTCGATAAAATAGGTTTTCATATGATTTTGGGAAAGTATATTAATACAAATATCTATAACTTTTAATAGATGAATATTGTAAAATTGAATCCATTTTTTGAATTAGTATTCCCACACCCCATCCTATTGGGACCCATTCTACGACTACGCAATCCATCCTCAAATATACTAGGGCAGGTGACTAGGACCAAGTAGGAATATTACTTACATGGGACGCATTTCACTTGTACATGTACACATACACATGTCTCTAAGCCAAAAAAATACTAAAATGTAAAAAATATAAAGTAAACAATGCATTTATATAACTATATCCTACAACCAAAGTATGAAAATAATTATGTAATGTAAATCATGGCCAAATACAAGCCCACCTAAAGAATTCTGTAACATGAGTCCAACCTATAAGTAAAGGGTAATAGGACTGCTATCTCAAATATAGATGAACACAACACAATCGTTCTGATCTCACTAAGAACCATCCAATCCTATTCCTCCTTGGAATTCATCAAAAGGTTGCTCATCTCTACAAGACATGAAATTTGTGGGAAAATCTTGTGTATGGGTGATTATAACAATAATCAATAGGACACCTCGAAACCACCAAGCAGTGTAACAATGGAATGTGTAGTCACATTTACATAGGTATATGAATAGTTTATATGTAATAGGAATATATATATATAGTCCATCCAAGACATATTTTTTGAGGTAGACCATAACGATAGTATACCAGCACTAGGATTACAACTCAAATATTCGAAAAGAAACCCATCTAGAAGAATACACTCCTAATTCTGATGGTACAGATGACATCTATCTTATTGGTATCCCTCATCATGTATTATCATGTGATGGATATCATGATAGATCATAAAAGTGTATAATATGACAGATGATGATCATATCCAGGACCATGGGGTGTAACTATAACACTCAATATTGATTAACTATCTAAGTATAAGATTGGCGCCCACATAGTGTTGTCTATATCAATTCAAATAACTAAACCTAGGGAATGTATAATGAATAGAGGATCCTAATTCAAACCTCTCAACAGATTCTAAAAAACTCAATCTTGGATGTACCAATAATGGGATCACAGTCCTTGGAGTAGAAACTGATTTTTATCAACCATTAAGTTAACATAGAAGGGAAGACACCATATTTAAACTAATCCAAGATATATAGGACATGTGGATCAATCCTTGTCAGAAGGGGTATACTGTATATAGTTGGGTCACATGTCATGTCCCTTGACCCCGGTTACTACACGTGTTCAATGATCCACGTCTTTTCAAACATAGTCATGTAGAATAGTGGTGCACAACGTGTATAAATGGTTATATGTCATATCCTTGCATATGGGATTCGTCAATGCACTCTAGATGTGTACCATTACAATATGTCAATCCATGATTCCATGTCTGTATTACAGTTAATGGGGTATCCCAATCACTTGGTCCAAGAAAAGATGTATTGGGGGCATACACACCATGTAGGGAACCCATGTACACCACCCTGTATCCATGTACTGCCCATGTACATGCCGAGTTAACAAAGGGGGTCTCCACACCATGTGTGTTTGGGTTTCTAGAAAACAATCTTCTTTCCTCCGTTTCATCCTGATGATCTCCCAGATTCTGTTCTAGTGCTCAGTTTTTTTCAAAACACATGATCCAATCTTAATTATCACTCGAATACCTAATCCATGGGATTTTTCCCATCTATTAGCTGAAAAAAATACAACAATGTGAATATTTTGTAATCTCTAAAGAATTAATATTCATCCACCACCATCATTCGATCTATTTCCACACCCACAATCAATGCTCATTCAAGTTATCCCAATTCCAGATCTATGGTTTTAGATCATTTCACCAAGAATCGTAGGTGCACAGGTCAATTTTTCACAAGGGTTTCAAAAATGGGGAAGAACAAAGAATGAATAATAAAGAACACCAAAATAAAGGGAGAAATTACATTAAAATTGAGAGAGAAAATCTGTGATCGATGTTCAAGATGTTCATGTTTCTTCTACATTAGAATGGTAAACAAAAAAGCAGTATCTCAAATCATAAATATTTAATCATCCTAGTGAACCCACAAAATAATTACATTCCGCAAATATGAATAACTATGAGAAAATCTGTTTGTGGATTATTTTTCAGTAATCATAGGAATCATGAACAGGATACAAAATCAAAATAATGTATCCTATGTAGATTTATATAGCTTTCAAGTGAGTAACATAGACCAGTTCATCAATGTTGGTGAAATATTTCATGATTGGTGTTCGTCGATCATTAATATGAGCTTCTGTTGTCACATTCATGAGATAATTCTTATGTGATATGTCTCTAATGTATCGAGAGGATTACAAGGATATGACTCTAACCCGGGTTCTCTAACATATGCATACTTTTGAAGAAGAAATTTGTTGTGTCATTTCATTAAAAAATTAAAAAAAAAATTATTTTTTAAAATTATATCACTAATGGTTTTGTGATGACTTTCCCAAATCAACCCACACTAACCAATGATAGAATTCACCTAGGAGAAAATGATATTATAAATGCAATGATACCCTTAGATTTTAGATATGGGAAATTTTTTAGAATTAATTCAACATATTCAATAAAAATATGATCACATTCTATTTAATATTTTAATAATTTTCAAACATTCGTTCAATGAACTTGTGGCCATTTAATTGCACATAATCTTAGAACTTGGTATCAAATTTAATCCTTATAATACTTAGAATATAATTATAACATAAAATTATTTAAATTCTCCCCACCTTGTTGCTTTAATTTCCCTGAAATTAAAAAGATTATACTAAAAACAAGAGGGTATTGAGCATGAATCTGAGCCACCATCTCCCAGGTTCTCTCCTAGAGATTCCTGTGCATCCACCAAACACACAGGAAAGGAATCGATCACCCATGAAGGGTATTCTATTAAGGATCCTCAATCTCCAATGGTTACTCCATAAAATTATCTTGATTATAGATGTTTTACTCTCTCTATTTGATGTTGTGCAATGTGTCATGCACATACGTACTCAACAACAACCCATGGAAGATGTAGTGTAATTGTTCTACTTACATGGGTATAACTAAGTGGTATGACACTTCAAAAACTCTACATAGTATCTAAAAATCGATAATGACCCTCAAAAATATCATTCCCCTAGACCAAATATCCACAATCCACATCGAGGGGAAACTCATATGAACACATTATCTCATTCCTCGAACTCTAAATTCCACCATCACTAATCAACAAAAGAAAACTGATTAATTTTTGTAGTCTTCATCTGCTACTAGTTTATCTTCACTTTCTCTATTGTAGTTCACAACAACATTGGGCCCATGAGTTCTGATTCCCATGGGTTAGTCACCTAATGTAGTGACCTAGAGGTTCTCCCATACAATGCCTCAAATGGTTTCATAACAACAGTGGAATGGTAGATGTTTTTTTACATAAACTACACTAGTAGAAGGTAATACTACACATTATGGAAAAAGTAAAACATGAATTATTACAACATGTCCCCTAGAACCTGAATGGCCTATATTGTCTGGCTATCATTCTATGGGTGAAATATTATTCCCAAGAATAATAGGGTCACAAACCACTCATGTAATCCCTTCCACAAAAGAGATATAAATAGATCATCATGATATGAAACAATTTCAATGGATCATCACAGAGTCAATATATCTCCTACATGTAGAGGCATCCAAATCCCTCTACTGAACTCTTCTCTAAGATATATAGCTGGTGGGATGTCTTGGTGAGTCATTCAATGATCACCCAGTTAGAATCATATTCCATGTACGTATGTGGTAGTTCCATCATGATGTCCATTGATATCCCATCTCACTTCCATTCTGGATCCACAAGTTGTTGAGATAAACCTCTTGGACCTTGGATCTCATCCAACACTTAATAATTAGTATGGAATCGAGAAAAAAGATATTTAAAACCATTCTTCATCTAGGCCACTGAAACTGATGTCAGAGGTCCTAGTAAATATTTTCCACTCCTAGATGTATAACCAATGGAGAGAAATGAAACTCCATCAAAACCTCCCCTCACATTATCATTAGTACCATCATGCATCCCCTGAAAGAACGATGTTCTCCCTACCTTTTAAATATCCATATGGAGAATGAACTTTGGAAATATGAGCATGTAAGGTCTCATATATGGTATACCCATGTTTTACATTAATGAATCACTATAAGAGCATATGGGTGACACACATCAACTGAATGTATGATGATCCATATCCAGGAGTATAGAAAATGTCAAATTCATAGTCCTAGAGGAGCTCTAAACATTACCTATATCTATTGTTGAGATCATTCTGACAGAATATATACTTGAGAAATTTTTTATCATGGTATATGATGAACCTCTCACCCATCAGGCAGTGTTGCCACATCTTATACATGATGACTACCATAGCTAACATAAGATCATTGGCCATGTAGGTCTACTCTGGTGGTCTCAAATGGTGTGACCAATATAAAATATATTTTTTCATCTGAATCAGGACACATTCAAGATTGATAATTAGTTTATCATATAGTATAATGTACATGAATCCATTCTATGGAAATCTCTAGATTGGAGAACTTGTCGAACTCTACATCAGCTTTTGAAAGCATTGACTAGAGTTTATCCTTATACAACCATTGTGACCCAATAAAATATTAAATGTGGGGTAATCGATACTTTTTAGTTGATACATGTTCTTCAAAATCACCATGTTGATGCACTAGTAGGCTACACACAAACTCAAGCTATGATCTAGCCATTTTGGAAAGAAAAACGGGGGTTATCGAGGGTGGAACACTAGGTACCATTAAGCTTTTCCTCTATAATGTCTCTAACTACATCCACTGCTCATGAAGATCAATGAGATATATATGATGTGCTGCTACAGATATTAGGGTCATCCCATGGAGAAAATTTATGTTGAAGTATATCTATTAGTTTGGAGTTAAACATGGAACATCATTATGAAATATGTCGATGTACTCTGCCACCACTACATGAAACTAGAAAATCATAACATCCCCAACACCAAGGGTTAGGATATCTCATTGATGAGTAATAGGCTGTACCCTCCAATGAATGATCGTATCCTATGTTTCATGGGATTACCTTTCACTGAATGAGGAAAACCACATTCCATCACTAGGTACACACCGCACCCTTCCATTAAAATGTTCAATCTTACTAGGATTATGGAATTATTCCATACAAGGAATGACATCGTAAGTCCTCTATCAAACTAACATGAGATCCAAACAAAAAATCACACTTCGAAGAGTTTGGTCACATTGTCGGTATTACTGTTTGATCATTGGGTCTCCTCTAGTAAATATCTATAAGAGTAAGCTTTGAGTCTATGGTTAATACATATCTTCGAGTCGTCAAAAAATTGGAATGAAGAAAATGAATACCACCTAATTGTATCAATACAGAATATGATGTAGAAAATTCATAGGTCACACCTTAAATCATTCATAGAGCCCCTAATTCAAGGACCATGACC
Organism: Viscum album; assembly: GCA_963277665.1. NCBI lineage: Eukaryota > Viridiplantae > Streptophyta > Magnoliopsida > Santalales > Viscaceae > Viscum > Viscum album. Next base: position 1,940,165,783 of record OY728133.1, on the reverse strand, counting down.
ACATGCTTTTATCCCCTACCATGTCCTCCAACTACCTGAACCTGGAATGTACCACCTGGTGGTGGTGGTGGTAAAATGTAAATATTTCAAGCACCTTATACAACACCTACCAAGTCTTTCAAAAAATTCGTTGCTCCTCCGATATGTTTGATGTTGTCACTGTCATTAACTAAGTTTTCCATCCACAGTCTCCCTATCAGTAGTAATATTGGTTGGACAATCTCAGGTGAGATGTCACTTAACACCAAATGAGTTGCAATGCCACTCTCTAGGATGACTAAACCAACCTTCTGATCTCTAAACTAAAATACACTATTCTGGGTATTCAACTTTCAATGTATCATATGCCAAATTTTCTAAGACCATCATCAGCATTCTGATGTCGACATTACTGCTACTGCTTTTCCACTACTCACTACCAACAGTTGTATCTTCTCAATCATGAAATGCTCAACCGCCAAGGATAACCGTAGAACTCTGGCATTAGTAGGAATGAATTGATGGATAACACTGGCTTGAATGCCTCTATTATGACCTCAATCAATGGTCCCTACACATAAGTAATGATTGTGTATAATAACCATTAATTGCAAGGTGAGGTCGGTATTCCTCGATGACTACTCAGATACTGACATGTCATCCACTAGAGGTATAGAAGCTCTAGGATACGCATAAACCATTGATTATAAGGTGATAAATCCTCTCTTAAAATTAAATCGAAATCTTCCATAGAAGTGTCTCTTTATCATAATATCTGGTAAATAAATCCCACCATCGCCCAACTGATCCATGTAGAAGACTCCATGCCAGAACCACCAGTTAATATGCGGGTGTCCTGACTATATGAATAACACAGGTCACCTCCTAAAGCAAGACCTCATCCATGTGTTAGTAGGGCTCCATGCAGAATCTGACGGGTCCCTATCACTGAATCTTATGATGTTTTCTCATCCTACACACCTCATCTACTCATATTGTGGGTACCATGTGATACTCTACATGTGGTGGTATGGTTGGTGAACCTCATTGAGGTTCTATCTATGGTACAAATCTATGTAACATTATCTCATCACCTAGCTAAAAATCTTCATGATCACTTGGTGTAATTCTTGATGTTTGTCTGTGTGGCGACATCTGGAAATAAAAAAAGATACACCATGGTCAAAGGCATATATACGGGGAGATAAATCAAGGAGGACATGATAAAAACATTCATATATGATTCATGTACCATTATTTCCCTATAACCACTGTTCTCATGTACCAAGTTGAAAATAAGGTTTTCAGAGTCCTTCTGTATGTATACGATGTCCACTGCACCATCCCTGGTGTCCGTTGATGAAATCTAAACTCCAAAGATTTAACACTATTTCCCCTAACCAATATCAATTACTCCTAGTCCAAAATTATATCTAACCCATATGATACCACTCTATAAAGATGTGTCACAGTGGGGCCCATGTCGTGACTCACCAACATCACCTATAATAGGCCAGGGGATTGGTACTAGCACCGAGTAGGCATATCCTTTGTATCTATCTTTATATACACATCTCCAATCCCAAAAAATGCTGAAATATAAGAACCAATATGTAAATAATTAATCCATACAACAATATCCCTAAAATAGAGTATGGAAGGATATATGTAATGTGAAAAAGGAAAAAATAAAATCCTAATATATGTATTATGTAACATGAGTGAAGCCTATAAGTAAGATATACTAGGAATACTATATGATAGCCACATGAAAACACCATGTCATTTCCTATTTCACTAAGAGGTGTCTACTCTTATTATATCAAGTACCTTATCCAAAGAAAGATAATTGACACAAGACATGACACATTTGGGGAAACCACATGCAGAGTTTAGTATAACAATGCAAATTAGGACACCCCAAAACCATAAACCAATACAATAATGGAATGTACAGTCATATCTACATAGATATATATCAAAAACACATATAAAAAAAATATGAAAATATAATAAATCCTATACTCATAGTCTATAGGTGAGACACAATCATAGTAAACCAGCACTAGGATTCTAACTCAAAGATTCCACAAAGCACTCATCCAAGAAAACATACTCATGAGTTCGATTAAAATGATGTCGTCTATTATTGAGGTACCTTTCATTAGGTATTATGATGTGTGTGATACACTAGTAGATCTGAAAAGAATATTATGTGATAGTTTCGGATCATATCTTGGCCAATGGGGTGACCCAAAAAACTCAAAATATATTACCTCAAAATGTCGAGGTTCGGTTCCTGTATTTTGATAGTCATGTCTTTACCAAGTGCTGGACAAAGGGAAAAATGAATGATTGAGGGATCATTTATTGGGCCTTTTAGGGGATTACAACAACTATATCCTAGATTTCCAACTAAAGGGATCAGTTTCCTTGGAGTAAGAAATGGGTTGTTACAAGATTCATGTAAATAAAGAAGGGAACATTCCCAAATGAAATTTCTCCAAGATATGGAGTAAAAGTGGATCTAGACATGTAAGAATGGGTAAACGACATGCACTGGGGTCACACGTCATGTCCCATGACCCTATGTACTTTCTTTGTACAAAATATGTTTCATTACAAAACATGTCATGTAGAAGAGGGCTACATAACATGTTTAAATGGTTACAAGATATGTACTTGCAGATGAGGCCTCCCCATTTACTCCAGACGTGTGCTAGTACACAGTGTTATCATGTGGGTCCTTTCCAATTTACCAATACTTTGTGTGGCCCACATACATGGTCAAGGAAATGACATGTGGGTGGATTACATGCTGTTCAGGAAACCATTGTACACCATCCCAATGTCCGTGTAAATCCCATATACATTGCAATTTGTTTGAGGGGGGACTACACACCGTGTAGTCAGAGACTACATTCCATGTGAATTTGTTTTTCTAGGAACACACCTTATTCCTCATACTCATGCCATCAATCTCTATGATTCCATTTAGGTTCTTGGTTCATCTCAAAACACTAGTTCCAATATTTTTTCCACTCTAACACATAATTGACAAGATTTGGGCCTTCCATCCTCTCTAAAAATGAAATCATATATGTTAATCATAATAAACAGAAAATACAGATTCAGTACCCAACATTGTTAGATATTCCACTAGACCCCCTATAATACCTCCATTGAGTCTTCATGTTTTCAGTTCTACTGTTCTGGATCAATGTTCCATGAATCGAAGGCATAATGATCGATTGTTCCCAATGATTTGAAATATTAGGAAGAACAAAGAATATGTAATGATGTTTGATATAATCAGGGAAGAAAAGCATAATCTAATCATGAGGGATGAACCATGATTAATTTTTGGGTTGATATTGGTTCATCACAAATATAACTGTACACACATAAATCAATATTTCAAATCAAAATGATTTAATCATCCAGATAAACCAGTAAAATAATAGTATCACAAAAATATGATTGAACCACGGGTTAATCTGTTTGGGGATTACTCTGTGCTCATCATACGGATAAATAAGGCAAAATAAAATAAAAATAATGCATCAAAATGAAAATTTTAATTCACTATAATAATGAATTGTCTATTTGTCATTATTATTATTGAGATCATCTATAATTGGTGTTTATCAATCACCAATCCAAGGTTCTATCATTGCCTACTCAAGAGAGTTCTCTAGATATCTACCACCAATGTCTCTAAATTATTATAGCATTTTGAGTCTAACTCTAGAACTCTAATATAAAAATTATTTAATATATTAAAACGTTGCATCAATATGTGAATTAATTAAAATAAATTTTCTTAATTTATTTTATTCATTTTAGAGTCTCTGATTACATTTAACAATCAACCCACATCATCCAATGTCATGTCGCACCATGGGTAAAACCACTATTCTAAACACAATTGTGCCCACTTATTTTTTATCCAGGAACTTGTTTAGATGTTATTAATTATTTTTAAGAAAACATTTCACAAGCACTATTGAATATTTTAATATTTTTCTAACATTTTATTCGTGTATTAAGGGCCTCAGAATTGCATGTCTTCTTAGTGCTTATTAGAAAATTTAATTCGTATAATATTTAAAAAAATTAACATAAAATCAGTTTCATTAAAATAATTTTGAAAATAATGTAATGAGTTCAAAATTATTTTTTTTCATAGTTAATATTATCTACAATAAATATTTTTCACCTCGGTTAAGTGTAAAATACTTTAAAAGATAGGATAATGTTATATGGATTTAATATAATAAAAACATTCCAAATAATAATTAGATAGTTATATTTTTATATTAAAAATATCTTATTTGAATGTATTTAATTTTTTGGATCCATTTGGAATGAGTATGATGTTAATATACTTTAATCATTTTAAAAATTCAAAATGTGCCTTCTACCTCACTTATAATAGGAATCAACTTCTTCTCTCTTCATCATACAACATATGTTTATAAATATGATAATAACTACTAGAATTAGTTCATAAGAGCCCTTCTTAATTCCTAGAGTTATTGTATAGGTGAGAAAAATATTCTATGAAAGTGATAGGTATAAACCATAGCTTTCTACTATAATAAGAGGTATAGTTCATAACTGGGTGTTTTTGTTTAATATACAATTATTACAACTAAAATTCTTTTATATTCTTTATTATATGAAAAATAAGTATCTTCCATATACTGAAATTTTATAATGTGGGTGGTAAAACCATTATTCATCAAGGTTTCATCTTATTGAAAACAAAAACATTTCTCTTTCATACATAGGACCTACCATCTCCTCCTAACATTGTAATTAATTTTTAAATGACACGATACATGGATGTTAGTAATTAATGAACTAATAAATATATATATTATATTTATGACCTACTAATTGATTTTAGAAAATAATTTATTTTTTACTCTCTAGCACTTCAACAAGAAAAATTATTATAATGATACTCATGTGTAGATGTGGATTACCACCATGATGTTTTGGTGTGATTAGTTCTCCATGTATATTATTAAATAATGATTCTAAATATGAATTTAATGAATAATTATTATATTTATAAAATTAATAAAATATTATTGATATTGTAGCCATGATCAAGAAACATGGCAAGATTTATCGAATCAGAACATACATGAAAAAAAAACAATTAACACTCTAAAATGATATATATAATAATTAATTATTAAAAAAATGATATTGAAATGTTATAAGTAGAATATATATTATAATATTTATAATTATATGTTTCTAGTATGGAATTATAATTCATTAATATTTAATTATTGGTGGTCAAAGTCACTCATGAAAAAATGTTTGCCATGGGTATGGGTTCATTTAATAATCTCATCCTTTGTAGTTATTATTTAAGTTTAAGTTCCCATTTGAGAAATTTTATGACATTTTACATAAAAACCCACTTTTATTTTCCTATACACTTTTATGTTTTGGTATTTTAACGTTATACATCCATTTTGACATTATTTGGTACTCAAAATCCAAATTATTTTTTTCATGGTAAACTAACATTGTTTTTCTATTCGAATTGAAATAATTTCCTCCCATGTCAATATGTTCTTCAATTAAATTTCAATATTTTTATTAATATTATAAATTTATTTATTAATTTAATATTACCTTGTTTAAATTTAAATAAATTCTATGAAATTGAATATTCATTTGGTTTTCTTCCAATTGTTATTTTACCAAAGTTTTGAATGAAATAAGTATTTTAATACTCACCACCATAATAAATATTTCTATAATTATAGATATTTTATCCATTGATGATTATATTGAATTTTTTATTTTTTTTACTCAAAGGAATTTCATCTAAATATTTTAGAAGATTTTATTTTTTTATTCAAAAGATTTTTAATTTGATACAAACCACCATATATCTATGGATGTAATTTGATTATTTTCATCAATTTATCAAAATGGTAAAATATAAGAATTTCATATTCTTTTTACTCATTATGAATGTATTTTTTGATTATATATTGAATTTTTATTCATTTTATTTATTTGATTAATGTACCAGACCTAAAAATTGAAGTAAAGTGAATATTATATCTCATTAATACATCAGTATTTTTTATGAGACAATCTAGTTAATGTAATTGGTATAAAAATTACGTATTTTATTACAATGTATTTTTATATGGCCAAAAATGTTCTATTATGATATCTGAAATTTCTAATTCAACCATTATTATACTACTTTTGTGTATATTTTGTTATTTCTATTATTATGACAACCCTTGATTTAGACGACTTTTTTGATATAAGTTATATGGAATATTTGATTATATTTTTTTCAATATTATTCATTATATCATTGTTATATGAAAGATTATGTTATTTATTTTCTATAAATAGGAATATAATCTCACCCTTTATTATGTATTCCTTTCATGAACATACCAACAAAGGATCTATGTAATAGTGAATGGATTAACCTGAGTAATTACAATATTGTCACATGTATTATTATGTATTTTTATTTAATTTAGCTATGAAATGGGAACCATATATATAACTAGTATCTTAATACTAACAAAAAAACCAATCCATTGAGATGAAATACCTTGTATTTTGTGTTAATGTGGAAAAATAAACACTGTAATCGACATACTAGAAAATAGGGTGTTATAATATATATCAAATGATGTTTCATATGACACTTTAGAACTGGATTTATGGAAACATAGTTATAGAAAAATGATCAATGATAGGTTCTTAGAATAATTCTATGTGTATAATAATATAATAAAATTAATGTAAATATGGTATATAGGATCATGACCAGATTTTCACTCAAACAATGCTCCTTGATAGTTTCCCACTAGGCCGTAGTCATGACTACCCATACACCAAAGGGTGTCGATAGGAATTGATGGTATAATAACATGATAATGGTGTGTCATACCTATACCATAGTGACCAATTGTCCCAAATAACGAATTTAGTAGAAATCATGACAAGTCCATAATAATGGAATCAATGGAGTGTCTTCTCCCTTTTGGTCTCACTATATGGGATACATTAGACGATAGATAGTGATGTAGATGGGATTGAGTAAAATATCATGTTTTGGCTCCTGAACACCCATGCATAGCGGAACGACCATGTTCTATGGGGTTGGAAATTGATGTTATGTTTTGACGCTCTTATAATTGATTGATTTCCACCTCGAGTGGCACAAATCAGTGTAATGATAATGGATTATATGGGTTTCCCCTTTGATTGGTATTGATAGGGATGATTTATCATGATTAATGATAGGATCCTATGCTCATATGATGTATTTACTTACTTGGTATCATCATTAGAAACCTAAAATGAACTAATTGGAGTTGGGGTATTTAAAGTGTAATAAATGATGCTAAAATGTTTTCTCTTGATTAAATTTTTTGTAGGAAATATACTTATCTCAACCAAGTAAGTGGTTATCAATGATATAAATATGCGGTAATATTTTTATATAGTATTTACAACACTAAAATTGATAATTTTATACATTGATAATGAAATGGGGTGATTTTTTTATAGTGCCAACAAAAAAATAAACAAAATTTTCTTTCATAGCCTCATTACTGGAATTATACAAAGATAACATACATTAATATTCATTATATGTGATGAATGATGTTGTTATGGGTAAGAAAGGGACCATTTTGTGGGTAATATGTGATTACAAGATCTATCATTTGTTGCAAAGTGTACAACTGGTTGATTGATTATTGATAGATGATTCTATTATTGGTTGGTAAGGGGAATTGAAGCCTAAGGTCATATGGAATAAGTGTAGTATGGGAGTGTAACTGTGGTGAAATTTGTTTCATAGTATATATTTCCCTATCATTGAGATATTTTTTTTAATTTTATTGATGTTTAACCATCTTTCTTGTTCTCTGTTGTGTTTCCACCTTAAAAGATTCTATTGGAGTGTTAGGAAGCTGTATATTGGGTGTCATATGATCATGGAAGGTATGATGCCAATGATGGTCGATATGAGGCCACTAAAAGTTGGAATGATCATGAGTTATAGGTACAATCTTTTATATATGTGGAACAACTAAAATGACCATAGACATTAGTCTATGTTCAGATGAGAAACTTGAGGAGAGCTTTTCCAGGTCACATAAGGTACTGATAGGAGATATTAAGGTGCTAAGTCATCTATGGATTATCTTACTCACAAATTCCAATCTTATCACCCTCCATTATATCAGGTGGAGGGTAGAACATAGGAATTTAAAATTTTAATCTAGTTATTTTCATCTATCTTTGATCCACATGAGACACCCTAGGATTGAGGGAGAAGTCATATTCTCAAATGCTCAAGGGAAAGAAAAATTTTGGATGAGATATACATGTGTATGAAGGAAAACAGAATGGATTAACATATAAAGACTTCGGATCAGGTTCCTCGAGCACCTATTTCTTAATATGTTGAGGTAATATAAATCCTCTGAGATTATGAAGCTCCTATAGGGATATACATATGTCTTGGATTATGAGACCAATTTCACAGACCTATCCGATTTTCACAACCTATTGTAAAAGACTATATCGCCAGGTTTAATCATTTTGAGTATGGATTGAATAATTCCATTAGGTATTATGTAAATAGCATCAGGAGGATCACATTCCTAGAGGGGGGAATTAGGTGCTAATTGTTGCATGAAACATGATGGACCATTTTTATTTGACCTGGGTTTTGGAATCAGAAGACTTTAGTGGTGATGAATTGGGTAGCCATAAGAGATACATTGATGATTATCAGTGGTAAATTGGGATAGAGACATATGTAGGACATCAATGAGTGGTTATTCTATAGTCTGTTTATAGTTTAACAATATGGGACATGTTCATAACTTTTGTGATTGTATTCCTAAGGTGTGTTGTGTGTATTGCCATATGGAAAATTTTGAGAGGTTTAGTAGGAATCCTTCTCAGGTAGCTATGAGCCATCGACTATGTAAAAATCATGGATCTATCTTATTACCATTATATGTAACAAGATATTCTAGCTAGGATTATACTACTTGTAGAAGTTTGGGATAAAGATAGAAAGACCCATTAAAGGGGTAAGTGGATGATATCTGGTGAATCATAGATTCATGGTCAGACATCAATTAGTTATGCTTTAGTCTTGGGAAATGTTTTCCATCTACTTGGGATAAATAAATAAATATATTTGATGATGGAGAGTGGTAATTCCCTAGAATGGTTTTCAATATTGTTTTATTTTTGAATGTCCAATTTTGGTGTATGAGGTGAATGAGTGTTGTTTTTTTAGTAACCATGTGATTGTCAGTGCGTTGGTAATGGATATGATGTGTGATAAATATCTGAGGTGCTATGTCACTAGGATTTACTAAAAAATCAATAAAATGCATGATTTGATTAATTTGAATATAAATTAGTGATATGATGGTCATGGATATGATTATATAATGCATGATTATTTTGGGAATATGTTGATATGAATGATCTATGGTGATCTAATGAGATGCATGATTTCAATGGTTTCATATGATACATATTTATATTATGCATAATATGAGGTGTAGGAATGATGATATGACATGATAGGATATTTATGTATGGGGATTGTTTTTGGATCCATTTGAAAGATTAATTGTGGGTTGATAAGAAACCAAGAAGGTAATAACTAAGCTGGAGATCACCACTAGGGGAATTACACCGTAACTAAGTGACCCGGTTAGACTTGATGAATGTGTACGAGATAGGTTGGGTTGTTACCATTTATGATTATTGAATGATCGCATTAGAATTATCTAATAATTGTTGGGGAGACAATAAAATCCTATCATTTAGAGTGCATCAAAAGTACTCAACATTTTTTTAATTTGAGCATTGTGTATGGACCAACAAATTTTTGAGCATTATAACCTCATTATGACAGTTTTATTGACTCAATTCCTTGTTTTTTGTTTTTTTTGGAAGGCTCATAATGTGACACAGTGCATTTATATGGATTTTTTGTTCCTTAGGGCCTAAAATCCATTTTTTAGATGGTGTAGTGACAGGGAAACAATTTTACATTAACATGTGGCCAATATGGGGATACCATGTAGGGTGTTGATTCTCTTTTAAAATTGTGTTCAAAGGCTACAAACTGTTTTCCAAACCATGTTTCCTTGACTTAATTATTAGTTCCACACAGGTAGCAGGTGAATTTCTTTTCAAGGATTGTCAATACAATGTGGGAAAACCATGCGACCTATTCTTAATGGGTGACCATTTGTATAGTGTGTTTTCCCAATTTGTGCCCATTTTTCTAAACACTATAATTAAAAAATGAGCCTCTTAAAAAATGTAAAATTACCATTTTACACCACCATTAGATTTGTCTATTTCTCCTCCTTTATCCTCTATTTCATAAACACTATAATAGTCGAGCTCTCGTTATTATCCCATTCTAGGAATTGGCATCTTCGCTCTATCTACGTTATTATTAGAGACCACTCTATCTCATTGGAAGTGTATCATTTAGGCCTTCACTTCCATTTCATATTTTATTTTTTTAATCTCACTATCCAAAATTCTAAGTCAATTGGAGATCTTTTCCAATATTTTTAATGAATTATTCTTAATAGATGATTTATATTCATTCATATCATGTTATAAGATGATAATTGATGAAAATGTACATATGAGTATAAGCAATGTGATGGCTATTAATGTCAACAATTTTATAAGTGTTTCAATTTTTTTTATAATTATGAATGTTGGGATAACATAGTGAGACAAATAATTAATTAATTATTTATTTTTTAATAACTATTATGGTATTATACGTGGAATTCTCTATCATATTATTATTAATGATAAGATGGTTATGAGGATTTTTACCAATTAGTAAGCTTAGGTTAGATTTGTTTCTTTACTTAATTAAATTCCAAAATGATTACATTGATTCCATAGGATCATGATGGGAATGGATAGATAATTTTTTGTGATTTTTATCACATATAAAGAGGTGACATGTTCTTTTGGTTAGGGTATTTGTAACACACATAAGTTGATAATGATCACTAAGATTAGGCAAAATCATCATTGGGATTTGAGGTGATGAGGTTTTCATTTTGAGGGAATGGATCATGTGACCTGAGGTGGTGTTGACAATCGATATTGAGCGATATCATCACATTAGAATGTAGTGATATATAATGTGGCATATGTATATGTGTGTGATTACCACTAAAAATTTCCTACTGACACATTATTAAATTTGTGTGCAGACAGATAAGACTCATATGAGGTGGTGCTGACCACTCATTATGGTGGAGTCCTCTGAAGATATTTTGTCATAGGGTATTCTGTTGATCATTCTCTATGTTGAATGTGATCACCATATAAATCCATGGTGGATGGCGGTGGATCTTTGAGTGATGGTGTTGAGACCACTATTTGAGGTATAAATCTCATTATTCGAATTGAGGCTAATCAGACACAATTATTTGAGGGTAGATATCACCATACATAGATATTTCATGAAAATTAGAATATGTTGATTCCTTATTTATTATAGGATGGATATCACCACACCTCAGAATGTGGTTCAGTTTAGATGATGGGGAATTTTTGAGATGAACTTAGAGGGAACGAGAAAATATTTTTTGGGTTGTCCATTCAGAGACTGGATGCTTGGTTAAAGGCATGATGTTCTGGTGATATATTTTTGGAAGGTGGCTGAGGGCTCTTGTGGTATGATTTTCATCTAGGTATTCCTTGGGAACTATTCCATGGGTCCACTCTATGTAATTAATATATATATATATATACTATATATCACATATATATATAGGGGAACATACTAAGAGTGATACCATTGTAGAAAAAATTAGGTAAACACTCATGGAAAATTTAGCACATGTGGAGCATGTTAATATATAAATTTTATTGTTTTATTAGATTTTATTTATATCTTTATGACACCTATATAAATAAGGATATATTAAAATAACACATATTTGGATGGCTAATGAGTTTATACTCATTCCATACATGGGTCCGTTGGGACAAATATAAAATTTTTATGTATTTGAGATCAGGTATGTGATCTAGAGCAGGAGCTCGACCGTAGTGATCATAGCTATAAATTATTCTTGGGATGGATCTCAGTGGACTTGGGGGTTTCTTTATATCTAGTTTTAACTTCTTTTTATCATTATATATAAACCAATATAGTGTTCCATGAGATACCCTTCTTGTGTATCATTTTTTATTACCAGTTATGATTTTTTATATGTATCTAAACATGATATTATACCTTGGGGATAGCTTATTACTACTATAATTTGTTATGATTTCACTATGATTTTTGGTCATTTTCTTATTTATGTTCAATTATCCATTTTTTATATTTATATGGACTATTATTATCATCATAACATGATGGTGTAGTCTCTCCACTATCACCTAATTAGACTATAACTGCATGTCAAAAGCCTTTAGGGTATGGTTAGGCATGATAAAATCCCATTTTACAATCGATTGGGAGAACATTATAAATTTTGTTTGTAATCTATAATATATATCACGTTTTTCCTAGGAAAAAATTCTCTACATATATATTGGAAAAATATATGGATTTTGGAATATAACTCTTTGGGGTAATGATACTAAATGTGGTGGAATAGGTATTCACTCAATTATCACTAGTGTATCATGAGTGGGTAAAATACTACACACATGGGTATAAAATCTTTGGTTATATGAATTTTTGGATTCACATTATCTTTATTAAAAATTATGTTATATTTGAAAATATTTTCATGATTTGATGATATTCTAAATGAGAATAATCTTATATATTTTTGTGATTAGATATGCATAAATTCACAAAATATATTAACTATTAAAAAATATTTAGATTATTATATTATTATTTAAAATTAATAGTGTTATAAAATAATTATATATATTAAATTATTTAGAAATGGGTTTTATTAGAAATAATATATACAATATTATTCCATGTAGTCATTGTTTTTATTTCCCTCCTTCGGATGATAATGAATCTAGATATAGAGATCAGGATGAAAAAATTATAAAAATATCAGTATATCTTACCCAAGATATTACTAATAATCATAACCATATAAATAATTCATCTAATCCTTAACATAATATTTTAGTTTTTGATAATTTCATGCATTAAAAACCTCTATCATTGAAGGGGACTACAAATCCACTTGTAGATGAGCAATGGTACAAGTCCATAGGGAAGATATCTCCCTCTATAGGATGTAATAATAGCGAGAATGTTATCATAGATGCTTATCATCATAAGGTAGATTCTAATAAATTCATTCCATAGGTCCAATATAAAAAGTAAAGGTTATGAATAAATAGTGTAGTGTGGAATATTTTTAAGGACATTCCCTTTGAGAAATAATTACCTCAGGATAAATGAGCTTATATAGAGAAGAAAATCGTACAACTACACTGAAAGGATGGGTAAAAGGTTTTCCATTATAAAGGTCACTATAAATGGTTAAAAAATTATGTTTCATATCATTTACATAATCCCACAAGTTAGATTGATTGTCATTAATATGAAAAATCATTGCCTTTTAGGGGTATTATTTTCCAATAAATATTATATATATGAAGATATTGTATCATTTTACATATATACCATGAATGAATTACCCATGTATTACATTTTCTTATGAATGGTATAAATATTATTGGTGGATAAGAACATTCAAAATTTAAATATGAAAACGGAATGATGGTAATGATGGAATTTACATCTTGTAAAAAATATTTATTGAATAAATATCAAAAAATTTGTTGGAAATGGAAATTTTGGTCATATATGGATTTAAAGGAAAAATTCTCATGATTTCAAGGAAGATAATGAACCTACCAATTTTTAGTGTTTTAATTTTAATGACATGGGGAACGATGAAAAATAAATCCCCGTAGACATCAATGCCATTTCTAGAAAACCCATTTGTTATCCCCTTGAAATGGATGAATTATTTGATCAATATATTGGAGATAAAACTTTATTAATGATTCATAATTTTTCTATGTATCATTAAATATTAGAAATGAATATGGATATTCCAAATCTAATATTTCAAATTTAGTATAGAAATTACATTTCAACCTCAACACTAATTGGATTGAATAATTCACCATATGTTTTTCTAATTATTATAAATAGATTATTCAAGAACTCTAATAATAATAATTTTTTTTGAATTATACCGTGATATACTATAAATTATATTTTTAGAATATTATTATTTTATAATTTATTGTTATGAGATGCAAAGAAAAGTAGTTATATATAACATTTTGATATGGTGAATGTTTTATTCACAACATTTTATTTTTCTCAGTCATATTTTAAATATGGATGTAATATCAGTTCTAACTTCAATGATATTGTTTTTTATTGAATATACAACACTAAAATATATTAATAAGTTTCATAGATTCATTTTATTATCATGTTACTAATGAATATTTGTTAATAATGTATTTTATTAGATAATATATTTCTTTATTTGGTTTGTAAATTTTTATGTTATTATATCAGAAGTGGATATGGAATGTTATAAATAACTACAGATTAGATTTTTCAATACATAAATAGTTATTTAACCATTAAGAGGGGAAATATTTATCTTATATAATTATGAATTATGGATGTTTCATGGATGTTTTCTTATAAAGAATGGTATAGTTTGTACCTATAGATAATCATTGTCAAATATTCATGTACAAAAATAACATACCCACATTTTTAGTGGGAATCCATTATATTTTCATAAAAGGTAACATATAATTACCATTATTGTGAATTATTATAAATATAGACAATGAAAAAAAATTTATAAATTTTATCCCTGAAAATGAGCAATATGTGGAAAATATGGTCATTAGATTTACTCAAAGATTATGATTTATCAATACAATACAACCCTAGAAATTAAAATAAGGTGGTTGAAACATTGAGTTGGAATGATCATTGAGTTTTGATTAAGATGAGTATTTAAAAATATATGATATATATTGATTTTGTAATTTTTGATATAGAAATTATCAAGGATTATAAAAAATCATATTTATTACAAATATATTCTAATACACCCTTATTAACCAAAGTAAAATGTTACCATATCTATGATGACAATATTAAATTTAAAATCAACTCTATAAAATATATGATACTTCAATATTTCATATATTATAATGGTAATTTCAAATTTGTAAAAGACGATATGTGTTCTATCCATTATTACTCTAAAATGATAATTATAAGATGATTCTCAGATTCTAAAACTCATAATACACCCTAGTATCAACTAAATGTATTAGTATATAAAGGAAAATTTATATCAGGATATTATAAAAGTGGAAATATAGAGTATGTATCAAGAAACATGGTTTTTTAACTGGACAGTAATAAAATAAAAATCCAAATGGATTTGTAAAACATCTACCTAATACTAGTTTTTAATGTGATAATATTATTTTAGATATTTACATTGTATTACCTATGAATACTAAAAAATGATTCCAAATGGGTTATTTTTTATCACAATCACGGATTGAAGAATTCCATACTATAAGGTAAGATATACATCTGGATAACCTCATTAGAATCTATATTAAAGAAGATGTGATATTTCATGATGAAAACCATTCAACTGTATTCAATCATGACACATATATTTAAACTAAATTTTAGGTGAATGTTTAGAGTGACCATGAAACCAAGCTATATTTGGGAACCAAATATCATCCTTAAACTGATGGGTGGTATGAAATGACTATTTAGAAATTGTAACATATGGTGAGTATATAAACATTTGACTTTATTATAATAAGGGATTACTATTTTCATTTGGCGTATTTTTCAATCAATAATGAAATCCATTCAAGACTTCAAATAGAACAAAATAAGTCATTTTACATAAATTTATTTCATTCTCAATCTTGTTGGGATGATGTTTGTGGAAGGAACATTAGGGTGATATATCTTTAGGAGAGAACATAAACCAAAGTGAAGACTATTCAGGTTCATATTAAGTCAGATCCATGTATTAAAAAAATTATATCAATAAGAAAATGATATATTTTTAAATTCACGGGGGTCATAAATTTTTCATAAATATCATTGTGTGTAAAAGTTTAATAATTTTAAACATGTAAGGGATATTATATCCTAGTGAGATTATGAATTTTAAAATTCTATAATGAATTGGATCATTGAGTAGCCATTTATTGATTTAACATATCATGTCAAAGGATTATGATGTCTTCCATATCTCTATATCAAGTAAGTACACACCAAATTCAAAAACCTATTATCTCTTATAATGAATTAGATTTGAAACTAGATTTATCTTATTTGGAATAACCTATCAAGATACTAGATAATATAAAACAATTATTGAGAAATTATATTGCGAATTTGGAAAAGTTAATTTACATAAATCATAATAAAGAAGAATTAAGATTGGAAACTGAATATTATGTGGTGAATAACTACCCACATTTGTTCCTGAGGTAATATTATTGAAATTTTGATGAATAATTTCTTGCAGTAGGGAAGAACATAATTGTAACACCCTTATATATTTTAATATAAGACCTATAGTAGTTTTCAAAGGAAAATGGTAAAATTTATTGGAATTATAATCCATATAATGTTGTATTTCATGACATATAGATGTGGTCACAATGGAAGATATGGAGTGATGTGATGTTGAAGACGATGTTAGTGTTGTATTTTTTACATAATTGTGATGTTGAATGTGAATTAATGAATAGAGGTTAGGTGGGCGATTTCAGGAGGATATACTATTTATTGAATCCATGAATATGGTGTCTGGTCAAAAAATATAGTCTCTATTGGAAATGTTCTTGTGATATATTTTACACCTTTGTCCTTTACAAATTTTATAGAATTTCACCATTGAATATGGTGTGGTTTATCTATGAGCAATTTTCCATGCATCAATGAGTAATGGATAAATTTTTTATATAATAGTTATAACTATTATGGTATTTTTATAGCATTCCGTTATATCATACTACATGGATACTATTTTTCATGTATGTTATAAATATATGAGACCCCCATAACCAACTCATCAATTATCATTTCTTCTATAAGCAATGGCGACCAATGGGGTGGTTTAAGAGATATTCACGACCAGATATTTGAGATTCTTCCCTTATGTTGGAGGATTGAATCTTGGTGGTCTTTAGTGAGTTTCTATCTAAATTTACTGTGGTTTACTCTGTTACCCGTGTATTTTGTTCTATGATATATTTCCTTAATTGATTATTCGGTGATGTATCAATAATTTGTTTCTAGAACAGAGAATACCTTAAAAATAATAATGTAATTCAGGACCTTGACTTAATTTATGGATTGATTCATTATAATGGTGACCTCACCATCAACGTACCATTGATTTTGTTCCACTAGAAGAATCCTTTAGGAATCCTTTATTGGTGAGATAATTCTATATGGTTGGGTTACGTGGTTAGATATTTAACCCTTGATGATCATTGGAGTACTTCATCAATAATTTTGATGTTCCATGTTCATTACTAAATATGGATTTAAATGTTATTGTTTAATGATTTTTTTTTTCATTCTTGAAAATCCATTATTGATTTTTTATGTAATTATCATTGAATAACAATCATGATGTTGTAACAAGAAATTTTTATGTAGACTCTTAACAAATGTTCTTAATATTAATTTTATTCCATACTTTGATATATGTGGGTTTTGGAATTTCATAGCAAATGAATCATGGATAGATATTGTTAAAATTATAGTTTTTCATAGTTTTAGATTGATGAAACAATATAGGGATATATTGATGAAAATATTATTCATTTGAATGATGTTTCATTTGTTGGTATGGGCCCATGAATTCATATCTACAAAATTTAAAAATGAAATAACCTTTTTAAATGAGTACATGCCATATTAAGTAATGTATTTATAGAAAAAACAGGCCATGCATTTATTTTTCCATAGATAAAGCCTAGAGGGTTTTAATGAATGTAAAAAAAATAAAATTTTGGTAAAATAGACATTGTATAGGCACCACTACAATTTATATATATTAATTGTTATGATAAAATCTATTTAAGAGAAACAAAAGAAGGGGTGACATAATCTCATAGAACAATTCCCCCTAAATCCCACATATCATACCATATTATGGAGATTAAATCATTGGTATTTTTCCTTTACCAAGACCAAGCTAATACCTGAAACCAAAAGAAAGAGTGAACTCATTTAATAAAGAAAATCAAGCTTATCAAGATCACATCCAATACCATATTTTAGAAGAAACCCTACGAATAGAACGCCAAAAAACACCTTACCCGTATGTCATATGTTGGTCCAAATAGGGGTTAGGTATTTATACCATAAAATTATGTAATTTTATAAAGATAATATTTATCTGTTTTTATTTTAAATTATAATTAATTTATTATTTTGATTAAAATTTCAGTTACATATAGGGAAATATAAATTTATTTATATTAGTAAATATATATTGTTTCAATTAAAACTCAAATTTTAATTTATTCCCAATTATTTGGAAGTAAATGTTCATTTAAATAAATAAATAATTTAAAAATATTTATTTTATTATAAATCTAAATATAATATAATGAATTCATATATAATTCTTGTAAGGGTCATAAAGTGGTTACTATCCTAAAAAATAGTATTTTTCAATAAATAAGGATTTTAAATTCAAAGTGTAAATTATAATATTTAGAAAATTATATTGATAAAATAAATATCATTCTTTAAATAATCATATAGAGACTGTCCAGTTGTCACATTGTCAAAATTTTATAGGACTACATTTTTATTGAATTAAAAATAAATATGGTATAATTATAAATTATGTATTAGGACATCATAATATCCAAAAAGTGATTTAATAAATACCACATAAAGTATAGAATCCCTAAATCTAATAACTCAAACCTAGTTCCTACTTTTTTATTTTTGCATAAATATATGGGTTTCAAATCATGAATTACTGGTAAAGTTTTATATTTTGGAGAACCAAATATATACATGATATACATTTGAAAAATGGAAATATAATATAAATAAATGTAATGGAAAAATTTTGAATCCTTGAAATCATTCCAGTAATTCTACATAATAATTGAGGGAAGGAAAAAAAATAATCGTGTTCTTAAATTCATAGTAAGGGTTACAAACAAATAAATCTTTCACAAATCAATAATGATTAGTTATTATGGAAATGTAAATAAAAAAATTCCCATAAATATTATCCATTAACAATGATTACCAGAACTGGATAAGGTATAATTAATATGTATATTTAAATTAGGGAAGAATAATTTCTTATAATAAATTAATTTAACATTAAATCCATCCAAAGATAACGTTTTCGGGAGAATATCATGGATAATAATAATAATGTATTAATTATCAACAATGTAAATGTTTTATTTTTGTATATCATGATGTAAGGAATAATAAAAACCATTAAATTTAAAACCTTCCTCAGGATAGTATAAAGAATAATTTTTATAAACCCATTTGATTTGGCATATTGATTTTTCTCATGAGCCATGTCAATTCATTTAGGGGATTTCAATAACCCGAACCCACCTTTATTTTCATGTCCAATGAATTACTCATATATCAAAAAACCTTGAATATTAATGAACAATATTCCATTTCAATTAATAACATCATTTATTATATAAAATTTATTAATAATTATATTTATAGTTAATCAAATAGATTTAAATGTAAACACCATATATATGAATGATATAAAGTGTAGAAAATATTCATACCCACGAAATAATGAATATTGATAACCATAAATTAATCAATTAACCATAATGAAAATATATATATTTATATATTCATTATGTATACGTAAAATGGTTTGTATGTACAACATGTAAAATTTAATAGGTTCATAATAAAAAAAACTTAAAATTTAATGGAAATTGAGAGGAAGTCCCTTACAATGGTCATAATGTTGAAGTGATAATTAATAAGTGTATAGATCATGTGTTTGAAATGTAAATAAACATATAAAATATTTAAATACAATATATTAAAATGAAAATTCATTTATAAAAATCATATAATATTAAAGGAAAAAATATAGGTAACATAACAAAAATCAAAGAATTTGAGTTATGAATTTCGTTACTTCTTGGTAATTTTCAATCCAAATTCCTTTGCATGAAATAATTCATATAGAAAATTAAAATACCATGAATTATTATATAATATTGATATTTAATATAAAAGGGGTATAATATACAATATATAAATTAAATTATGTGAATAACACAACTATATACCTTAATGAAGAGAAATTGATATGAAGTCCCTTACCGTGAGTATGACGCATCACATACGTTATTTATCATCCTAAATTATAAAATCATATAAATTATTTACATTCTTAATAACTTTTATAATTTTTATTTTTTATTTTGTTTCACTTATTACTATTTCATATTAAATTACTTAATCAATTATGTCACCCCATGTGTTTCGATGATATTTGATTTATATCTCAAAATGACATTAGTAGGTTGACTATAGCTTTATGAGGAAATTATTTAGAAACATAAAGAATAAATATCATGAAATAATTATCATATTTGTACAATATTTATTTTTTAATGACCAATCATTATTTATGTGTTTGATAAATGATGTATGAAATGATCATGGAGGTGGTTGGCCATATATACGTGTACGTAACGTTAAACCTTTTCAATGATCAATATGGAAAGGAGGTAGGTATTCTTATATATAAAATAGAATTACATAATAGTATAATTAGAAATTATTTTTTAAATATATTTATATATATTTATCATCCATGAGATGTGGTGATGAAAATAGAGTCACACTTCTTCATGAAGAGGTTAGATCACACATACCCATACAATGTTATCATATTTCTGTGGGAGGAATTGTATAAATGAAAATGATATTTCAGATTTTATAAAATATAAATATTCCATTAATGTCACAATTATTTCATTTATATCACGTATATTAATTAAAATATCTTTATAGCCCTCATTATAACCTGTTAGGGAAAAATAAATCACATCGCTTTGCGAGGCTATATTCTGTCGTACACATGAGTGACATTATCATACCCCCTAAGGAATGAGAATGAATTTTTTTAAATGATATAATGTCTCATGAGAGAAAACTATTTTATAAATATCAAATATATACTTTATATCTATCATAATACCCAACCATTATAGTTTTTGATAGATAACGTGTCACATTGGTTCGTAAGGTGAGGATCCTTCGTACAAATGAGTGATGCTATCAATTACCATTTGATGGAAGATGAGATTTATATATGTAATTCCATTAAAAATAAAATATCTAAATATTATGGAGATAATTTATTTACTAAACTATTAAAAAATAAAAATATTTGAAGGAGGTGGAAGAAGGCGTAAAAAAGTGTATTGTTTGGAATTTTACCAATTCTCGGTAAACCTTTTAAGTATTATAAGAAAAGTATTAATAGAATAGATATATAACATAAATAATGATTCTATGATGAGTTTATGGAAAATTATAAGTCCTTACTGAAGGTCTTGTCTAACAAAAATGTTTTTATGGTGTGATAATTAGATGATAAGGGAGGCCTTTTATATGTGGGGTGAGTGACAAAACTGTGTATTTGGAAAATAATAAATAATGAAGTTATCCACATGAAAAAGGCTAAAAATGTACTATTATAGAATATAATTCATTATAAAGTATAAATATTTTCAACCAATATATTTTATATATATTTTTATCTCAGTAAATAGTTATAAATTTAGTTAAAACCTCTATATACATCCATTTTCATCTTTACCATGGTAATTAATTTTTTAAAATTTTGAAATTTTATTATGGTAAAAAAACATGATAAGAATATTACTCAGTATAAATTATTATGATTCAAACTAGGGAATATAAATTAAATTATTCAATTCATATAACTATAAAAAATAAACCTAAAATAAAACACACAAGTGCAATGAAAAATAGGGTTTTCTAGAATAAAATTCTCATTGTTATGGAAGGTTTTAATATAAAAATAAAAAATTAAATCGATTCAAATTGATTAAATTGTATTTATCACAATATAATTAATATAAATTATTTTTTGAAAAATTAAAACATATAATATTCCATTTTATGTAATTAAAATGAAATGATTGTTTTCAAATAAAAATTAGTATTCATCATTATTCATCAAAAAATAAAACTCTAAAGAAAAATTATAAAATTTCCCATAGATGATTTTGGTTTTAATATTTTAAAAATAGATTCATTTTTGGAGTAAATGTTTCTAAAATTTTCAAAAAATAATTTGACTATCAATGTGCAATATGTGACAGAACCATTTTGGTTAATAAAATAATTTATTCAAAAAACATTTATTTTTTTATCAAATGATTTTTTATTCATAATTAATAGAGATTAATTAATTTTCATTTATATATGCATAAAATATATTATTTTAAAAACATTAATAATTATTCACACCAAAAAAACATAATAACTAGGTTGCAACATTCATTTTGAAATAATATCTTCATGGAGTATTCTCATTTAAACTTGACGACTTGTGCATGAAATGCTATAACTAAGGTTTATTTTTCAAATGTAATAGAGTTAGAAAGTTTTACGGTTTATTAATCATATAAATTATGAAAATAAATTCTTATAAATTTTGTAAATATTATTGTTTAAAAAGTCATGACTAATAATTCTTCAATCCCCCCTTTCATTCCCATGTCACTTCCTATATGTTTTTATTTCTCCAAAGAACATTTATCATAAATGTCATCTGACTCCTCAATAATTTCTATATAGTATTGATAATTTGGGTGGGTTCTTTATAGTATGATATATCATGTTCTAATTCCATTTTTAGGGGTTAGAACATACGTTATTTGAGTCATGTAATCCCATAAAAAAGATATATATAACACATCAGGTAATTTTTAGAGACTTGATTGTAATTCAAAATGATAATAAATAACTCCAATTAATTGTATGATTTTAAATGGTTTGATGTACAAAGGGGTCAACATTCTATTCTTACCAGACATTATATCACACATAGATGGAGATACTTTAAAAAACATGGTCTAAAACTTTATATTTGAAATCATTCCTCCTATTATCCGCGTAACATTTTTACCTACTTTTGAGTTTCATTAGCCAGAGCCTGAATATCCATTATATTTTTTATTTCCTCTAAAAGATGTTATGGGGATATGATTTTCCATTAAATAATTTTATCCAATAAATTTTGAGTATTAAATCTATTTCTATATAATTATTATGGAAATTATATTTGAAGACATTATTGTAATATATTGTTATAGGAAAACCCTTCCAAACCTAAATATTGATCCCAAAAACCATTAATATATTGTGAGAATTTCCTAAAATATACTTTCATCATTTTAATTGCCTTTTTGGACTATCCATTAATTTTTAGATGATAGGTAGCGCTGAAATGAATCTCATTATCTATAGATGTCTGAAGACTCTTCTATAAGTTCAATTTAAAATATTGATCATGACCAGTCATGATAGAAATAGGTTCACCATAAAGCCATACAAAATCAATAATACTGACGCATGTGAGGAGATAATGTTGTAAATATTATCTTATATCTTATAATTAAACACATTTGGTTACAAGATCAATGATAATCAATATTTTATCGTTCATTCATTTGGTATTTAGTAGTTTTCTAACTATTTGCATAGCGAGGTCACAACATTTACACATTGGAATAGTAATAGGATTCATGAATACTCTATTATGCTAACTTAGTGCATTATCTTATTGAAAAACCAAACTTATGGGAACATCATAATAAATTTCAAACCTCATGATGACACAACAAAAATGTTCACTCAAATCATTATACATTTTTGTGATACGAGGGTGTATAGAAATATTCAAGCTCTGAGAGACATCCAATGATTTCCTTTTTAGACCAGGTATAAATCAAACACATAAACTCATTATAAATTTCAAAATACCTTATTTAAAAATGTAATATGTCAATTAATATTCTTTCACCGATTTAATTTTCTTTAAATAGTTATCATCAACATATTTAGAACATTTTATCATCTCTAATAAATACGGTTAGAAATCATTTGAAAAATGAGTAATGTAACTTATATATTAATAATTTCTATATTCATCTATATTAGATCTATGAACATAGGATCTCTCGATATACACTTTTGGGCTAGAACACCATGATCCTTCCTACTCAATGTATCTGCAACATTACTTTCATTCTGTAGGTGGATGTGTATTAAGAAATTATAACCCTTGATTAGCTAAATCCACTTTCATTGTCTCATATTGATATCTATTAATAAATAGATGTATTTTAGTCTTTTGCAATCAATTTATATTAGACATATTTCATCACAATGATAATTTCACAATATATTACATGATAATATTATAGTTTCCTAAACCAGATCATGGAATGTATTGTTCTATTCATGAGTCCTCAATTTCCAAGATGTATATGAAATAAAATTATCATTTTTCAATAGTACACAACAAATTATCTTCTATTATGTATCAATATATATTATAAACCCATCATTTTCTGATGTTAGATTAATATTTGGATCATTGACAAATCACATAATTAGTTCATCAAAACATTCATCACATTAATATATCCATACAAAAATATCACCTTTTCTTATTAGTTTGGTTATAGGGATTGAAAATCCTGAAAAAAAATAGAATTTTCTTTATAGTAACCTGTCAAAAATATGAAACTACAAAACTTAGATTTTTTTGGTGTAGGAAATTCTTGGACTATATTTTTTGGTAACAAGATCAACTATGAGCCCATCCATGGATAAACTATATACAAGAAAGGAATATTCTTGAATCCAGAAATCAGACATACAAAA
Source organism: Viscum album (assembly GCA_963277665.1). Lineage (NCBI taxonomy): Eukaryota > Viridiplantae > Streptophyta > Magnoliopsida > Santalales > Viscaceae > Viscum > Viscum album. The sequence continues at coordinate 1,940,140,735 of OY728133.1, read as the reverse complement.
TTGATTGTATAAATATATCTAAAAAATTATATCATGAATGATCCAAAATTTATTCTTAGTTACCTCATAGATTTTATAATAAACGAAATTATCCACAAGGATTTCTACTTCAAAATCATCATGATACTTCTTCAATACACTATTCATTATAACAATCAAAAAAATTGGTGAATTAGGTCATAAAAATTGAATTACTATAAATACATAATTTCCATACATCATTTTAAAGGTATCTTTAAAATTTATTTATTCTTTACTCACTATTCATGATATCCGAAATGATGGTTAATTTTTTGAAATTTCTGGGAACTATGATGTTATGTAATGAAGTAAACAATATAAAGAAATTGATACCTACTCATTATAACAATTTAATTTATTTATAGTTAATTATGCATAATATCATGGATCAAACATTATAATTCATAAAGAGAATATGATATCTCATTGAAAAAACACCACACAAATTAACTATTTGTTTCTTTATGTAAAATAATTTAGTAATGGACATTCTATAGGAAGACATTAATATAGGTCTTGAATTATTGATTAAATTAGTGTAAAAAAACAAAACTCTCTAGTACATGTATTTGTATATCTGTAGGTAATACATCAATGTATTCTTATACAATAGTTACATCATCCATTTTAATTTTACCATCTATATCGCTATTTTTTCTCTTATTCCCAAATAATTGTATTTAGTAGAAATTATAATGGTGGATAAATAATTTTTTTACAAGAAGATGTATCGATTCTAAATATAATTAATTATACAACTTTTATATGAAACACAATTTCATTCGTCATTTAATATATTATTTCTTCATAATTTAAAATCAAGTCGAAACAAGGATTATATTAACATCAACCATATGTATAATAAAATGTTCAGAAAATAACCAATGTGTATTTGTTATAATGGGGATATCCTAACACATCTTTATTTAAGTGAGACATCCCCAAGAATATTTTTTTAACAAAACCCTTCTTATATAAAAAGTGAATTGTCAATTTTTCATAAAAACGGTAGACGTAGTAGAGTGAAATGATCTAGAGTCTATTAAAACAAAAGATAAATGTTAACAAATGATTAATGTACCTGCCACCTCATCAATACTGTTTTCCACATCATCTTTAGTGATCACATAAGTACGACGTTCACCCATTGGCCCTTTATGCAGTAGATTCACTTAAAAAAAGGGGAATTCATATTCATAGTTACCCATACCACTATTGTTGAAACACTTAACATTATTTTATTATATATTAATATTACATTATCTTGACTAATGATCCTTATATCCAAAATTATAAAAATAACTCAGAATATATTCAAGCATTTCCCAGAGTTGGGCCCATTTTTTATTTGTTTTATGTGAAGTTTCGATTTGTGTTTCGTGAGATATGGATGTTGTTGGGATTCCTAAAGAATTGTTATGGATTCATTTAATCTAATTTGATCATATTCTTGGGATATTCTTTGGGGAAACGTGGATTATTGGTTGTGATGATAATAAATCATTAAAGACACTTGATAATGATATTTAAAATTGTTTAAAACATGATTATGAAGGCCATAAAATATGAATTTAATATTACATGATGACAAAGATATTGATTTTTGAGATATGGTTTGAATTTTGGGATAGCCTATACTACACATAAAATATTTTTGTGGGTGTTTGATAAAAATATTTGTCCATCCACAAATCCCCCAATTTTCTAGAACTCAACCATGTAGAGGGGGACCCAAGGTGTTTACCACCATCAGAGATCCGACCCATGAGTTATATCATGGTTTCAAAGCCCATTTATAGTCCCTAATGAGTATAAAGTACACTATTATTGGGTGGGCCCATGTAAAAGGAGCATGGATTGAATTCCCAAAGGTCCATGGACGAGTGTTGAGTTTTTTATGGTGGAATATCATCCAATACCTATAAATTTATTTAATGAAAATATGTCTTGAATTATCCTATAAAGAATAGGGCTTCCACATGTGGAATTCGATGTGTGATTATATCTCATGTAAACTATTCACTCATACTTATTGGGGTCGAAATAGCAGTGTATGTCTGGTATATGCAATCTGCATCATCTATTTATATCTTGCAATGAATTTTTTTAAATATGTCAAGCATTATTTGAATGGATATGTCTTCTTCTTCCTCTTGATGATGCATCTTCCTACACAATCTTCATACAATTAACTGAACTCAGTCAACTTGTCGAAGGATAGATATAAGGAATAATGAATGGAATCAAGCATGAATCTTTATATAGAATGTATATGATTATCATAAATCCATTTCATGTATCATGTAGTAAAAACTAGTGTATAGTCCTAAAACTAGCAGAAGTTCATGAATCCATTTTCTAATGGTATTTTTATAACATGATTAAGTGAAGAATCATACTAAATCCATCACATAATGATTTATGACCGCATGAGGATCCCTTATTTTATTTTAATTATAAAGTGGATTGTTATCATTTCTTCGATGATGTATCCAAATGAATCATATGATCAATATAGTGATAATTCAAACAATATGTAGTCTTTATATAGACAAAGAGACAATTCCAGTAGGTATAAAATATTTTGAGAATATCATAATTCCTAATATCCTAATGTCATTGAGTTTTAAAATAGTTATTTGGCATGCCATGAAATGTTGAGAAACTCTATTTTGTAAATACTAAGGATAGTTTGAGTGGATGGGATGTTGAATCATTGAACATAAAACAGTTATAGGTATCATGCAAATATATAAGTTGTTTCATTCATTCACACATAGAGTATGACATTCCATTTGATCCAAAAAAGATTAAGAATACATCCTGAAACTATCTTTGTCACATAATGTTAAGAAGTATGATCACCTAGAAAAACCATTATCCTGTGAAGGTAATCCCTTAAAAATATAAATTGTATCATGAAGAATAATTTATTGAGACACTAGGTATTTCAAGGAAAATTATTATACAACCATTAAAACTAACTTTCAAATAGTGATATGTATGAACAAAAAATATTCTCATGAAGAATACCATATACACAACATGTTTTATAATGTGAAGAATAAATTGCAACACCGACTCGCGGACATACAACATTGTCATGTGAATGAATGAGAAACCATAAATAAATCTTTTCCTATATTGAGTTTGAGTAGAATATGCAGACATACCTTGTCTTATGAAAATCATATATTTGGGAAACCATTGATCTTTTAAAGAAATTTGAGACAGATCCATAGACAACCAATGTATTGGAAAAACTTATGTCACAAGTCATATAGGTCATGCAAATAAATCCATGGAAAAACATTATGTCGTCATGGATAAACCAGCTTGACATATCAATTTTTTTTGGAGATTGAGATTGAACCACATAAACAACCAACTTCACCAAAAAAATAACTCAAGACGAACCAATTATATTATGTGAGGACATTTCGTAAGAAACTCCTAGGTCATCCGAATTCAGTAAAAAATTCTCGTAATCTTGGTCAGATCATTTGTTTCACATGATATAGTGATAAAGATAGGAAAAAAAATTTTATTTATCCCATCTTATCCAGGAAATCCATTAAATTATAATTGAGATACCTGAAACAATTTGGATTCTAAATAATTCATGCATGAAATGTTATTTCCTGATGTGAGTTGATAATTCATGAAGTAATATTTCAGGTTTATGAAAATTAATTCTTGAATAAACTATTGAAGATCATTGTGTGTAACAACATCACATATTTAATTGAGTCTTGTAAAACAGAAAACTAATAAATCGATTGAGCATTTGGAGACTAAGGAAACTTATCACTAAATTTTATATGAATTAATTAATCAATGAAAATATATATTTTTATGGGTTTTAAATGTTACCTTAATTGTAAACAAGAATTTTAGATCATTTAAAACCATAAAATAATATTAAAATATCCTCTTATAGTGGATCAATCCTTCATCAACGATAATGTTTTCTACATTATTTTGAAATAATTTTAATTTTTATGGTTGGAAGCTATAGTAGAAGGAGTATATACGTTATAGAAGGATAAAAACACTTTTAGTTGGAGCCATAATTAAACAGTGTCTCTCAGATTGAGTTGGTGAAGATTAATCATTTGTTTGATATTAAGGAATCCTTGTTGGGGGACTGATATGGAATGGATTAGGTGTTTATACACAACCCTATAAATAATTATTGATTCTCTATATATAACTAACACTACTCATATAGTGATATTAGGAGATAATGTTGAGTGGATAGAGAATAAAAACAATTTATAGAGGTTGAATTTGGAAAGAATGGAATTTTTAAAAAGAAACCACTAATTCTCGCATCCCCTCTCAGTGTTAAATCTAGCCTTGGACACTACAAGTGGTATCATAGGAATTATCCCAATAAAAATCTGAGAATCATTTTGATTGATGGGGAATATTATTTCTATAAAAAATATAGGTGGTCAATCATTTTATGGGAATTGTTATCATTTCTAGAATTATAGGATGTTACCCAATCTTCTATAACTAATCCTAGATGTGATATATGATTTAATAGAGAGTTTTCCCACATTTTGGGGATTGATCCATGATACAAGTTCAGATGTTATGTATAAATTTTATGGAGAGGATCAAAATTCCATCTTGATGTCTCTAATAAAATAGGTACATACAACCATCATGTCTCTCTAAACTACCGCATAGATATATTATAATCATAGAAAAATTGATTATGTCATTTAAAAAGTTATGGAATACAACCTTTATGTTTGGAAGAGTATGATTGATGGAATTAAACTGAATCGTAATGAAATAATTGATGACTATTCACTAGATTAAATGAGATAGTGGACAACATTTGAGGATTTTGTGAGAATCTAAATGACTCTATCATTATCGAAAAACTAAAGCACAATTTTTATGATTTTTTTATTCAAATGTATAATCCCTTTATGAAATAAATGAATAATTTATTGATGAAATACACAAAAATCTTATATATAATGAGATGAGGTATATTCCATATTTTAAGAATAATTAAAAAATTGAATCAAACATTGAATCAAGGAGAATAGGAACTGTCATAGTAGAATATTCTGAGTAATTTTAAAAAATAATAGACAAAATATTCTGATGACTTCAATAAAATTATTCTTCTTAAATTAAATGGCTTTAGGAAAAGAAAATTAAAGGGAAAGAATAAGAAACCGCATAAATGATTCAAATATTTATGAACTTGTCATTACTTCAATATGTTACAAAATAATAACATTGAATAATCATAAATAGAATCAGAATAATATGATTAATTCCCCCATCAACACAATTCGTATAAGATAAAGAAGAAACACTATAGTAGAAAAAAGAGATATCATTTGAGATATCCTTTGAAATATTTATCAATAAGTTATTCTATAGATAAGGAATGTGGATTATTTTCTCAATAAAATAAAATAACTTCATCCTCAAGTTGTACTGTTGATTATGAGAGGAAACAAAAATAGAGAGGAAGATGAAACAACAATCAAATTTCGTCATGAAATAGATAAAATATCTAAATAATGAAATTAATAATCTTGAGAAATAAAAAATAAAATGTAATGATGAAATAATAATGAGAAATTTTTTTATATTGATGAATAAAAGAAGGATTTGATAATGAAATAATTATAATCTTTTAGTGAGATCAAGGTACACAATTTTTTTTTGAAAAGGATAAAATGATATGATATCTTATATAAAAGATGACTTATAGAAAAGAATATTAATTTGAGACATAATCTATATGTGTCAAAATTAAATATGAGTGAATATATCTAGAGAATATTTCAAAAAATATTTTGATATCAAGAGAGAAACATATCATACTAGAGAAAATAAACCTAAAATAATATGTATTTATCATAGTGGATATGTTACTTTTAATAATGTGTGTGAAATAAAATGTTGATAATATGAGGGCCAAAGAGAATGATAGGCAATCTTCCATATCTGGCGATGATAAAAATATCCCATGAAGGCCACAACACCACAGTAAAGGAAAAAAACACAGATCTAGACTCACATAGTACCAACTTGGGAAAATTTTGTTTCAAGGATTTTGTTATTATTATGTTAACAATGGTTACAAATCACACTATTTCTAGTTCTACATGTCAAAAATATAAATGATGAAAGAATCATGGAATATATAAAATGAGAATCAACGGAATCAATTTCAAAGAAATAGCATGTGAATAGATATGCCTTCAAAAATTTACCCAAAATAAATTTTATATTTTGGAATAATTTTTGGGTAGGAATAGATTATAAGGTCACTATGATGAGATTTTCCTAACAATTTTCGAAGGATAGGTCCCATGTCTAAAAAGGAAGATTTTTCAAAATAATTCATAAGATAACTCATGTATTGATTTTGAGAAAACTACAAATTTTGTAGAAAAATTAATAGTTTTATTCCACAGTAATTGAAATCGGATAATCTAATAAAGGATTCTGAAAACTATATAAATATATAAGATAAATTTTGTCTCAAAAAATTTGGGGGATGATGAAGAGAATTTATCCATAATTGTAAAGCGAATAACTAGAAATCTGATTTTGAAATAGTTATTCCAAAAAAACATAAGGTTAAAAGGTAGAAAAAATATAGTCAAAATGACGAGACTATAAAAAGAGTCCAATGAAATCACCCCGTGCTGATATTGATAGAAAAGAATTGCATGATTGAGAGAAATATCTGAGTCTAAATGTTACTTTTCGAAAACCAAGATTTCACACCTTATTCTACATTATTTTAGGTGTTTTTAACAAGAAAATACATTTAATTAAAGGATATTATTAAGGATCTTACTTTTAATAGGGAATAAATGGAATATGTTCAGTTAGAGAATTCTTTATTTTTTAAATTTATTATGATTACCACATATGGAAAAAATATGCAACCTATATATTTCCAAGTCTAATTCTTATATTTATTAAATTAAATTTTTTTACTTTTTGTAGAATATTTAACCATATACAAGATATGATGGGACAACCCATATTGTATTCCAATGCATTGGGTATTTCTTTTTTTCTCCCAAGAGAATATGCATGGTATTATGGGGTAAACCTTGTCCATTTTTTGACTTTTTCACCATAAGATTCTTTATTGGTAGTTAAAATTGACCCATGTTCATATCATGTTTTATGTTTCTTCTATATTTCTTTTTTTCCATGATCTTACGATACCATGTTCTTTATGTTTTTCCCCCTTATGATTATTAGTATTTATTCTCTTTTTTGATATCATGTTATACCGTTGACTCACATGTTATGTTTCCTTATTATGTTTATTCCCTTACTAGTCCTTATATATTAACAATTTTTTATTTATTCTTATGGTAATCACATGCAGCTATATGGGATATGTAATGACAATAATTATATTGATGTTATGTTTTATATTTTGGAGATTTTTACCAAGTCATCTATATATATTATGCTTTATCATATTTGAACTAAAATTATTATTTTTATTATGGTCAAAATTAGATAATAATTTTTGTGAAAGGATTGGGTTACTTTATATGAAATAGAAATATTTTATAATATTATTTGTGGATTTCCACTTGATAACATTAGTGAAAAACCTAGGGATAATTTGAAGTAAATGACAAAATCCAAATGTTTTTGTATGGAATAGATAATGTGTGTATTCAAGTAAAACATCATTATCTATATGAAAAATGTGTATGTGAATTTTTCATTGATTGATAAAGGGTTAATAACACAGAAAAGGTTTATTTTATTATTTCTCAATCAGCATTATGTGTCACAGTGATTTTACCCTTACTATACCCATTGTTTGACACTACCCTGGACTATGACTCAATAAATTCACATTTTTCGTATGAAAAATAAATAAGGATTATTATTGATGATAATCATGGATGAAATGGGATAAAAATGTTGTAAAATATAATTAAAATAAGGTGCAATGATTTAGACATCCAATAAATTATTTTTCAGGATTATGGCAATTGTTTCTCACCACATGATTTTTAGTTCTAGTTAATACATGGAAATATGGTTAATGAAGTGAGTGATAAATGTGACGGTATTATAGTTATTCTAAGAAACCGAACTAGATTATGAAAAAATTTAAGGTTATTATGATTATTCCAAATTATTTATCATAATAAATATTTACCAACATATATCTTATGAAACTATCAGACATACAGAAAAATGGATCAATTATGCCCAGTAACGAATCGTTTAGAGTAGAATATGGAGGAAAGAAATCTGAATTTATATAATATGGGAAGATAAACTATGGAAAATGTATCAAGTTAATAGGAAACAAATTTGTGCCAAATAAAGGAATAGAATAATGAATTTTCATTTGAAACTAAAGTTCTAAATGAAGATGTATAAATTTTTCATATAGATCAATTCATATATCATTGTCTTAAACATGGGATACCCAGGTATTACCTAAGTCGACACCTTCATCTAAAGGGTAGATCTTATTGGGGTAGAAATATGACACAATCAGTATCCAAAAAAATAATATCCACCAATTCATAGAAGGATTCCATGTAAACCACTCTAATAGAATCTATAAATGATTTGAACACATAATTCTATATTATAGAGAAAGAAAAAAGTTCTGACGAACACTTAGGTGTAGAGCCTCTTGAAACATTATAATAACCAGTGGATTCTAAATCTCATAATATTATCATCGTCTTGCTCTATATAATGTATATGGTGGAGGGATATTTCAAATTCAAATAATTCAATGATGATTAAATGTGGATTAATGGTAGTGTTGTGAAATTTGAAACCCATGAACAAATGACTTAAATTAATATTGAGGCCCCCATTTTACATCATTAATTTAGTAAAATTAAGATCATTATGTTGGATTCCATTAATAATTTGATATTATGAATTCCTTTTCTAATTATAAGTTATATGAGGTTCCAATGTTGGATATATTTCATATCAGCTAGAGTGTCTAATAGAAACAAGATCATAACCCCATAATATTATATTCTGAGGGGAATACATTTCCAATTTTTTTTCAAAATCATAAATATAAATACCATAACTGCCATATCCTAGAGTTGGTTGTTAATTTATTATATATGTATTAGATACAATGTATCACTTCTTGAATATGTGAATTGTATTATTTGTCTTTTTAAACTATATAATAACATTAATATTATATAAATTCATCAAAAAATATATATATATAAATTTCTTCAATAATTCAGTTATTCCCCATAGTTTATCACTGCATATCAATAAAAAACTCTTTCTAGAATCCTTGGTAAAATAAAAGACCATAAAGGGGTGATCTCAAATTCATAATAAGGGATAGATTATAATGAAATATATCTTCAATAAATAAGCATAAACAATATGAAATTTTAAATAGCTAAAATAGAAAAAAATCAATTTACTTAGAATAATCTGGATGAAATAATTGATGAATAATTAAATAAATATAAATATTCACAAAAGAATAAAATTTATACATGGATTTTATAATAAAGAAAATAATGACATGGGCATCAATAATTGATATCAAAATGAGTCAATACATAATTATAAATTTCTAAAATAGAATGTTCTTTTATCAAGATTGTTTAAATATATGGGAATGAACCCATATAATTTGGTCAAATTATTTATCTCATGATAATTTTTGATGAATTAAGGGAAATTATATAACAATAGCCTCACCCATAACATTATAAGATTAATTTATTCCTCAATATAAAGGGGATAATAATTTTCAATAGAAAAAATATTATTGAAAATATAATCTATGAAATATTAATACATAACAAAATTTAATATACATAAACATATAACATCTAATGTAAAATGGTTAATAATAATAAAATTATTCAACCCCAATCAAACTTATCAAAAAACATGAAATGAATGCATAAAAACGATATCCATGCATCATTTCTCTATTTTATCATATGTAAAATATATGGTTTATTACTTTTATTAATATAAATACCATAAAAATATCATTAAAATTTATTTGTTGAAACAACCATTTCAACTAAAAATTATTTTTAAATTAAAAATGTACAAAACAAATTTTTAATATTATTTTTCCGAAAAATAAAATTGGAAAACATTTAAAATTAGTTTTAAAACATTGTTTTTTCATGATGTGAGAGTATTATGTTCAAGTCGTACTTGTTAAACTATTATTTCTTGATCATTTTCTGTAATAACTAATATTTCCCCTTTTTTGAAAGTGACGTTATAATTAATTTCAAAAAATTGTTTAAAAAGTATAAAATGTAATATTTTCATTAATAAATATGATGTAAATGTTTAAAAACATATTTTAGTTTTTTTTATGAAACCTATATTTTATGGAAAAATGATTTTTGACTAAAAATAGAATTGATGTTGGATAGTATTAAAACATTTTTGTAACAATTTGATGTACCATCAAGTGTGAAAATGGTAATATAACAAGAAAATTTAAGGAATAACTATATAATAATAAAATATATTTAGTTTCAGAAAGAAATATCACACATTCACCCCAAGGAATACATACACATAAACAATCTTGAATAATAATGATGTTGTGAAATAATCAAAAACCACTCTAGTATATTTTGAATTATTATCCCATTAAATTAAATCATTTTATATGAATAATTAAATACCACAATGGAAAATATATGAATATATATAATATCAAAATGATAATTACATACAATAAACAAAGGAATATGTGTTGAATATGACATTAATCTCATAGAAGTAAAATTTAGATGATAAATCCGTAAATTATACTTAAACAAATTTTTATGTGTTAAAGCCTAATGTATAATAAATATAGACATATTATAAATATATTAAAGAACATTAATATTATATATCATTAAAATATGATCATATTATAATTTTTATCTACCATTTTATTATAACATTTCATTATTTTTATTATTTCTTGTGTAAGTTTCTTTGTTTTATTAGGTCTGGATTTACTAGAAAGATCATGCTATTGTACATAAGAAATGGATCCATAATCTACATAAAAATATTAATGTTATAAATGTAACATTTAGTCATTATATTTATTTTAATAATAATTCATAATTTTTGGACAAGGAAAATGAATCATATTTCTTCGTGGAGACGGTATGATATAGGTACGCACTAGTGAATATACCACTCAATTAATGGGTGTAATGGTAAAAAAGTAATGAAATTTTAAACTAACATAATTTATATAATAAAATATATATCACATATAATTGTGAAAATTTTCAATATTACATTTAATGTAAATCATAACTAAAAAAATGAATCACTTCCCATTGCGATGAGGTAGATCACCATAAATATACGCGATATTGTTATATTTTAAATGGAATTGAAAGTAAGAAGGTAAATTTGAAATTATAATTATAGATTTATAATTATATATAAAATCATATATATATATATATATATTAAATCTATCATTATATCTAACATTGGGAAGTGCTGATGTATAATATCGAACATTTGTTAGTGAGGTGGCAGTTTATCATAAAAATGATTGGCGATTTCATTTCCCATATGATAGAAGTGGATGGGGATAAATATTATTCCACAAAAATAATAAATTATTATTATATTTTATATAATTAGTTATTTTATTGGTACATCAAAAAAAATTTAAGTTGTAAAAAAGATAAAATTGAATAGAATTAGTTTCTTATAGAGAAACCTACTTTAGGTATCTCTTAAATGACCCTTGTGATGGCCATTTGTGAAACAGAAAAGGTCTATGACGTTTTTAAGGATATTGGTGAGGTATATTGGAATTTTTTTTTGTTCATAAATGTTTTTTAATAGGTTTGAATAATTGAGAGGAGTGAGTTCTAACTTTTAGATTGGGAGAAGTGACATTTTTTGTAAATACCAAAAACTATTCAATAGTATGATTTCACTCTTACCTCAAATGGATAAATAATATAAAAATAAAGTTTTTTTGTGATTATATGGTATATTCCAACCAAAAAAATTAAATATGATGTTCCTTAACATAAAGGATTGAATACTTTTATAATTTTTTTTCCCTACGATAAACAGTATTTTTAACCTACATAATATATCACTTAAAACTAAAATAAAGTGAGCCTTATTAAATAATTTGGGATGAATTAATTTAAATATTAAAGCTATATTATCAAATAAAAATAATATATTTTTTTAGAATTTATTTTAACACAAGTTAATTTAATGTGAAAAATGTTTTTAACATGGATTGATATAAAAAAAATTTAACATTGAGGGATCAATATAATCATTATAAAAGAATAATTGGTCAATTAATGGGCCATATTTTTCATTTTAAACATTTATAAATATCTTTTCTGATAATAATATTGTATTTTATTTGAAATAATTTAATTAAATTTCATTTCTTATAAAACAATCATGACAATTTTAACATTATTTATTTAATTTGAAATTTTAAAAATATAGGCCAAGATTGAGTTATAAAATATTATATTAATACTATTATAAAATTATATATTTAACTAAAAAATTTTTGGGATTGAATAATTAATATAATTTATTTTTCTTTTAGTATTTTAGTATCATTTGTTTTGTATTCTACGAATGAAATAAATAATGTGGTGGTGTTTCATACACAATTAATGTAGTTATATGATTATAAAAACATTAAAATAAATCTCCTTCATTAATTTAATATCAATATTCTCAAAACTAACATCTTTATTGGTTCACATCATTCTTTGTTTCACTATTTTAAGACATAATTGGAATTTAAAATCAATATGGGGACATTTTTAATTTTTCATTACTTCAATTATTATATAGGTCAAATTAATGGGAAAGTGTCCCCAAATATACAAAAAATAGATAAAAATATGAATAGAGAAGAAAAATTTCTATAAAATTGTAAATTTACACATTTTTAGTTCATTATAACACATATATTTTTAGTTTTACTCCATCGTAAACTCATTATTACCTTAACCGCGAAAATTAATTTTTACAGCTTTCGATATATATTTTCAAAAAAAAATTAAACTCATTATAAAAAATTGTTTATTTATATTCAAGGCCGGGACTCAAAATAATTACATCTATGAAAATATTTATTTTTAAAATTAACCATAAAAATAATTAAAAATCAATTTTCAAAAAAGAAAATTCTCATTTGTATATTAGGTTTTAATATCCAAATTCTGCTTGATATTGATTCCAATAAACAAATTTTTATTCATTATAATATTATTGAAATAATTTTTTTCCAATATATTTTATAAAAATATATTTCCATTATGTTTTTAGAAGAAAATTTATGTTTTCTGTGAAATCCAGTATTTTCCGAATTCATCAAGAAATAAATATTAGCAAAAAAAAAGAATAAAATCACCGTAATATAATAATGATATTCTGATTTAAAAAAGGACGTTCTTTTTTTCAAATAAATGTATTAAAATTAATGAAAAAATATAAAATATATGAAAAAGATTTATTAATCAACCTTTTAGGGAAAAATGGTATTCCAGAAAATATTTTTTCCCTCTTTCAAAAGGTTTTTAAATGTTGTTTTTAATAAATTTATAACTATTTAATTCAATTTATAAATGTTTAAACCATATTAATTTCATAATTTATTGTTTTTTATTTATACATACCAACATAAAATATTTGTTATTATGGTTCTAATAAAATATTAATAGAGTATTGTGTGCATCACAATATATTCATGTTATTTAATTTATTTGAGATGAAATATATTGTAAACTATCATAGAATTACATTCTCTACTATGATTGGTGTACCGTGTCCTATATTCCTTTGAACATGATGTTAATCATTCAAAATAATATGTTTTTACATTCTACCCCTTTAATAAAATTCATTGTCACAATTTATTCCTGATCCAATTTTTCAAGGGTTTAAAATTTTAAAATAACATTCCACATTTTAAAAATGGTTAACAAAAATCCATATAGATTAAAGAGTTATACAAGTAAGAATGTCTGTATGAAAGAAAACAGTATAGGATTCAAAATATCAGAATATTTGTGGAATTTGGGTATACATTAATAAAATATATGTGTAAATAATAATGGGGAGTCATAGAGGTCACATATCAAAATAAAGTAAATGATCAATAGAAAATAAACCAATAAAATACCATAAATTATTTATGACTAAATTGAACATATGATTTATAAAAAATGAATATACTAGGATATCATTTTTCATTCAAGATATTTTTCCTAGAGTTTAGGAACTCCACTAACATATATAATTATATCATATGAAAATATATATACATGATATATTTCTATCTCACATGAACAATGTCACTATTTTTTTGTGCTCTGACCAATTCCCACTTTTTTCATAGTCTATAAAATTAATATAAAAAATTATATTTTATGCTTAAATAAAATTTAACATATCATTTGATTAAAATCTAATTCCTTCTATCTCGTCATATTGTAAAAAAAAAGTATTATTTAAAGATATCTAATTACATCCAAAGTTAATATTAATCCATTTCATTTATAGTTAACTTAAGACTCATAAAATATATTTCTATCAAAATTGAAAGTCTAAAATTATTGATTAAAGACACTAAATGAACATTATATTCCTTAGAATATAATATTTTATTCTTATTATAACAATAATAATATGATAATTCCTTGATCACCATAAAAAAATAATGAAAACATGCATTTATTCAAATATTAAATCTCAATTAGTTCAATATATTCCACAAATTAATAAATTCAGTAAAATCTAACAATATATGTCATATTCCATCAAACCAATAAGCAAATTTCATTGTTACAAACACTATCCCATTAAAATATGTTTCTAATATCTCCATTATGAAAAAATTATGGTTTATTATCCTTTAATAATGTGTTTTCTTAGTGGTTTTAATTTTCACTGAATCAATTATCTTGGTCATTAGTTACTGTTCTCATATTCTCTCATATACATTATGAATATTGTACTATATTACAATCTATATACAATTCATGATTATAATCACCATAATATAATGATTATATTACTACTATAATATAATTTTTGAATCCAATCACAAGAAAATAAATCAATACTCTCTTTAGTGGTAATATGATACGCTTTACCTTTTTCCATTAGATTATTTTGATTTATATTCACTAGATACATGGGAAATTTATTTGAGTAGTCCCTTATCATTATAAAGATGAAGCATTGAACATTTTAAATTTATTTATTCCCCATTAAATTACATGAGTGAATTCATTTCAATAAACACCTGTATAAAAATACCATTCTTTTCAAGAATGTACGTGGGTGTTTTTTCTACAATTATTCACATGTGGAAGAAAACATCATTCCATCAGACCCGATATTTTTTTTTCTCATCCAAAATATTATTATATTTATTAATTATGAATCTATAAAACATTGATAATTCATTCAATTTCAGGACAAGAGATGATTTTATGTCATTATATAATGATAATTTAGGGAAGTCTAGTTTCCATCGAAAGATTAGATTAAACTCATCAAAGAAATGATCCTTATTTCACATTAGAACATGTGAATTGATTTAATTTCATTTTTACTTATATGAGAAATTTCTAAATAATGAAATAATCTATATTGAATAATAATATTATGAATCAAAAATGTATATTCTGTGAACTAGTGAATCAATTAAATAAAAATAATTTTTTTAGATAACTCATATTTTATTCATAACTTGGTTTTTTGGGGATATCAATATTTTTATATCATTTAGAATGGTATATAAATTTTATTTTAATTATCCAACAAATATCCTCAAGAGTATAATAATAGTTGGAAGGTAAGACCAACATTCATGGACTGTGTAACAATCAGGTGAATCATAATAATCCAATTTTAAATTTATTACCAATAGGTACACATTTTCAAGAACCACGTACAGTTGTTTTAACTAGATAATGGTGTATTTCAAGGAAAACCCACATAATATATTTCTTATGAAAAAATGGAATTTTATTCTATAATAATCCTAAAATTCCATCATAGGGTTATGTTCCCTATCATATGTGTCCCAAAAATCTAGAACCTAATGAATCTACAAAACTTAATTTATTACAATCTACAAATACCTTATCCATAGTATCCTAGAATAAGTGATTAGTTCAATTTATTGGAACTATATACAATGTACCATAAACTGATGGTATGAGTATTTTAGTAGTCCTGGTGAACATGATACATATGTTTATTTAACATATATATGTAATAATAAATGACACAAAGTGTTTTCGTGGAGAACTCATTTATTCCTGGTAGTGTATATGTGCATAACAATCGAAAATCCCTTCCAGATATCCTGGGGAAAATAAAACATATGAAATGGTTGAGATAAAATGATTAGTAAGGTAAATATTTCTAGGAATTCCATTATTAATAAATAATAATAATCAACAAGTATTGGTAAATAACAAAAAAAAATTCCATTTAATAAATAAAATGCGCATAATATGATTGAGATAAATGATGATGAATTAAATCCATATGATTAACAACATAATATTATAACATATTCATGGATAATATAACTATAAAATAATAACATTTACATCAATAACATATCTCATAATGAGATAATTTATAATTTCAGACATTTGAAATTGTTAAGGACTTTCTCAAGGAAGTAAAAAAATATGGGTAGAAACCCACCTAATACTACCATTTATTTTGTCTCATGGGACAAGTCGATGCATTTAGGAGATATTTATAACATGGCCTCAGTTGTAAGATACTTATTTTAATTCATTCATCATAATAATGGGGTTATATATAATCAAACTAAATATTCATATTGAAAAAATAAAATCGAAAATATTAATAGTTACCCAAATTTAATAAACATAAACATAAACCATATAATGTAATATGGTGAATGGTAATAAAATTATACATCCCTATTAAAATTTATCATAAAAACTAAAATGAATAAATAAATATTATATCAATAGTACATATCCCCAGTAGATCATAAGAGCATTATATTATAGATTTCATTGATGAATATATATACCATAAAAATGATTAAAATAAATTTATAAGAAAATTTCCTTTTCACATATAATTTTTTTAAAACTAACTGGTAAAAAATAATATAGGAATACTTATTTACAAATATTACCATTTATAAAAATTAAAATAATCTTTAAAACAATATTAGTTCATGATGGTAAAAAAATGTAGTCATATTACACATGTTAAAATAATGATTCTTTTCACATTTACATTCCTAGCATACCATGCCTGGTTTTTTAAATGGCAGAAAGATTCATTTTAAAAAAATTATCAAATTAGAAACATATTAAAATTATTTTAATATATAATTTTCGTTAGGAAAAAATATTCTGAATTTATTTAAAACATATATTTTAATGATTAAAATATTTATGACTGAATAGATAAATAACGTAAGATTTTATTGAACACATTTTCTTAAAAATTTTATGTACCATAGAAAGTAAAAAAATTTATTACATTTAAATTTAATCAATAAGAATAATATAATAAATAATAATGAATTATATATATAAATATCAAATAATTACCCCAATGTTAATATAAACCAAAATGATCTAGAATAATGTTGCGATTCCAAAATAAAGCCACACAACATTGGTAACATGTTAGTTTGATGAACGAAGAATTAAATTTTTTAAAATGATTCATTAACTACAGTTAATTTAAAATTGATTATTACATAACAAAATAAAATGGTGTATTTTTTCAGCATAAAAAAGAAATATGTGGTGAATATGGTGTATGTTTCATAAAAGTAAAAGTTGGACGAGAAACCTTCACACCATGTTTGAGTCCCATTATATGTTTCCAAACATATTGTATAATAAAAATTGATATATTATATATATATTAATTATCCATATTCAAATATACAATAAAATATATTAATCTTTTATGGCATTTTCCACACTTTTGTTGATAATAAATTATTATTTTTGTTGTTCGGAGTGTTAAATTCACTATTATTACATGCATGTTTTTTCATGAAAGATATAGTTATTTTAGATTAGATATAGGTAAATATTATTCTGAATTATATTCATCATATAAATTTCTTATATTCTTATTATATTTTCATTAAAAATCATTATTTTTGGTTGGAAATTATAAATTAATCACATCGTTTCATGAAGACTGTAGGAAATATGTATGCACAAGCGACGATAACATTAAATTTATTAGTTAAAAGGTAAGGATTTATATGATATATTAATTTTAATGAATTTATATAAAGTTTATTTCATTAAATATATTCATTAAATTTATCCAAATAAATTTCTATACAAAGTGTTTATGAAAAATGAATCACATCGCTTCTTGAGGCTATTGTCTGTCATACACTAAAGTGATAATATAATATTTTAAAAAGAACAAAATTTGATAAGGTATACATGATCTTTTACATCAATAATTATAAATATGTTATATATATATTATATATATTTTTATTAATTAAATCCTTATTTTCATCAATGATACGAGTTGATTGATAAAGTGCTACATTCGTTCAAAAGGCGGTAGTCCACCATATATATGATTGATGAATTAATTTCAAATTTGATGGAAGTAGAGAAAGAAAAATATTATTTTCATATAAAATAATATCTCATTATAAAAAATATTCTAGGTACATTATATTGGAATTTTTAATTATTAATTTATTTTCATAAAATAAGAAATAAAAAGAATGAGCTTATTGAAGGCCGTTACATTCTCTTTGAAAAACCACCTAAGGATATCTTTTTAAGGACCCTAGTGTTATCATTAGGGGAATATATAAATCTCCAGAATTTAGTTTTGGTTTTGGAGATGATTTTTTTCAGCAATTGGACAAGAAAAATTTCTCGAGATGTGTGGATTAGGGTGGGGAGGGAGTGCCCTTTTATATTTGGGTAGGAGTGAAATTTTTTAAAAACCAAAAAAATGCAATAATGGTAAATTTATTTATCCTTATATGAATCATATATTGTAAATTAAAAGTGATTTTATAATGATATAATCATTACACAACACCAAAAAATGAAAATATCTTTTGATCATATTTTTTTAATTATTTATTCCCTTACTTTTTTTATTTTAGTTTTTCATTACTTTAACTACTGTTTTTAACACAAATAATTTCTCATTTGTGTCTAAAATAAAATGAGACATATTATATAATTTATACCCAATTATTTTAAACATTAAAAAAATTTATTAAATAAAAAACATGTATGTGTTGAAAATTAATTTTAACACAAGTGCATATCCCGTGAAAACACAAACCATTAAGCATAAACATGGTAATAATGTTTTTAACTTTTTAGGGTCAATATAGTATCTATAAAAGAAAAATAGGTCCATAAATTAAAAACAGTTGATATTTTAATACATTTAAAAATAAATTTTAAGAAGATGTGATTTTAATGAATATTAAATAATTTAATAAAATTTCATTTACTATAAAAAATTTTAATGTCAATTATAACATTATTTATTTAATTTGAATTTTAAAGTATATAACAAAATGAATAATTTTAAATATATTAAATTTACAATTTTATAATATGTTATATATATATGAAAAATAAATGGTATTGAATAATTAATTTAATTATTTTTCTTTTAGTATTCTTTATATAATTTATTTATTTTTTGATTATTAATTCAATACTTACTATATTAGATTTTATTAATAGTTTTTGTAATTACATGATTAGAAAATATAATAAAACACATTAATCAAATTAATATTAATATTCCCAAAATTACCATGTACTTTAATTAACATATTAAAATTATCCCTATTTGAATACACAATTAAAATTTATGTTTGAGAGAGTTATATTTTGTCATTTTCTTTACATAAATTATTATACATGTCACTTTCATTGGAATGTGTTCCATAAGATCATAATCACAAATCCTTAGGTGCTGAATATAAAAATATATCAATTAAAACTTAATAAGAAATTTTTTGTGGTCATATGAAGAGTATTTGTTTAATTTAATCCGCACAATAAACTGAATTTTAAACATTAATCATGCTAATTTATTTATACCATTTTCAATCTTCATTATAGATTAAAATTAAATTCTCCATATTTGATAATATTAATTAAACTTATTCCAATCATTGAATATATATTATCAAATTCAATACTAATAATTCAAAATATTTATTTTATATTTTATCCCTCAGATGCGATAAAAATCAGTTTTCCAAAGAGATAACTCCCATCAATATAGTCAAATTTAATATCAAAATTCATTGGGAAATTGATTTCACTAGAAAAAATGTGTTTTATTATAATATTATTAATGATTTTTTATGTTAAAATTTTTTTAAATCAAAATATATCCACTAAAATATTTAAATGAAAATGTATCATTAAATTAAAACTGTTATTTTTCTTTATTTATTGAAAAATTAAACTTTTCTGATATATTCAATAACATAAACATAAATAATTTTTATATTTTAAATTAAAAATAAATTTATTCTTGTATAATATTCTGCTGAATTTGTTAAAAATTAAATTTATATTATATGTGCAAATCATGACTAATCAACCTTTTACAAAAACATCAAATTTTATGAAAATATTATTCCTCTTCAAAATAGTACTTATTTTATATATAATATATATATAAATTGAATTTAAATAGAAAATATTTAAACTATATAATAATCCTATAATAGTTAGTCTTATTCATACTAGAATACATAATGACTATGTTATAATGGTCATAATAATATTTTCATTTAGTATGGTGTTTTATTTAAACCTAGTGGTTCATGCATCACATGGTATAAAAGAGAATGAATATATATTAAAAATATATATTTTAATGTCTCAGGTTATTACATTATCTCATAATCATTGGGTTGTGTTTAATATATGCTATAAAACCTGATGTTTCTCATTCAAAATCTACATATGTTACGTTGTAACTGGTTGGTTTTTCACTTTTCCTTAAATTGATTTACCCTTCTATATGGAGGATAAATCGAAGGTCGGATTCATGGGTTACATAATACAATTTTTCAACATAGTAGAGCATGAGAATAACAAATGGATTTTTTTATGTTTTATTCATCTTCCTCAATTATTATCATTTCAAGTAGAGGAGAAGATAATGTATTTGATACCATAGTTTTATTGAGACACAATGTAAATAATTATTCCATGAAATCACATCTATTGTGTGATGGAAGGGATTAGGGTCATTATGAAATTGGCCACATGTTGGGAAATTTTCTCCCACTATGGCATGGTGTGGATATAAAATCATCTGTATAGATCCCCCATTTTAATATTGATGGTCTTAATTATCACCTATACAAATAGTGTGTAATGTAGGGAGTTTTTTTCATTGTATGGTTGTTCTCCTGGTATCTCTCTCTAATGATTATGAAAATGGTATTTTTTTATTATAGATGTGGGGGATTGTGTATTTTACATTGCAATATTTTTTATTTGGGTCAGGTTATAATTTTGTAATTTTGTTTTGTGATGGTTCACACTAATCACATAAATGGTTTATCTTGATAATAAAATTATTCAATTTAGTGTCAAATAGATAACTCATAATCCATTGAAGGAAATATGATACAAAAATTATCATGATTTAATTATATATGCAATTAAATTTGATAACGATATTAATGATATATTTTTATTAATGTTTTTTTCCATAAGAATTATGATACATCAATAATAATTGTTAACATTTAATATAATATTTGATTTTTCTAGGTATTTATACTGATTCATCTAATTTATAAAAATGAAAATCATATAAGATTAAGGAATATAAATTTTTATGAATAATGAACAATGATTGATTTTATTTTTAAATATATAACAAATATTTCCTAGATGAACATAATATAAAATAATTCATATAATTGGGTTTAAAACTTATTCATGATTATATATTTATATTTATAATGTTAATTATTGTTCAAATGATTTTAGTCAAACATTTGGTGTTATTTTTTATGCTTAATTATTGATTTTTTTATTTCACCATTGGATGGTTTATTCAATTTTGGGAATTATATAAAATTTTTATTAACATTAGAGTTGAGTAATAATAATAAAATGAATATCATGTTATAATTTTATAGATTATTTGATATATTATTATTATATTATAGCACACTAAATAAAACAATTCTTCTTGATTTCTCATTTTTGTTGAAAAAGAGGTTATATTGTTATGGAAATTTATTAATGGTTGAAATCATACTTATCAATTAAGTATATTTCGGTATGTTTTTATTATATATGGTAAAATAATTCCTAAACTATATGAAAATTATATTGAATCAAAAATACTTAATTACACTATTACCTTCACTTTTTATCAATAAATTCCATTTTCCACAGTTCATTTGGTAATTGTTCTATGTTGATCAAAATTATCATGACCATTCAATATATTTTGATCTATATTCTAATTACTACCCATGATTAATTTGATATTACATTTTATATATATATATGTTTTCACATGAAACTAATTTTCCCATTTTTGGAATAATTATTATGTGATGACCTTAAAATTTATTTTCCACTATTTTCAAGAGGACGTTTTATTATCTTTTTTACTATATGGGATTTCAAAACGGGAATTTTAATCATAAAATCCACCAATTAAAAATATAATTTTTATGTTTTTAGGATGAATTTTATTAAATGGGATATAATGTAACAAACAGAGTTTAAAAAAAATATGCTCAATTATATATACGACATGCAACACCAATCCCAAAAAACCATGAAATATTATTATTTAAATATTATAATTATAACCGAACCAGTATATTTTTTAAAAACAATAGAATTTATTAAATTATTAAATATATTTAAATATAACTTTATATATATATATTATTTGATAATTTTATAGGCAATAATACTTTGATTTTAATGAAGATATTTTATTCTATAAAATATAGGTTTCTCAGAAAGTATTCGAAATGATTTTTATAAGAAAAAATAATAAGAAATTTCATTTACTCCTATAAAATAAAATTTATATTATGAAGATAAATTTTAAAATAATCATATATAAATTAACTTATGGTTAAATAATAATATTTTTTAAAATTAATTCTCTTTTCCTTGATTAGTGAAATTTTTTAATATTTTAATACTATAAATTCATTCTATTAAAAAAACAATATTATTGTACCATTATCTTTTTGATTTGTAAAAAAAGTGAAATTTCTACCGTTTTATAAGAATGACATATTTATTTTCTTTTGTTGAATATTTTTTATGATTTTGGATTAAGATTATTTTTATTTTTCAAAATATGATTTTCTAGAGACAGTTTTCCTTTTTATAATATTTATCCACATTAGCTATTAAAAATAACTTCTTGTAAAAAAATTTAAATTCAATTTTAGAATATATATCAATTTATATATATTGAAATTCATATAATGATAATTTCAAGTCATTGTGTTAATATAATATAATTTATTTCCTGAAAATGTTTTTCTCCTAAAAACCTGATATTCAACATGTTTACTGATATTTATTTTAATTAAAATATTCTAATATATACTAACTGAATTATAAAATTTTTATTCCAATTATTTTATAATATTAATTTATACCTGCTAATAAGATCAACTTAATCACTGGTCGTAATAAATAGTAAAAATAATTAATAGTTATTACTAGGTTTAAGGTAGAGATGGGGGATCCATGGTTATATAATTTTTGTTAAAATTAATTTTCCACATATGTAGTATATTTATTTGATAAATTTAATTTTAAATTTAAAATTATTTTACTCAAATTATTTATTAATGATAATTTTATTTTCATTCTTAAAAGATGAATTACAGGGGTAAAAATTAAATTAGACAATAAAAAATGGAAAAAGAGAGTAAATATAAAGTTAAATAGAATAAAATGATTAAAAAAACTTATTTATATATTTTAGGTATTGATGTATGTTTTCATCCCCTAAATACTTATTTTATTTGTCTTTTTGGAAGTTTCTTTTTGAGTGGCATGCCAATATTATATAGTTTTTTATATTGAAAAAAATGCCAAAACATCTCATTTATATTAAGGAAACTCATATCCTCTATTATTCACCTATAAAAGAATAATTAATCTCCAAATACATCACGAAATACCTTATTTACTTTTTTACCAATTATAGAATCATTTTTTGATGATAAATACAACCCAAGATGGGTTTTGTGCAAATGTAATGAGTTTATCTAAAGAAGAGGATCTTAATCATGAATTTTTTTTATTCTTCTCTAACCACCTAAAATATTATAAAAATATTATAATATAATAAAATTATAATATAACAAATATTAAAATTTAAATATTATAATTGAAGATCTTACATCCATCTCCTCTTCCATCAAATAATATACAAAACCATCGTTCTTTTGTTTGGTAGACTACAACCTCCAAAACAGATGTAATAAATATTCCATAATCAAAACTAAAAACTATTTATAATGATATATATAATATATATCTCTGAAAAAAATTATATATTAATCTTTTTTAAAATATAATATTTCATATATTTTCTTACAATACCATTAACAAAATAATAATAATGTTGTTCATTGTACGTGTGGACTACCACCTTCACGAAGTGATGTGATTTTTTATTCATAAATTCATCCCATGGATGGTATATATTACTATATTTAATGAAATAATAATTTATTTATTATATAATTAATATTATATTAATATAAAATACTTACATTCTTTTTTTCAAAATCAATGAAAAATTGGAATATTTCACATATGTACATAGGGCATACCATATCCATAATTGAAACATAGTTCATTATTAATAAAACAAATTAACAAATCGACTTGAAATTGTTGTATATGTATAAAAATTATACTTATGGAATGATTATTATTTATTAGATTATGGAATAATGATTTTTTTCTATAGTTAACTACCGTAGACATTTTAGAGATATGAAAGGAATACCATAAAAATGTCTAACAAAAAGATAATTAAATTACTAAATAAATATAAAAATATAATAAATAAAATAAAATAATTAATAAACATGAGAAAAAATAAAAATAAAATAAATAAATAACCTAAGTCTATGATTTATGTTGATAAATTATGTGCACAAAAATTCACACATGATGTAAGGGATTTTGTCACAATTATTAATCATTGGAACATATATTAATGGCAATGCACCAATTTTTTCATTGTGTATATAATTAAAAATGCACATATTTTATCCTTATTAATTCACACTAAATTGTTTTATAAGTTACAATTCATTTTAAATCATCTGAAGGGGTATTATTATAATGTTACCAAAGTGAAAATGGATTTATGTTACAATATGTTTTCTTTTTTGTATTGTTTATGTTCATGGTTCCCTTGGGGGAAATAATTTCCAAAAATATTATTGAACTACAAAAAATTTTATTCTAGTTGTATTGAATGGGATTTACATTTTTAGTTTCCATTTCTCCCATTATTCAACAATAAAATAATAACAATTTATTATATATATAATAATAATCTTGTATCTTATTTTTCATTTCGAATATTTCCCTCAAATGTCTATATTTTCATAAAATTATATTAAATAGTGTTTTTACTGTTCTCTAATGATATTTTAAATTCATTTTTCTGATTAATAACTTTGGAAAAAATATTTTAAATGGAAATTGTTTGTCTGTTATGAACAATATATTTTTGAGTTGTTTTTACAAAAATGTTCACAGAATTTTTTATTTTAGCATATATCACATGAATGTAATATCCCATAATCATGTTCACTCATTTATTTTTAATTTTATATTACTTTTATCCATTCTTATTTTCATTGAAAACGTTATTTATAATATTTTGTAAATAATTATAGTTTAATGAGTTGATTTCAAAGTTAAAATTGAATTTTCCTCCAAATATATTTTTCCTGATCTTTTAACGAAATTTTATACAATGATAAATACGATTGCGGTTATTGATTTATTATTAGTTATATATATATATCTCTCATTAACCCTTCCCTTTATGGGGTAATACATTCCTTTTTTCATTTATCAAATACATTATTTATGAAATCTCTATTGAATAAAACATGTGGAATGACTATACAACCCACTTTATTCTATGGGTAATTATATTTATAATACAATATGACTTATAACCATTTTATGTCCCACATATCCATGTACATGATAAGATCTCTTCACCTAGATTGTTCTCCATTGTATTAGGTAAATATTTTCTATCATGAGAATTTATTTATGGTATTAGGGCGTAACTCTAATCGATTATGGGACATTTTCCACCATCTGATATTTTATAGGTAGTTAGACTTGAAAACTTATTATTTTGTATCAAATATTACTTCTACATTACTATATATGTATGATATTATTATACTTTTTTTATTATGTTATTCTACAATGTGATTATTCAAGATCCTTTCCTTTTATGATATCGTGTTATACCTTTGGATAACTTGTTATGATTCACCATAATATTTAATATCATAATTCACATTTTAGCTCAACCCTTTCCTTGATGTATTCCCGAGGTTATCCTTTATTATTTTATGAGATCCAAAAAATATAATATTTCACTAAAGAGAATAAAAATATGATGTTATGTATTTCATTCTTTAGACTGTTTCTATTGATAGTCATCTGAATACACATGTACTCATTATTTTATTTATCTAATTGGTGGATATTTATATATAAAATAATGAAATAATATGTGTTTAATTTTTTGGCCATAATATATCATTTAATTTTATAACATCAAGTACCCCAAACTCCCTGATGGTACGGTATTACGAAGACATTGTCAACTGATCCTTGAGCAATGATATTATATCATTATTTCCCAAGAATTATATAATTCATATGAAAATATCCATAAATTTATGATATAATACTTGAAATATGATTCTATTGCATCGAAAATTGACAATTAATGAAGTGTAATAGGCTATATGCTACAGAAAAATTCATATAAAAGCATTACCTGTGATACCTTAAGGACTTATAAATCTCCCCCAATGGTTCAATACCTCTTAAAATCTATGGGGATCTTGGGGAACCACCTCGTTCAACACTGACGTTGAGAAAATCATCGTGGGAAACATCATATCTTGTTAATCATCCTCTAAAAACTTATCTAGAGGTTCCACAAGATGAACATTTTAGTGCATCACCTCTACCTCTATGACATACCATTAATATTATATCAACCACTAGATAAATTATTATTACGTAGTCCACTAGTATAAGAAACTACTTACACCTACCATTCTTATATCATGATATATTAATATAATATACCTGATCATCCTCCAAGAATCATAAGACTCTAATAAAAGATATCCATATGATTTTATTATTACATAATTTGACACTACATTCCCCTTCCTTGAGGTAAAACATATCATAATTTTATATAATAAGAGATACCACATCAACCAGTACAATTTTTTGATTTATATTTTTTTGGGAAAAAATTCATTAGGTTATTATGAATTTTAAGGACCTTGAGACTCTCACTGGTGAGATAATGTGATCCAATATTTGTGGATAAATCTATCAATGGAAAACATGGGACAATGGATGGAATATTTACACATATAAATAGGTAACTGCTTTAAATAGTATGATGTCAATTCATTAAGATATATTAATATGAATCCTAACTATAGACAATAAGAATTATATAACAACTCAAATAATAAACCTACGTCTAGAAAATAATGAAGAAGAGTACTGAACAATATCAAACTCAAGTTTTTTAATGCATTTAAATATATATATATATATGTATATATATATATATCAAAAAAATCATTGAATATCCTTTTACATGTATCAAAAGAATAATTATAATGAGGTATGACAAAAACAATTCTCTGCTAATGATGAACATGAAAAACGAAAAAAATACTTTGAAAACATATTTTGGTGATGACCATTAAACAAATAACTCAATATTATATGAATCCATATACACTCACAGATCATAGACCACATTCCAAAGGAAGTGTACTACTCAAATGAAAATATCACATTGGGACATCATCACAAGATGTGGGTGATGTCGGAGGAATATTAAAATAACTCTATTTTTCCCATTATTCACTTATTATGACCTAAAATAAACCATGAATACATCAATATAGTTGACACAAATAGGTCTCGGAACATATAGAAGACAGATTATAGGAGTTCAATTAACATGTAGTGAAAATTTTGACAACAAAATACTTGAGAAATAAACCGATTTCTCATAATGAAACATGAAAATATTCATTTGTAATTGTTCTTAAAATACTCTCATTTGGGGATATCTATATCACTAATCAATGATAAAAAACAATAGAATCACATAAATTTGTAATACAGATCCTTAATCTTAAAAATATAGTAATATTTCAGGATTTTAACCTTATTTAACATGTAGAAGTTAATAAATAATTGAATACAATAAGAATCCCTCTTAAATAATATCATAACAGTACTCTATGGAGACACATATGTCTTGGTAACCCCGTAAATATCAATTCATCAAATATAATCCTCATGACAGATTACTAAAAATGTTACATTCAATAAAGACCTATAGAAATAATTATTTAATTATTTTTAAAGTAGAACTTGAACTCAACAATACATCAATGGGTAAATATATAACCACTTTAGTAAACATATCATATATATCCTACAATATTTAATTTAATCCTAACTTTTTCTCCTCTAATAAACCAAATTAAAATATGGTTAACTAAGATTTCAATAACATTAAAAATATATGCCCCATATTAGCCTCACACACTCCATAAAAATCTATATAGTACCAAAAATTATCACAAATCACAACACACCTATGAATGTAATCAGTAATCAAATTTATAGAATGAACATAATTTATGTGGAAAATAATTTTTTAGGGTAATATAAAAATTATAAATAGATATTACAAACATTTATCATGACTCATCATCAAGTTACATCACCAAAAGACATACAAAAAACTAGTATAACACCAAACCATTGTATTCAACATCAAATGAACACTAATAAACATCATCATGAGTCAAGGGGATTTGAAAAAAGGATTGACAAACCCCATAATTAAAAACAATATGGACAATTGTATAAGATGAATAAATGGTAACTTGGCTGACCTATTGTCCCTATTTCACTAGATTATCCTTGGCGTGATGTAGCCCACATACAGATCCCCTACCTCACTATCAATGAACAGTTCCCTTATCATGTCACATCTATATCTATAAGAGATAGGAGAATCATATTGGAATCCTATATAGGACCCTTCTTCCCTTGAATGTATAAATTTTCAACATACCCTAATACTAAAATGAACTACAGGAAAACATTTAATATAGGGGTATATAAGGGTCTAACCACAATTTCCATGTTACCACAAAAAATGGTCATGTGATGTATATGAAAGTTTCTTTGACCTATAAAAGGAAAAATATTTTCATAGTTCTCTATTTGGGTAGATAGATGATTCTCCCCAATAAAAATTATGGGAATAAATATAATAAGGTACTGTACTAGTGGGTTGAAAATATTATTTATCAAACACCTAAAATCGGATGCCAAGAGATCTAATCGTTGAGTATATATGATCGATTCCTTAATTAGTTGACCATAGATTATTATGAATTCTTTCAATGACATCAATATTCTTCTACACCTATATGAACTTTTTCATTTGAAATGAGGTTAATATATACTGAATATTGCATTTTACTACCTCCTCCTAGAGTTATGAACTAGAATCATAAATAAAAAATGGTCAAGGGTGATTTGAAGGTGGTCATTGAATCTAATTTGGATCAATAACACAATACAACTCTCTTTTTAATGATATAAAATACCTTGAATATTTGTTGTAAAAAACAATCATGACATGAAGTACACTTAGAACAATCATATGAAATTTTCCAATGAAATTTATTCCATATTCCACTCCCCAAGATATAAGATCCACTACCATCACATTGCATTGCATATCTATATAATAGAGAGAATAGCTCAATAAATAGCTCTTCTATGAATAAATTTTGGATAAATACATCACTCCTCTTTCCAGTTATCTTTCTCAAGATCATAGATAATCCCCTTATACCTATCAATCCCAGGATGTAAGAACTCAAAAATATGTTTCCCCCAAATCACGTCCTTTTCTAGTGTTTCAGCCACTGGGCGGTTAATAAAAATTGTATACTAAATGTCACCAAATAATATTATGAATGTATGATGTGTAGTGGGAATTTATGAAAATAATAAACAACAATATAAACCCTACAACTCAAACTTTATTATAAAAATTTAATTAATTTAGATTCATTCGTTCACCCATAATAATCTACAATTCAAACACTTGCATAGGGAAAAATTTATCAAGTAAATTCTCGGCATCTCTACAAAATTAGATCGACCATTTCAAATATATGATTGATAAATAATCGGTCGTTCAGTTATATCATGAGTGGACCTAAAATATCTTGTACAAGTTAGTCTCTCAATTATATATTATGCATTTGGATGATCTATTATATTTTTCCCTCTAACTCGAATAATACTCACTAGAACCTAACAACATTATTCTCTCTAACACCTAACAAATTATTAATAAATTTTAATCATTACCCAGAACTACAGGTAAACCCTCCAAGCACTACACTAAAAACCAGAGTGACCCTCTAATCCCACCTAGATTAGTTTTTGGGTTGGTTATGGTAACTGAGTGTATAAAACATATATGTGATATGAAATTCCATCATATATTATAAAAATATATAATCTAATATATAAATGACACTATTATAAATATTTAAAAGATCCATAATAACCCCAATATTCACCATTGATTCTTTATGACACAAATCATGAAAAAGTAACCAGTAAAATCATATACTAAAACTGTAAAAAACCATCATACCTAATGATATTACAATCTATCTTAGGATAAACATCTATATATTATGGGATATGTGTATTTAAAAACAGATTTATTATGTGAGTTATAACTAGGATCAAATTTTACCACATTAAGTGTATGTATAACAAGGATTTCACAGAGACATTTGTATTGATAGTCACAATCCATACAATGTTTCTGAGGATGTTTTATCCAATATCATATATTAGAATATATATTTCACATAATTAATGGAATGAAAATAAATTCTAGGAGTCAGAAAAATAGATATAAAATGATATTTAATGTAAAAGGAATATGAAAATGTTATCAGACAAATTAAAGGATATAATGGATTTAATCAAAAATAATTACTGTCTGAATGATATAGTAAGTAGTTGATGAACAAATTAAGTGAAAACATTTAGGTTACTTAGAATTATTTGGAATATAATATTTAAAAAAGTAATAAATTGTCATTAAATACTTGGTTCAACAATTAAGAGATCATCCTAAACATTAATATTGTTTGTACATGGATAAATTCACTAAAAATCAGAATATCTTAGTATAATACATTTTATACAGTATTAAATGAGAATTTTTTAAGATCTTGATAAAGTTGTATTGTATCAGCAAAAAATTGAAAATATTCAAGAAGTTATCAAGCATCATATATAACAATAAAAGGGATCATTGTTATTCCACTAGTTATAGAAATAAAGTTGAAAACAATAATTCTTGAAATATAGATTAGAGGGAAACATATTGAAATTACATGATAATATCTCAATATTCAAATTCTAGAAAATAATTAAAACATATTTAGATTATCATTAATGTAGTAAAAAAATCTCACTGATAATAGGTCAATGAGATCACAAAAACATCAGATAATCATTTCCTTTAAAAATTAAAATTTAAAATCCAATATAAATACATGAAGTATATATGCATATAGGTTTAAATATAATAATTTATATAATTAAACATTAAAAAAATAAAATTTATACAAATGCTTTTTTATTAAATATAAATAAATTTTGAATAAATAATTATTTTTAAAAAAACTCATGATGAATATACACGAAAAAACTGAAAGCAAAATTAATCAAAATTTAAATTTCATTGAAACAAATGAAAGAGGAATCACATAGTTTCTATAAAAAATATTTGAATTTATAAATTAAAAATATAAAAAAATAAATAATACCAGAAGGTAGAAATTCTTAATATATATATATATATATTGAGAATTTTTGTAACAGAATATGTGTGAAGGTAACATCCCATTATTGTGTAAAGGTAACATGTAATTTTCTCACTATTTATCAAATAAATATGTTATTTTATTCATCACAATCATCATTTATTTTTTTTAAGTAAAGTAGACATAGAAAATAGAGAGAGGAGTTATGGAACAAAAATAAAAACAAGCACATTAACATATGGTGGGATAATGTGATGAATCTTGAGGGTTCATCCTCTAACCATATTCACCCCATCATACAAACGGGAGTTCTCAATTGGATTTAATGTGATTTATCACTCATAACCTTTTATAGAGGTGATATATTCCAAATATTTATTACCTTATCTCCAAATATGAAGTATTTCCATTTGGATTGTAATCAAACTACTACGTATTCTGATTCTGTCTGAAATTGACCATGATGTCACATAAATATTTTATATATTCCTATATTAAATTAATAAAAATTATTCCACTAATAGTGGAACTACATTTCATATCTATCAAATGAGGATAACCATAATTATTTCAATATCTTGTATTGGAGGGAGTGTCTTCATCCAATGTGCACAATGTATAAAAAATGACATTTCCCCCAAGGTCATAAACCACACCACATCTGTAAAAATTTAACATGGTACATGATTCATCTTAATTGAATTTTAAATCTAAAAATGGGGAACACCATCAGACCCATTTAACATTATAGGATTCACAAACAAGGTGAGAAGTATCCATCACTACTTATAGAGGAAATAGGGTGAGAGACTCTCTCTATTTCATTCACAAGACGAATCATATCCTCTTGAATATTTTTGGATCCGGTCACTAGGGAAAATCCAAAATAGATTCTACGCTCCCCACTATCCACAAAGCATAGATTTTGAGGGTTGTGTAATGGTGATGGATCATGTGCAAGAAGGAACCTTCCACTGCATCATTCTCCCCTAGTTATAGACACCCATAGCCCTTCCTTAGAGTGTTCCAACCTCCATAACCTCAAATAAAATCTTTATATGAATTCCATGAAGATAGTAAATGATATTATTCACATTAATACCCCCTCTCAATGTGGTGTATCCATTATTCTAATGGAAACCCATTGGTGCTTCAATGTAGAGTTGGAATCCTAGGTGAATGATGTCAGTATCTTATGAATGAATATGTGGATATCATTGGGAAAAATAAATGATCATATATTATAAATATTATTGATTATTCAAGTACACTATTAAAATTTTTTATTCAACTGAAAAATTGTAGAAATCTATTCATCCAATTATTTAGGAGACACGTGATCCTACTGACTATCATGTAAAATTTGTGAATAAGTAACCTGCATGAAGTAATTTGAGACCCTCTTTAGCTCATGGTAAAACACCTTCATTGAATAATAAATATGTTGCTCATATTGTTTGACCTTGTATTTTATCATCTATTGGATATGAAAAGTATCCACTTCATTCGATTGATGGTTTGGCCTTTCACATTGCCATAATTTTCCTAGGAAGTTACTCGTTCCCCGAGTATAACTTTTTCCAGAATTAATGAAAATTATATGGTCATATGAAAACATGATATTGGATATGATAATTGAAATATTCCTGTAGTGGTGGGAAAGAGTAATACCACTCAAGATACTTATCTTGATGTTTCTAATTTGGAAATATTTATAAAGGATAAAGATGAGAGGGGATAGAGGATCCCCTTATCATTGTACATAGGTGGATTTAAATAAGACACAATTCTTCCAAAAAAATTGGATTACTCGACATTATGAGTTTAAAAATACGAAATTGAGGTTACTATCTCCAACGGAAAATCCCATACATGTAAGGACCTATACGATTAGATTCCACTAAATTATATTACTGTTCTTATCCATGTCAACATTTTTTGAAATGTTTTCTCTGATGACCATGTTGTTAGTATAGGTAATCACTTCATAGGTCATGGAAATAACACTTTGGATCGTCCATACGTTCAAAATATTGTGTTTTTATTATGGTACACAATATGGAATACAATCTAACAAACAATGATTAATTAACATGAAGAGAAACATATATGATATTTTAAACAGGGTTTTAGGAATATATGGTTGTGGGAGTGGAGATCATTAATATTTAGAGTGACGGCAAGAGAAGTTTCCAAAGCAACACAAGGGATACATAACACATAATGATGTAAAAAATGGACTTTAACATTTCATGTATTACCACTTCTAATGAGGCTTCATAAAGGGAACCTAGAAAATAACAAGGTATTAGGGAAATCACTGGGTTGATGTCCCTCAGTAACATTTCAATTACCTTTTCCTTGGGTATCCCGTCTAAGATATCATGGACCCCACTATATATTGATGATGTTACCATAGCTAGGAAGTATTCATATCCCACAAAGATATCCCTAACTCATCTAAGGACTATTACATGCTTGAAGATATCCTAAATAAGCCTCCTCTATATTACTTGCAAGTTTATGATCATCAGTATAAGTTCAATCATCTTGTAAGATGCTTGGTTTGTTCATCTATTACTTTTCATTCAATCAACCATGTAAAAATAAATATTTCTCTCCCCCTATAAAGTCCACATCTTTATAGATTTTACATAAATAAATAGATCATCCCTTAAGGTCATTTCCACCAGAATGTGCATCATGAATAATAGCTTGATGATGATTGATTTGATGAAATATATATTGAGACTTAGTTCAATATGATAAATTTCCTTTTGAAAAAATCATGTCTTGGAATCAAGGGGTATGGTTATTGACCCATGATAGAAGGTCACCTTGGAGGAATATAATGTTGAGGTGTTGAATGGTCCATGAGATCCCTTGAGTAGTATTTTTCTACGAGTATTAGTCAATTTAATGATAGTTCAAGATTCATTCCATGACTGAGTGAAATTAAAGCATCCCCCTCTCTCTTATCCTGGGGACAAGGATATGTGAAGATCATAGAGTTCAGAAATGATATAAACTATATGGTTTTTTTGCATGAGGTAAGGCTTCAATTACATGATCATTTTATAGACATTTATCATGTCGACAAAAGGCATAGTAAACTTATTTTCATTATCATACAATGTAAAATGATATATTTTATAACCCATATACGAGACACCGCATCATGCCATGCACTAAACAAACTCCTCATTAGCCTTGAGAGGGAACTTTACCCTTACATTCTTCTCTTCCAAGTCTATTACAATGTTTAAATCTACAACTATGGTCCATAATAGGGGTCCTAGATCAAAGGATTACAAATTATTCCACAATACCATTCAAATACAATAATCACAACAACCATATACTAAAAAGACATGACTGTTATGAAAACATGAAGAAATATTATATATGACAATCAATTCTGATGCATTATCTTGATCCACTAAAATATTATGATTCAAATAAATCCAGAAATGTGTATTGTAATAGTTAAAATTCTTGTAATCATGCATTCTGTTATGATAATCATACACAAATATTTTGTTAGATCTTTTCTTGGCCATTAAAATTATAATGAGATATTCCAAAATTATATGGATTTCAAAAAGTGAGAAGTCTCTTTTACCCGAGATCCATAGCCTTGGGCATTACAGATCAGAAAATATGACCGGAAACCAATAACTTCTCGGTGTTTCCCTATGGTGGCTTGGCCCCGTGAATTTGCGTAGAAGAATAATCCTTTCTAATTCTTTATAGAGTTCTTTTTTCACAACCCATTTGGAAATAGAGAGGATATTATAGGATTAATGGTGGTAATTTTTTTTGGATTTACCCACCGTGGAAAACTAAAATATACCCCATTTAGAGATACATATAAATAAATATTGGAAGTGTATTTTTTACAGGTTCCATTTGATGCCAATATAAGGGTGTCTGAGGGAGACTAAGGATCCTACTCTTGTGATTGAGACTCCAATTGATGACTCTGTAATGGGAAATCCAGAGACAAACGTTAATGTTAATGAGATTATGAATCAAATAGGATAATCTATAAGGCGAAATCATGAGGCTGAGTTTCATGCTCAAGTAATGATGACACCAAGAGGAGAAGATCTAAGGGGGACTCCTTGGACTATGGTTCTAGATTATGCAATAAATTTTCTAAGTGGTGCAGCTCTAATGGGAAATATAGTGATTGATGATCCCACAAGATTGATTTATAGTCCAAGAGGTGTAGCTCTTGGGGCCTTTCCTGAACATAACTGTTTGGGTCACGAATTTGAAGGACCATGTTAGAAAAGATACAAGATACACCTTTTCCATGATCCATGAAAATATTAAGTTCTGGAACATTCACAAGAGTCCCAAAACATTTATATAAATGGTATAAGGAATTGAATAAAACAAGGGAGATATAATAGTAACATTCAACTTTCATGGGGAAGAGTGTGGGGTCCAGTACATCAAGAGACATAGATGAGATACCAACAAACTAACTAGATCTTCTTGACCACTATACATCACACCTTTATTTGTAAGGGGACACCTTTTGGGTGAAGAAATGATGTGATTATTTCATTTGAACACCCCATGGCATGATTCATAAAGATGGGAATAGAATGATCTGAAATTTTATAGAAAGAGAATAAGATAGGGGAATAAAAAAAATAGATATTTTCCATTCTATTGAAACCTAAACTTTAATAGGAATTTGACACATAAGAGGAATGGACATGTCCATCTCAACAGATATGTGGCTGAGCGAATCATCCCTAAGGTGTTGGTTCCAATGATCTGAATATAGGTATCTTCAAAGAGATTCACTAATGGATTTTAGGAACAACTCATTTAGAAATTTTGGTGGATGACCTAGTTGGTATATCCAAATAGCAGCTTTTAGATATTCACTACTATAGTGACACTCTATATCCAAGTGCTATAGATTATAACATCATCGACCCACCGATCTGGGTGATTATCTTCACACATGATAATATTCCTCCCAAGAGTAAAGAGCCATAATAAAAGACTTATGTTTCATAGTATAGAAGGATGCTAGAGAAGGGAAACCCTAACAATATAAAAATATAAATAATAGCGGATTGGAAGGATTTTTACTCCTAAACCACCCCACTAGGGCCCACATCATATGATTCTAGGGTTCCTTATATGATAATGAAGAGACTTCAAAAATAACATGCTTTTGTTCAGTCATAATGGTTAGAACCATAAAATAAATCTCAAGAAATAACAAATACTAAAATTAATTAAATGATTAGTAGAATGTATCCAATAAGGAAAGACCTCGATGATGATCAGGGAGAAGAGAGTGAGAGAGGAAATATTTTAAAATTCTCAATGAAACATAAAAGAGAATAATTATTCTTACTATATATTTTATTCTTAAATAAATCGTTCTTAAACACACATATGGGTAAAAAGGATGTTGTTTAAAGAAGAAGATATGATTTTAAAATAGGGATAATGGGTAAACAAACATGCTACATAAGTGTAAAAAATTGAAAATATGTTTCAAAAAAATAAATCCATAAGGAATAGAAAATGAAAAGGAAATAAGAAATAATAAAATAACGTAATTAGAATAAAATATATAAAAATTAATAATTAATTAAAAACATGATTATTATGTAATTTAACAACTAATTAAAAAATTTATTAAAAATCAAAATTTCCATAACCAATGAAAGCATCAAATAAAAGAAAACATTTTTAGGGTGCTTTTAATATCCAAAAAACTAAAACATAAAAAAACACTATAAATCATAACAAAATCCTTTCATTATTAAAATAACAATTTTTAATAAATTAAAGAACATAAACATGAATTCAAAATAATAATAATATTCTGATATTTTTAAACAATTGTTCAATTAAAATAATATCACATTAACTATAAAACAACCAATTTAAAAATATACATTACACAATTATATATATGTGATTATAAATAAATAAATCACCAACATACAATGCTCAAATTTTAATTTCTAAAATAGTTCAAAAGTTAATGTTTTAGTAAAAATAATGGAACTTTTTATTTTAGGGGTAAAAATTTCACAAATATTTCTCATTTGTTAACATAATCCCCAAAAATATATTTATCCTATTAATATGATTAGTTCATGCTTTTTCTATGGGTATTTTTCAAAATTTAAATTTTGGAATATGTTTCCTTAAAAATTGGCCATTTAAAAAATTTAAAGCATTTACTATCAATGTTTGTTATGTCAATATTAATTTTGAACATAATTATGTAGATGATAAATATTCACTCTCAGTGATATATACCAAAATAGAGTTTTTTTATTGAACTATATCAATTATAAAATTTACTACAATATTACATATACTTGAGGTAATTTATCAATCTAGTTATAATTCTCTAAAATTTGTATAAAAGTAACTAATAAAATAAAAACAATGCATACAATAATAAAATAATCCAGAACTGTATGTTTCTTTTACAAATATAATTAAACTATTAAACAATTTTAAATGATATTTTATAAGATCATGTTGAAATATATTACATGAAAAACCCTATACATAATATAATAAATTTAATAAAAAAAATTTAACGAACAACCATTCCTGAAAAAAGAATAAATTATAATTATTTTTATAAAAGAGTGTATATACAAGTTAGATAGAAAAATAGATAGTCACCTGGGATCATGGTGGCCTGATGTAGTGAAGACCAAGGGTGTCCACATGTGCCCTTTTTTACTTATAGGGGAAGAGATCCAAGACCTCTAAAACACATGATTTGAACTCCCTAGGAATCCTTGTAAGCCTGTAATTTATAAATAGAATTACCTTTGAACAATATATGACATCTATATATGAATTTATTCATTATACCCTTACATCTATGAATGATGTACTCAATAGACTATAGGAGAAGATCTATTTCAGAAATCTAATTATAAATTTTTGTTGATTTAGTTTTTATATGGTTAATTAGGATCATACAAAAAATAGTATATATATATATATATACTATGATCGTCTAAATACATGAATATTTAATTCTTCATTTTGAAAAATAGACAGTTGAGAAAATATTTCTTATATGAAAATATAGCAATTAAATAAATTACCTTTATCATCCATTTTAAAGGAAATGAAATTTTAAATGATCCAAAAGTGAACATAATTATAATATAGTCAATCCTAGAAATGGAAGGAAAAGTTTTATCAAAATATTTACCTTACTTTTGATAATAACATTGAGCTAAAAATAAATTGTAAATATTAAGCAATTTTTTTTCTAAAAATATATATTTTTCCAATTACATGATTATATATAACGGGTTCAACAATTTTACAATCATTCCTTATAGAAATACAATTATATTATCCTATTATAGTAATAATAGAATTCTTATCATTGAATTATTCATAATATACTAGTAATCGCATAATAATAAAAAATCATAGTTTTCATAAAAATCGAAAACATAATTTCTATTATTATGATTTTAATCAATATTACCAATAATATTATAGACATGATTAACATACTGAAACATACCAGTCATAGAAAAAAATGAAATTAGTTGGCCCCATCCCTACAATAGCTAATTCATCTTGAGTATATTATTTACCAAGTGTAAAATCATTAATATCATAATAAAATTCTTCTAAAATATTTTTTTTTTCAAATATTCAAATAACATAACATTAATAGATTCTTATATAACCATAGTTATTTCCATATAAATATGAAAATATTTCCAATTTTTATAGTAACCTAGAATAAAACCTTAATAATTTATTGAATTCAATTCATCTAGGATATCTTTTGTATTTTAAATAATAACATTACACCCAAAAAATGAAATGACTGATATTTTTTTATTTTTTGAGAATTAATATATGGTGGGATTATAAAATGTTTCTAATAGTGACTATAAAATAATAATAACAATATATATTAACATATTACACCCAGAAATATTAAGATAAACTATATTTATTTAATAATGTTTTAGAAATGTAAATTAATGATCTATTATTATATTTAATAATAGATTCTAATTATTACTTCCAAGGTGATGATAAAAAAATATTAAAATAAAATTTTCCCTAAAAAATGTTTTCAAAATAAAAAATATAATATTCACCTTCATTATGACTTGTAATCCGAATATTTTTTAAAATTTTTTATATTCTTAACCAGTTATAAAATCAAAAAACATTTCACTTTTAAGAGCCATAAAAGAAGGCCATGTGAATATATTAAAATCAATACCAATGAAAAAACATATTTCTTACCTTCTAAACAAGAAACATGATTAGTACCAAACTCATCTAAATGAAAAATTTATATCAGTCTGGAAATTAAAGCATTATTTTGGCATTTAAAACTAATTATATAATTTATACCTTTTAAATAACATTAAAATGTAATATAGATAACTGAATAAGAGTGCTGCGTAATTCAGTATCTATTCCAATCTCTCACTACCCAAATGGTATTTATGATCATTATAGTCTTGTAAAAATCATTTGAGGCATAAAATAGAACAATATGTGAAAAAATTATCCTATAATATATATATAAACTGATAAACTATTTAATGTAAACCCAAACCCCAAAAAAATAGATAACAAAATGAAAAATGTATAATTATTGAGGTTCCTCGACCATATTCATAAAAAATAACTAAAATTCATCAACCTGGTAACTCTTTGTGATGAGAAGATAAATTACTACATGAATTTCTACCATCTCCAGAGTCCAGCTAAATGAGTACACCAACTACCTTCTATTAGTGATTTCCCTTTTCATATACTAAGAATAAAAAGAATTAGAAACAAAAAAATGGTATAGTTTAGACAAAAACACATATAATGATTTAACCATGTCATTTTATATGTTATTATACTTCAAATAAACTAATTTACATGTTTTTAGAAAAAAAATCACATAAATATTTTCACAATTCATATTAAAACAATATTTCTATTATAATTAAAAATATTGTAATAAATGGGTAATAAAATAATATTATATTAATTTCAGATGAATTAAAAAACATGGATAATGTTGACAAGTATATATCATCTTATCAAAGGACGTACGGAAAATCATTACTCTCAAAGCTATAATGTGTACAATATACTATAAAATGTCATGTAAAATTTTAAACATCCCACTATGGTTATAAGACTCTCAGATTAGATATTAAGTTCATGCTATTAGGTTCAAAAGGTGTAACTCCAAAATATTTTTTATAAAGTATATCTCTTTAATAATTTTTTTTATTTAATAGATTCCGTTATATAAAACACCAAGTTTAAATAAACCTAAATATCATATTAATATATTATTATTTAAAAGGAAGGTTGTTTCCTTACTGTTGGATTGTTGGGTATAAATAGGAATATATAGAATATGAAAATTTTATTGTAACTTATGGATGAATTTAATTTATTTTCTACAAATTAATTATAATTATAAATTTATATAACTTTAAATAAAAAGTAATTTTTTTAAAAACCATTTTTTATATAAGTAATGTATTTACATTTCATTATACTAAAGTAAATCCTATTTCAGAATTATTATATTTAGATTTATATATTATTTACTTGATCAACTGTTTTAAATAATTGAAAAATATTTTTCTAAGAATAAGATGACAATCAATATAGTTTTTATTGTCAAAATTGATTTTTCATATAAAAAAATATTGTCAGATTTTTTGAACATACATTAAAATTAATTACTTCCTTTTATAGTTATTTAATTATATAAAATGATCTATATATTGGGAATTAGTATAATAAATTTTCTTAAATACTCCCATTTAATTATTTGTCAAAATGAATAGTAACCATTGCAAAATTTGTCACACTAGTGAATAGTTAATTAGGTAAATATGGATTAAAATTGGTGATATTGAAAAATTATTCATAAAAATTCACATTTGATGAATTAAATATTACCATTAAAACATGGTTTTTTTAATTTATATTTTTAATGGATAATTTTCCTTGAAAATGACTTATATATTAATTAAATAAAAAATGTAACAAAATTTCACCCTCGTTGTTTTTAAAATGTCTTATGTGTACTCATAGGGAAAAAAGTAAGTTGTGAAATAATATGTGATTATTTTTTTTATTAAAATTACTTTCAAGATAGAAAATTTTCTTAATTTTAGTTATTATATAATTTCCTTAATTCCTAATCAAAATTGATGAAATAATATCCATTTAATAAAAATATATAATATATGATTCTAAAAATATTAAAATATATATTATTTTAAAAGGATATTAGTGACTTCTAATTTTTTTATATATATATTAAATAATATATAGATTATATATCATTATATTCTAATCACCCTTTTATTTTTTATTTTTAATTAAATTAATGAATAGTGTGAAAAGAGTCAATAAAGATATTATATAAAATTATATTATATAAAATGATATTTTATTGTATTATTTATAAATCAGAAAAATAATTAAATAATAAAATATGGTTATTTTATGGTTTGAACATTCATAAATTTTGAATTTATGGACCAATTTTCACCTTATATGTAAACATTAGTACCATTATTATTAAAAATAATGTTACAGTAGCTAAAATTAAAATAGGTTAACTAAGGGTTAAAACCAAATTGTTTAAAAATTTAACCCAAATATATCTAAATTATATTGGATTATGAGATTATAGATGTATACTAAATTAATTTCATAGTCCATGTATATTGGGAATAATTTTTCTTGAGATTGAATATCTTATAACTTAGTCTTTTCAGAATATCCAAAAGTTCATATAACCTCAGTTATAAATGGGAACATGCTTCCTTGCATATTCACACCACTTATATCCATATACATTATACAAAAAAAATTAGCATTTAAAAATACCATATAAAGGTTCTGGAAGATCTAGTCTTCCCAATCGGCTAACCCATGAACCTTAAATAGAGACCTAAGGTAGTCATTCCAATGAAGAGGTAATCCCCCATATAGATCACATTCTTTTTTAGTCTTATTTACCTCCTATAAATCTATTTTGGTTCTAATAACAGTATAAATTTAGTATTCATAATATTATTAAGTTGTATTGTTATTATTATTATTATTATTATTATAACAACATTACATACTCTCTTTCCCATAAAATTATATATGAATGTATCTTTCATTTGTTCGAACGACTTACCATATCAACATAGAGATACAATTCATTTTTTATAAACACATAGTATCGGTAGGTATTATGAGGGGTTTAAATTTTATATATTATTGTAATGATAAAATTTTATTTATGGAATAATGATTTCATGTCACCCTTCATACCATCTAATCCTATTAAAAGTGATAAAGTTACTCATGAGTATGTATAGACTACCACCTTCATGAATTGATTGGATTTATATTTCATTTATATGTCAAATTTAATGTATTTAAGATGATTTTTACGAATATATATTATATATATTATATAGTAATGGTCTTTTTAGGATTAATTAATTTTTTCTTTTATTTCTTTTCAACCGTTGAAAAATGAAAATTGTGATCATGCGTATCGATTGGCTAATGTCTTCATGAATGGTGTAATTGAGTTTTCAATCTATAACATTTATGGATGAACCTAAATATTCATATAATTAAAATATACGATATTTACAACCCAATAAATATTTTATATATTTTGGAACCAATATAAATGTATAGGTACTAGAACAACATAACTCATATATTCATGATAAAAAAATAGTTAACAATGAGAAATATAACTTTTAATTAATAATTAATGAATAAACAGTGGTTGAAATTTTATTATATGATATTATAGGATATGATAAGTATGAACTTGACTCTTTTATAGAATTATAAAAAAATAAATTTATTATGCATGATGTTGGAGTGATTTTGAATGAAAGAGAACTCGAGTTAAGAGTTAAATTCCATATCTCATCAATATTCCTGATTGATTTTCATTAAATATTTACGGATGAATATTTATCATAAAAATTGATTTCGTTTATTACATATTTAATAATATTATTAACATAGTCTAATTATTATTTAATTCCCCATTTACGCATTATTTACATTATTAAAAATTGGTTTAGATGACTATTTTTTTAATTTTCTAAAGGAGGTACTTTATGGCATTTTCAAAAAAAATATAGAATGTATTTTTTTTTCTTATAGAGCATTGAAATATTTATTCCCCATTATTAATAAATTTTTAATTGAAGTATCATTTCTATTTTTACATGGTTTTCATTAAAAAAGTATTTCTATTAAAATTTTGATGGTTTTTAAAAATAAATGAATTTGATTTGGAAATGTTAATTTTTTCAAGAATTATTCTGAATGATCATTAAAATATTTAAATCTAAGATTAAATTAATTTATGATAGTG
Organism: Viscum album; assembly: GCA_963277665.1. Classification (NCBI taxonomy): domain Eukaryota; kingdom Viridiplantae; phylum Streptophyta; class Magnoliopsida; order Santalales; family Viscaceae; genus Viscum; species Viscum album. The sequence continues at coordinate 1,940,096,015 of OY728133.1, read as the reverse complement.
ATACATTACAAGGAATATGAATTATGGAAATCATATTTATTATTTATTTTTATGGTTTATATTTATTATGAATACATGAAATGGTTAAGAAAAATATTTCTTTTCAGTGGGTAATAATGTGATGATATTAATTTGACACCCATTTGTTTTCAAGGGATATGTTATGATGAAATTTTTATGGAATCAAATCCATTTCATGTGATGTGATGTTATCATTTTTTATAATATTGCGGAATAAATATTTATTATTTTCATTATATGATAGTTGGGATGTAAGTCAATATCTAATGATTTAAATAAATATTGATATTTCAAGAGATAAATAATACAAGAATGGGGATTGAACATAGTATAGAAAGGGACTATATAAACATTTATAATCTTCTGAGTTAACCTATAAAACTTTTATTATTTTGGGAGTGGATCCATTTCATTATGATATCCTTTGAAATAATCTTAGAAAATTAAGGAAATGATAATCTAAACATAAGTATATTCCATTATTCCATGTCTTATGACTTTGTTATGGTCACACATTTCATGTTCTATGATTCCATTATGATTCATTTCTTATAAATATATATGATATATTACATCAATTAATATTATTATCTCTGATATGTAGGGTATGGTTTTCTAATGTTATGATCGCATTCTTATATTGTTATACCAATTTAAAGGGCTATGTGATCATTGATATATCCTTTATTTACCCTTACTGTGTATATTATCTCACAATATTTAGATGTTTCCCTTACCAAGTTTATGGAGATTTCAATTGAGTATTATATTTCAAAAATAGTTTTTAGTTATTAATAAATAAGAGGGAAATAAATTAGATATTTTATAAACATATTTTTTATTTTTAAAAATATAGTAAACCTAATTGATAATGATGTGGATCAAACTTTTATGTAAATAATATTAATATATTGAGATGTAATATAATTGTATGAAATGGATGGGTCTCTATAATTGTTATTATGGAAATTTATAGTTAAAAATATGTAATTTGGATGATAAAAAAATTAGTGAGAACTCTATGTATAAGTTTGTATATAGTATAATTTCATAAATATTGGGAAATAATCATGAATTTTAAAGGATAAAACTAATGGGTAATAGAAAAAGGGTTCTTGATTTGGAAATCCTAATAATTATTATTCATTTTTATGTGGATTACCACCATAATTATTATAGCAACCCCGACCCCAGAATCATGGATATAGTGCCTTAATATACTAAATTGTCTTAATTACATTGAATAAAATCCTCATGGACCAGTCAGTTTAGTAGTTATTGAAAACCATCTTATATTCATGGTACCAATAATATATTGGTGAACAAAAATAGAGAAAAAAAATCTATAAATCCTTGAAAACGATTCCATGAATTCCTCTTCCTATCATGGGGAAAGGAAAAAAATTAGGGTGAGCTAAAATTTTCAGCATGAGTTAAGTAAAATGGATGTAATAATGAATCAATAATCATAATTAATATGTTATGGTAAATAATTTAAAACACATGCCACATTAATATATAGATCGTGAATACTCAATATGGAAAGGTACATAATTGAAACATAATTCCATTAATCAATGATATGTGACTGAAATGAATCTATATATATTTTTAAAAGAAAAAATCTGATGGATAAAAATAAATAAATCCTGAATGGTGGAAATTCATAATTATTGGAAATTTTTTTCACATGTATATGATACCATAACCATCAAGAACAATCATAAAGTTATGATCTCTCATACATGGAAAAACCACTTCTAATTTGGCCAAAAAAAGTTCTCGTGATACTATCTATTCATCGAGCGTCATACATTAAACATTCTGCAACCCATTTCTTGCATGTCCAAATCATTCCTCGTATATCAATTAATCTTTTTAATTCATAAATAATGTACCCTATAAAGTATCCATATTGTGTAAATTTCAGAGACTTATCAATAATATCCATATTAATAAGATAACATTAAAAGTATACAAGGAATGTAAAAATTGTGTATGGTTTAGTTAAAAATAATATACATGATAAATGATGTAGATATTTAAAAGAAAATTAATTTCAAATGAAAAATTACTACAATTATGTGGTTGTTTCAAGAGAAAGTTAAAAATCACAAAATAAAGTGAGATTGTAAAATAAGTCAAATTTAAACCTAAAACACCATGAAGGAAAATTTATTCATGATATTACATTTCAATGGGGAAGTATATAAACCAAATAAAAGTTAATTTGTGAAAAATAACAAATAACTCAAAATGGAATGTAAATTGATAAGAAATGCCTTACCTTATGCTTGCTTTTGTCCATAAACACATTAACATCATATATAGTGGTTTTAAAAATATAACATAATTATAACTGAACCATATATTTATTTATAATACATTATATTATATTTTTATTTTATATAATCACCCATTTTTTAATAATCATTTATTATTTTCACTCTTTTAGGTGTTAATTGCCCTATTTATTATTATTTTTCATCTTGTTATTTTTAATTAAAATTAATGATATCATAATTTAATCATCTAAAAATGTAAAAATAAACTATTTCTATGTCATAAATATTCAACATATGTTTTTTATATTAATAAATAATATTTAGTAGTAATATATAAAATTCACCACACATGCAGATGGTAGACTGTACATATCAATGGATGCTGCTTTTATTTTCTTGTTAAAATAATATAAAGAAATGAAATCTTATATATTTATATTCTATTGAAACAATCAGTTTAATTCATATATAGTACATATTTTTACTAAACCCACCATCATTACATTCCATGTAATATGTGAACAAATCACATCATTACCATAATGCGATAGTCTAGATTTCCACAATGGATGTTATCGTATTCCATTAAAATGGAAACAAAGAGGAAAAGTGTTATATAAAAATTAAAAAATCATAAATACATCCAAAATATCAAAAAAAAAATTATTTTATTAATTATTCTAAACCTAAAAATGTGTAATGTTTGAATGAGTGATATTAGATCATGAGGCGGAAGTATACCACACACACAAAAAGTGATTACATATCTCATTCTGTAAAAGTGTGTTATTATTTGTGATGAATCCATAACCAAAATATATATCATTATATTTAATATAATGATGTAATTATTTAATAATTATATAAAAAATTTAATGGGTGGAGAAAGAAATAATACCAAGGTGATCAATGAGGAACATTGTCTCTTCTTTTGGTAACACCTTTTCATTAATACAAAAATAATTCCTTGGATTTAATTATGTCTTAAAAAGGATTTTTGGATGATGGGATGTATTGGGATGATCCAAAAGGCTTGAGTTATTTAAAGATGTGAGGGGAGTGAGTTTCTTTATTTTGTGGAGGGTGAATGGACTTTTTTTAAATACGAAAATGTAAATTGTATTGAGAGATAAAACATACATCATATACCCATAAAAAATGAAATAGTTTCAATCCAAGAAGGGATATGGTCTAAATAAGGCTAAATAATGGGTTTGGGAAATTTTTCTAGTTCATTTTTCTCCTTAAGCATAAATATTATTCCCTTGGAAAGTTTAATTTTACCTTAATATCTATGATGAATATAAATTTTTGTCACAATTAATATTGAAAATAACTATGTTTAAATTATTTTAAATTATAATCAAATCTTATTTAAAATATTCAATACATTTTCTGAAATTCAAATAACATATGTGTTAAAATTATTATGAAATAAATCTCACATACGATATGAGAAAACGATTTTTTAATGTTAAAATGTTCAAAATGTTACTTTGTTTTAATATCTACATTTAATATAAAAATTGTTACAGTGAAATAAATTAGATTAATATATATATAATTTATAACTTTTTTCTTTAAAACTAATTTAATATATAATTTAACATTATAAATTATTTATATGAGAAATTATTTTTCAATTAAAATTCATTATTTTTCATTTTTTTCATAAATAAATTAAACTTATCTGAATAAAAAAATCCTATTATAATTTTTACATTCTTATTTCAAAATAAGATTTCTATTTTTTCAAATAAAATTTATAAAAGTTTATAAATTTTGTTTTAAAATAGTTGTGATATTAAAAGGCGAGAAAACACCCTTTATAAAAGTATAGCTTGTTAATGGGAAAAATTGGGTTTGTTAAAATATTTCTTTTATCATAAATATGAGATAATGAAAAAATATTTGATATATAAAATATATATTATTTATATATTGTTTTTTTAATAGTTATAATTTTATTTTGGGTGCATATTGTGACTAAATAGTCAATTGTTTAAAAACAGTGATGTGTGTGTTGAATGATATCAATAAAATTGAATTTATTCTAAAAGATAGTATTGTACTATATTAGGGTGTTACATTATTACCTATTTATAAAATCATTCTAAAAATTTCATGGATATTGTCTTCTTAACAGATGAGGATAGTTATTCATTATAATATCCTCAGGTTCATCTGTTATTTCTTAAATTTTGAGATTCGTACAAAGTATGGTTACTGTATGAGTCATCCAATTTCTATTTTTGTGCTCTTATGTATCAATAATTGTCACGACCCGTCCTATGGGCCCATGTCGTGACTACCCCAAGCCCGCCTTCCATAGGCCTGGGGCTGGCAACTAGCACCAAAGGCGTAAATCCCGATAATTGGGAAGGCATTGCTTTTATAAAAGTAAACAAAACACCACGGAGTACAAGAGGAAGTAAAACACTAAGTAAAACTGAAACAAGCTGTGCTGAAAGTAAAGGTGCTAGAAATACAAGCCCAACTGTAAGGTACAATGAAAAATATAAAACCGCCGAAAGGTGAAAAGCAGCTCCTAGATCATCCACCAAGGATCCTACCTGAAGGGTAGGTACAGATAGCGCAGCTCCTAGATCGCCCACCATGGAACCTACCTAAAGGGTAGGTACAAATAGCCTCTACAATGATGTCACCCATCAACCTCCTCCGAGTGTCGTCTCGTCGTGAATTACACCACCAGATACTGTCTCGTCATGAGGTCCACCTTCGGGGTACCATCCAGTCCTCGAACACTCGGCCTCTGTCTATGCTGCCTGTCATCTGCAACCAACACAACGAGGTGAGGGCATAGCCCGTGCAGGGGTGAGTATAATGTTACTCAGTAGGGTCCCCGAGACACTCAAGGTCTCACTGAATCCAACAAGGATAACCACAAAGAAGATATCAACAGATAACCTCTACCTTGGTATATGCCCATACATATACCCAAGTTATCAAGTGACCCATCTCAATCATGAGGAAACATCAAGATTACGAAATCAACGGATAACCACTACCCAGGAATATGCCCATACATATTCCTAAGTTATCAAGTAACCCATCTCAATCATGAGGTAAACACAAATTTCATAGACTCAGCACAAACCAGGAATTTCATTATCGAAACCGTAACTGCTGAAGAGCCCCGTCTCTGGAGTGTACAATGGTCCTGTCATGACTCCGAGGTACTTCTCACTAACCTAAGATAGTTGAGATACTCCTCCTGTCGAGTACCGTGAGTTGGCCACCCAAACACAGTAGTGTTTCCCGCCGGAGTATGCCACCCAAACACAGTAGTGCACACCCCCTAATAGCCTGTAGAGGTACTCTCTGGACGTGTACCGCGGGTCTGCACTGTCACACAGGTAGTGCTCCATCCGCCATGGGTCTGCACCCAACAAAGTAGTACTCTGTCAACTGGGCTAGTCGACTCACTCTAAGTCGAGTTGGTCAAGCAGTCGTCAAGTCTCAACCAGCTACACGGGCTCTGTACTCCGAACGCTCGTCTCCAGGAGGCTCTTCTCCACGAGCTACAGGTAGATACTACAAGTATCTCAAAGTCCCACGAAAAAGTATCTCAAAGGACCACCTCGTCATAGGGGTCTCAATGAAACAGACGTCGCGTCAATCGGACGCCTGGTCTGTGAGTTATTAGCCTTTTCGTCCCATGGGCCCAATTGGTTTCGTGTGCGAACCAACCCGGCCATATCTCGACTGTACCTCGAACACTCATAGGGTATGCTCATAGGGACCGTTTCTCAACGTGATCTCCAACGCCGCTGACGGTTCGTCAAAAGGACGTCCAGTCTGAAAGTTATCATCTTTTCCGTTCTAGGAGCCCGGTTGGATTTCGGATACAATCCAACCTGGCCACTATCCAATTTCAACCAAAACTCAGGATAAGTATGCCAAATGTTCCGTCTCATCAAGAGGAATCCAACAAAGTCGACGGCACGTAAATCGGACGTCCGGTCTTTAAGTTATAAGCGTTTCCGCTCCGAGGGCCCGGTTGGTTTCAGGTTCGAACCAACCCGGCCGTACTTAAAATGACACCGGTTAACCAAATTGGTCACACCATTGTGATTTATACGAAAAAACACCCGAGATGGACTACCCATTGGTCCAAAACGGATAGCCGGTGAAAAAGATCAATTTCACCGCAACACGCGCGAACCGGGCCTCGTGGGGCCCGCTCCTCAACCTCGACTTAAATATCAAAAATTGATCTTAAAACATACGTCTTAATTTCCAGGGTCGCAACGTCACAGACAGTTCGTCATTCCGACACCGTACGAGAGAGATATGTCCGATACAAGATCCCGTAATAATAATAATATTATTATTATTCGGTGTTTCATGGGCCCGAGCCATGAACCAAAATATAGTATTCAAAACTAGATTTGAATCGACTGAATTGATGTCAGGATTACATCGCCACTGACGGCAAGCCAATCGGACGTCGCACGCATGAGTTATGGCGGGTCGAAGATTTAATAATAATATTAAATCTATTATTTTCCGAACACTTTGGCTACCCGATCCAAAACCCCGAAAAAGATATCCAATATTGGACTCATAAATTCCGTATCGGAGTCAGGGTCACACTACCGCTGATGGTTTGTGAAACCGAGGTCACACGGGGGAGATACCATCAAAATACAGTTTTCCCAACAAAAATAATAATAACATTCTTATATTATTATTATTTTTAATTTAAATTAATTCTTTAAATCTCACACCCACATACCACGCACCCACAATCCTTTACATTCCAATTTGGTGCACATCACCATTCTCCGACTCTTCTCCCTCTTTATATTTATTTCATTTATTATTTATCAACTTTAAATCTCATTCTATCTCCAATCAACTCCTCCCTTTATGAGAATCAAGAACATGGGGATTGGCAATTAATTATTTATCATGCTTCAAGAATCTCAAATTCAGGATAAACAAGATGAAAATTAAATCAATCAATTGTTTATCAATCCGTGAACTAATTTATTTCATTCGCGTTCATCATGAGAAATTAAACCGGGGTAAGGAATCCTCAAAGATAAATCCTACTAATAAACACTCAAGCTCGAGGGTATAAACCACATAATTGAGTAATATACAATATTCCCCTACCTCGTGTCGTTTTTTGCTTGTCGGATTTGACGCGAGAAAGATGTAGGATTCAACGTAGTGCGTTGCGCCCGCACCACGCTACTGATCCCTGATCGTTCGTCGGTGTCTCATCGGAGAAGATGGAACCTCGGTATTCTTAAATGAAGAGACACCATTCTTCGCGGAAGGAAACTGTTCTTCAAAGCTCTAGTGATTTCTCTCCAAAAGACTTTCCCAACACAACTGTCATAAAAATTAAAATAAGTATCCACCTTATTTTAATTGAACTTCCCAAGCCATTCCCCTTTTGAAAATTAAACCCCTTAATTAATTAAATGTTGAGTTGTTTAATTAATTAGAGATAGGTTGGCAAATTAATAAGGAAGTGGATGAGTTTCATAATTAAAGGTGGGATTTTATGAGAGTTAAAGTGAGTTATGTGAATGTGAAAGGTTGGGGCTCGTTCGGGCCCCACCTCACATTTATCCCCACATTTATATTCACATTGGTAGTTAGGTGCCACCCCAACATCCCCATGTAGGATAAAACCACCTTAGACTTAAAAATAAATATTTTTCACAGATTTATTCATTCCTCATTTAATCCACTATTTTTACTTATCCACCCTTAAAAACACAATTGCGGTGAAGGTCCCCTTAAGAAATTACCGGCGTTGCGAGTTCATCGGTGCCCTCAGATTTCAATTCCGAGCATCGGTTCAAAAGATATAAAATTCCGAACGTACGATTACTGAAAGTACCCAAAAATAATGATCGGAAAATTATTATCAGTCACCCTCAACCCGTGTCGATCGAGGTTTGGCTCTGCCTAATTGAAAAACGCCCCAATGAATCCAACGGTACTCTGGGATTTTCAATATGAGTTACCATTTAAAAAGATACGAATTTTACAATAAAATAATTTCCATTTAATTATTTTATTTGCGGCCAAAAACTAACTTTTTCTGGTGGCCCGTGCCGGCCATAGTTAGTATCTACTTAAATAATGCATAACCTCACAAGTCCATCAGTGGTCTCTGATTTTTAATCTGATCTACCATTTGTGAGTTATAAGAATTCGAAATATAAAATAATTTATTTTATTATTTTACATACAGTTATTCCAATTTTGGGATTTCTCATAGGAGGTCCGCGTCGACTAAATATAAGTCGCTCTTAGGGTAATCCCGCCATCATGAGTGCAACGGTGCACTCGGATTTCTGATCCGAGCAACCGTTCAAGAGTTATTCCACTTTTTCAGGAAAACTTTTTACGCGCGTTAATTTAAGTTCATCAAAAATTTGACGGATCATTCCGGGAACTCCAGGCCTCAGAATCAGGTGTCGTCCGAAACAGCGCACTCGCAAAATTACAAAGAAATTAAGAAAAAAAAATCTTCAAAATTTAGGGGTCTTTACATTACTCCCACCTCAGGGATTTACATCCCCATAAAACATTAACACACACTAGGGGAAACAAAAAGTGGTACTGAGCACGCATCTGAGCCTTCTTCTCCCATGTGCTCTCCTGGAGGTTCCTGTGCTGCCTGGGGTTTCCTTTTCGCTGACTAAGGAAAACCCATCACATCATTTTCCTAATACCATCAATATGAGTATGAGGAGTGATTTCCTAATCCATACTAAAACTAACGTCGTAAGGCCTCGACGCTGCCACCAAGAGGTCCCAACCGAGAATCTAGGCTCAAGGGTCAGATCACCCCGTTGACGTAATTGTGACTATCAAGTCTCCTCCCAAAGGTATCTCCAGACGTGAGGGTCAAGTAAACGGCTTAACTGGAAACTCTAGGTCTGGGACTAGATTCATGGAAGGAAGGGATGATTTGTATCGATGTCTGTGGCTACGACAGCTAGTAGATGACAAAGTCCGTACTTCGAATCATCCTTAGAGCCATTTAGGTCACACTCCTTGACAGCATGCATCTACACATTTCCCCTTCCCTCCAGCTCCCTGAGCCTGGAGGGGACAACAAAGGCGGGTGGCTATAATATGTTGAAATGTAAACCACATCATGGTACTCTCGTAGCTCTACCTCCACGTCTGATGCTCTATAGATTTATCTGTCCTTAACACTTCTTATTCTTGAAACATTCGCATGCCCAAGTCTCTAAGACTGACACCAGGTCGCTGCGTTCCAACTTCTAACATTCTCTAGGTGTATTCATTCAGCCAAAGAACATTCAACCTCAAGGTTCTCTCTAGAACCCTAACGTGAGTAGGAATGAATAGAGGAAAAAGTGATGGGTCAAATCATATTCATCGAGTACCCAGAATGTTCGGTATGCCTCGATGAATTCTCAGCTACCGACAGGTCGTCCTGCCGAAGTTGTATAAGCTCTAGAAAACTCTCAGCCACCTCCTCAAGCCAGTCCTCAGCCACCTGTGAATCAGGTTCGCCTCGGAACTTGAGGGTATCTGATTTTAGAAAACGTTTAAGGTAGTAATCTTACATGTGTCACCTACCGGTACAGCCGGTTGTAACTGCTGACTAACATGTAGTGATGTATAGCTGAAACACTACCCGAAGGCACTATCTCCAGCATCGGTCCACGTACTGAAGCCTCATCACTATGCGGACCATCCTCATGGTCATTCACTGGAATACACTAGTGGAAAAGTCCACCATCCAGTATCCTGATGTCTCTGCTAGGTAGATAACTCTAACAATTGCCTCCAGCCAGTGCTCTGCTGTCTGAGAATCTGTCTCGCCTCGTAATCTCGGAGGCCTCTACTGCTGGAACTCGTGCAACGTGCTCTGCCAGCGTGCACAGTTCCCTAGTATAGTTGTTTGCATCTTCTTCCCAACCGGTGGTGGTGCTACTAGTACACCACCCGAGGGTGCCAACATAGTAAAAAGGGCCCTGTACAAGAGCCTCATCGCTCAGTGAGATGTCATCTCGTACTCTCTCGGAACTCCAACTGACTGTCTGTGTGGAGACATCCTAAACAGATGTGACACGCTCAACGTCTTATACCTGGTGAGCTGACCTGGTTTGAGCTAACTTTAAAACTTTTGGGATCACACACGCAATCAGTGTTTTCGTGCACAAAGTCAGAAATCCGTAGTCAGGGTCCTGGTGTACGGATACGTCGGTCGTCGCACCAACACTGGACTCCCTGAACTGAAGACCCCACTCGGTACCCTTAACACTATTGCTTCACAGAAAACAAAATATCAGAGTTATAAGTCCTATAGTAGAACCGACTCCTCTGATACACATTTTTCATGACCCGTCCTCAAGGCCCGTGCCGTGACTACCCCAGCCCACCTTCTATAGCCCAGCGGCTAGCAACTAGCAGCAAAGGCGTAAATCACGATAATTGGGATGGCATTTCCTTTATAAAAGTAAACAAAACACCATATAGTACAAGTAGAAGTAAAAAAGTAAGTAAAACTGAAACAAGCTGTTCTGAAAGTAAAGGGGCCATAAATACAAGCCCAACAGTAAAGTACAAGGAAAAAGATAAAACAACTGAAAGGTGACAACAAGCTCCTGGATCGTCCACCAAGGATCCTACCTGAAGGGTAGGTACAGATAGCGCAGGTCCTGGATCGTCCACCATGGATCCTACCTGAAGGGTAGGTACAGATAGCCTCCACAACGCTCTCGCCCGTCAACCTCCTCCGAGTGTCTTCTCGTCGTGAATTCCACCACCAGATATTGTCTCGTCGTGAGGTCCACCTCCGGGTACCGTCCAGTCCTCGAACACTCGGCCTCTGTCTGCGCTGCACGTCATCTGCAACCAACACAACGAGGTACGGGCATAGCCCGTGCAGGGGTGAGTATAATGATACTCAGTAGGGACCCCGAGACCCTCAAGGTCTCACTAAATCCAACAATGATAACCACAAAGAAGATCTCAATAGATAACCTCTACCTAGGTATACGCCCATACATATTCCGAAGTTATCAAGTGACCCATATCAATCATGAGGAAACACAAAGATTATGAAATCAACTGATAACCACTACCTAGGTATATGCCCATACATATACCAAAGTATCAACTGACCCATCTTAATCATGAGTTAAACACAAAGTTCATAGACTCAGCTCGAACCAGGATTTTCATTTTCGAAACCATAACTATGGAAGAGCCCCATCTCTAGAGTGTACATTGGCCCTGTCATGACCCCGAGGTACTTCTCACTAACCTAAGACTACTGAGGTACTCCTCCTGTCAAGTACCGCGGGTCGGCCACCAAAACACAGTAGTGCTTCCCACCGGGGTATGCCACCCAAACATTGTAGTGCACACCCACTAATAGCCTGCAGAGGTACTCTCCGAATGAGTACCGTGGGACTGCACTGTCACAGAGGTAGTGCTCCGTCTGCCATGGTTCTACACCCAAAAAAGTAGTGCTCCGTCCACTGGGCTAGTCAACTCACTCCAGGTCGAGTCGGTCAAGCATTCGTCAGGTCTCAGCCGGCTACACGGTCTCTGTACTCTGAACGCTCGTCTCCGGGAGGGTCCGCTCCACGAGCTACAGGTCGATACTACAAGTATCTCAAAGTCCCACAAAAAGGTATCTAAAAGTACCATCTCGTCATATGGGTCTCAATGCAACAGACGGCGCGTCAATCGGACGCCTGGTCTGTGAGTTATTAGCTTTTTCGTCCCAGGGGCCCCGTTGGTTTCATGTGAGAACCAATCCGGCCGAATCTCTACTGTACCATGAACTCTCATAGGGTATTCTCATAGGGACCGTTTCTCAACGTGATCACTAACTCCGCTGACGGTTCGTCAAACAGACGACCAATCTGAAACTTATCAGCTTTTCCGTTTGTAGGGTCCCAGTTGGATTTCGGCTACAATCCAACCCAGCCACTATCCAACTGCAACCAAAACTCAGGCGAAGTATGCCAAAAGTTCTGTCTCATCAAGAGGAATCCAACAATGTCGACGACACGTAAATCGGACATCCGTTCCTTATGTTATAAGCATTTCCGCTCCGAGGGCCCGGTTGGTTTCGGGATCGAACCAACCCGGCCGTACTACAAATGAAACCAGTTAACCAAACCGGTCACACCATAGTGATCCATACAGAAAAACACATGAGATGGACCACCCATTGGTCCAAAATGGATAGCTGGTGAAAAAGTTTCATTTCACCTCAACACGCGCAAACCGGGCCTCGTGGGGCCTACGCCTCAACCTCGACATAAATATCAAAAATTGTTCTTCAAACATCCGTCTTAATTCAAGGGTCACAACGTCGTAGACGGTTCAACATTCCGACACCATATGAGATAGATATGTTCGATACAATATCCCGTAATAATAATAATAATATTATTCGGTGTTTCGTGGGCCTGAGCCATGAACCAGAATTTAGTATTCAACATTAGACTTGAATCTACCGTATTGATGTTAGGATTACATCGCCACCGACGGCAAGCCAATCGGACGTCGCACGCATGAGTTATTGCGGGTCGACAATTTTATAATAGTATTAAATATATTATTTTTCGAGCACTTTAGGTACCTGATCCAAAAACCTGAAAAAGTTATCCAATATTGGACTCATAAAATCCGTATCGGATTCAGGTTCACACTGCTGCTGATTGTTCATGAAACCGAGGTCGCACATGGAATATACCGTCAAAATACGGTTTTCCGAATGAAAATAATAATATCATTATTATATTATTATGATTTTTAATTTAAATTAATTCTTTAAATCTCACACCCACATTCCACGCACCCACAATCCTTAACATTCCAATTTGGTGTGCATCACCATTCTCGGACTCTTCCCCCTCTTTATATTTATTTCTTTTATTATTTATCAACTTTAAATCTCATTCTATCTCCAATCAACTCCTCCCTTCATGATTTTTTGTTCTCCAAATTAGCGCCCCAACATGGTGAACCTACAGATTCAGCCTCGGACCACAAACCTTGCTCCGCTAGACAGCCCTACTCGTGCCATAAGATACTTCCGCACCCCATTCCAACTTCGATTTAACAAGAAAAAAAGATACAAACGCCTATCCCGGATCCTCGGGTCGAGGTCTTCGTGTCCGTATATCGCGCTCAACGAAACATCGAGTTTCCAGCTTGCTTAAATATTTGACGATAAAGAACACACGGAGAATGAGCAGACCATGAAGAAGAATGGATCTCGGTTTATGTGCGGATCGGTAGCCGTGTTAGTTTTTCCATTGATTTTGATAAACAAGAACATGGGGATTGGAAATTAATTATTTATCATGCTTCAAGAATCTCAAATTCAGGATAAACAAGATGAAAATTAATTCAATCCATTGTTTATCGATCCGTGAATTTATTTATTTAATCCTGGTTCATCAAGAGAAATTAAACCGGGGTAAGGAATCTCCAAAGATTAATCCTAAAAATAAACGCTCAAGCTCGAGGGTATAAACCACATAAATGAGTAATATACAATATTCCCCTATCTCGTGTTGTTTGTCGTTTGTCGGATTTGACGTAAGAAATACGTCAGATTCAATGTAGTTCGTTGTGCCCGCACCACGCTACTGATCCCTGCTCGTTCGTCGGTGTCTCGTCGAAGAAGATGGAACCTCAGTATTCTTCGACGAAGAGACGTCGTTCTTCGCAGAAGGAAACAGTTATTCAAAGATCTAGTGCTTTCTCTCCAAAAGGCTTTCCCAACACAAGTGTTAACCAAATTAAAATAAGAATCCACCTTATTTTAATTGAACTTGCCAAGCCATTCCCCCACATGTCGGCGGGGGAAACTGGTGGTACCTTGTGGGCCAGGACCCGACGGCCATGTTAAGGCGGGGTGGTTGTGCTGTCACCGGGACCCAGTTGTCACATTTGGTATCAGAGGTGGTACCCAGCCTTAAGTGCGGTGCACTTCTTGGGTTGAGATATAGGGCCCACAATGAGGACGTTGTGCTTTGAAGGGGTAATTGTAAGATCCCCAAATGATACAGGGATAAATGAATAAATGATATGACTCATGTCAACAAGGTGCACCTTCCTATTCGGGAGCCTGTCTGATTAGAACTCCACAGTTAAGCGTTCTTGCCCTAGACTAGTGATCAGGATGGGTGACCTCATTGGAAGTTTCTCAGGTTGTTTGTGAGTGAGGACAAAACACACTAGAAAGGACAAGTGTTGGCATGTGGGGACTTTCATTAGTCGGATGACCCGTTCGGGCACGTGGGTGGACCATATGGTGGGCCTCACGTGTCTGCGGGGGCAACTGGTGGTACCTGGTTGGCCAATTTGTCATGAACCATCCTCGGGACCAGTGCCATGACAACCCCAAGCCTGCCTTCCATAGGCCAGGGGAAGGCGACTAGCACCAAAGGGGTAAATCTCAAAAAAATGGAAGCCATTTCCTTTATAAAAGTAAACAACACAACAGAGTACAAGCGGAATCTAACACTAAGTAAAGTAGTAAACAAGCATGCTGAAAGTACAAGGGGCCGGAAATACAAGCCCAAAATAAAAGTACAACTACAACTGAAAGAAAAGTACATCTCAAGGACAACAGGTGAAAGGTGACAAGCAGATCCTGAATCATCCTATGGGTTCCTACCTGAAGGGTAGGTACATATGTATTCCTCAGCACTCCACATCCTCCCGTCTCATCCAGGTACCGACTCGTCATGAAATCCACCTCTGGGCACCGACTCGTCGTGAGATCCTCCTCCGGGTATCGCCCATCTCTGCAATCCTCAACCACGATCAGTGATGTCCATCGTCTACAATCAACACAATGAGGTGTGGGCAAAGCTCGTGCAGGGGTGAGTATACGATAATCAGTTGGGACCCCAAGACCCTCAAGGTCTCACTAAATCCAACAAGGATAATCACAAAGAAAGTTCTCAACAGATAACCCTTACTTAGGTATAAGCCCATACATATACTTATATTACCAAGTAACCCATCTCATCCACGAGGTATCACACAGATATGAAGTCGACGGATAACCAATACTTAGGTATATGCCCATACATATACGTAAGTTATCTAGTAACCCATCTCAATCATGAAGAAAACACAATGGTTATTGACTCAGCGCAAACCATGATTTTCATTAACGAAACTGTAACTGCTTAAGAGCTCCATCTCTGACGAGTACAGTGATCCTGTCACCACTCTGAGGTACTGCTCAATAACTTAAGACTGCTGAGGTACTCCTTCTATCGAGTACTACGGGTCTGCCACCACACAAAGTAGTGATCCTCCACCATGGGTCTGCCACCTCACACAGTAGTGCTCTCCCTCATAGCTTACAGAGGTACTCCTCCTGTCGAGTACCGCAGGTCTTCCACCTCACAAAGTAGTGCTCCTCTGCCATGGGTCTACCACCTCACAAAGTAGTGCTCCCCACTGGGCTATGCAAGTCACTCCGAATCAATCGGACAAAAGTCTTCAGGTCTCAGCCAGCTACTCGGTCTCCGTACTTCGTACGCTCATCTCTGGGAGGGTCCGCTCCACGAGCTATAGGTCGATACTCCATGTATCAAAAATTCCCACGAATAAGTTACTCAAAGGACTGCCTCGTCATAGGGGTCTCAACGCAACAGACGGCACATCAATCGGACGCTCGGTCTGTGGGTTATTAGCCTTTTCGTTCTAGGGACCCGGTTCGTTTCGTGTACGAACCAACCCGACCGTAACTCAACGGTACCCCGAACTCACATAGGGGAATATTGTTTGCTTTACATTTAAGTGGTTTTATCTCACAAGATTGAGCATTTATTTATATGATGTTTGTATAGTTTATTCTTGAATAAATTATACCCTTGTTGTAGTTGAAAGAAAGTGTTTGATTATTGCCAATTGATAACGCCTAACATGGAGAGTGCGGGCCGAACAAACACGGTCCGACGAACCTCCACTGTTTGTTTGTTTGTGCGCGGAGTCGGGGACGACCTATGTGAGGTCAAGTCCGGTATAACGAAATGAGCATGACATCGCAGGTAGGCGGCCGGTACGGCGGTCCAGCGATATGATTGAGCGGACAGGAGGTGCAGCTTTCTGGAGGCGGCGGGTGCACAAGACCCTTGGCGGGTTGGGTTTCATCCGTGGATGAATATTTGGGTTGAGGAGGCGTGATTTTGGGGAAGGAGTTTTATTTATTTATTTTTGAGTGTGAGGAATCGAGATGAATGAAATAAAATTGGAGAGCGGATATAAAATAAGAGAAATAAATTAAAAGGAAAATAAAATGAGAAGAAAGAAGATATGTATAAAGGGAGGCGTTACCCACATGCACCAAACCCTTAATCGTGAATTTCAAATGAGATTGGAGAGATAATTTCCAATCAAATGAAATAATAATAATATAATAATAATATTATTATTTATGGTTTCCAAAACCATAATTTGACCGTCATTGTGGGCCCGATATCTCAATCCAGGAAGTGCATCGCACTTAAGGCTGGGTACCACCTGTGATACCAAATGTGACAACCGGGTCCTGATGACAGCACAACCACCATGCCTTAACATGACCGTCGGGTCCTGATGATAGCACAACCACCCTGCCTTAACATGACCGTCGGGTCCTGGCCCACCAGGTACCACCAGTTTCCCCACAGACACATGGTGCCCACCCCAGCGTCCACCCACGTGCCTGAACGGGTAATCAGACTAATGATAGTCCCCACAGGCCAACACTTGTCCTTTCTAGTGTGCTTTGTCCTCACTCACACACACCCTGAGAAACTTCCCAGGAGGTCCCCCATCCTGATCACTACTCCAGGCCAAGAACGCTTAAGGCAGGGTACCACCTCTGATACCAAATGTGACAACTGGGTCCTGATGACAGCACATCCACCCCGCCTTAACATGACTGTCAGGTCCTGG
This sequence comes from Viscum album, assembly GCA_963277665.1. Taxonomy (NCBI): domain Eukaryota; kingdom Viridiplantae; phylum Streptophyta; class Magnoliopsida; order Santalales; family Viscaceae; genus Viscum; species Viscum album. Next base: position 1,940,078,754 of record OY728133.1, on the reverse strand, counting down.
CCCACCAGGTACCCCCAGTTTCCCCACAGACACATGGGGCCCACCCCAGGGTCCACCCACGTGCATGAATGGGTAATCAGACTAATGAAAGTCCCCAAATTCCAACACTTTTCCTTTCTAGTGTGCTTTCTTCTCACTCACACACACCCTGAGAAACATCCAAGGAGGTCACCCATCCTGATCACTTGTGGAGTTCTAATCAGACAAGCTTCTGAAAAGGAAGGTGCACCTTATTGACATGATTCATATCATTTATTCATTTAACCCTGTATAATTTGGGGATGTTATAATAATATGTATCAGTTCTTTACTATATGATTGATCATGTTCTATCTCTATTTTATCATAAAAAAGTGTTGGCTCTAGAATTTAATTTCATAATAAATATTTTTTAAATGAAATGTGTAATTTTTATATATTCTAAATCATTTCAAAATAATAAGAAATAATTCAAATTCTTTTATAATTTTAATGGTTCTGATATACCTGATTCTCATATTCCCTTTCTTACCTAACCTTATAATACCCATCTCTATATATTAGTTGTTAGAAAATATGATCATTAACTGGTAATAGTAAAATATTTCCTCTAATTATTAGCATACAACTTTTTCATATTGTGATCTAATTTAATTTGGTTCTGAAAATCCATTACCTTCATTGTTCACTTTTTAAGATTTTGTAGGCCAACAAGTGTTTTTTAACCAACATCCACCAAACTAGTTTTGAAACCCATATTACTGTATAAATATTTTCACATTAACATTTGAATAAAAGAATGGAAACTATTGTTCTAGTATATATATAATAATGGTCAATATATATCCCATATAACTTTTAGTTGAGTATTGAAGACCTCAGTTTTTTATTAATTTTTTGAATCGTTGTTTTCTAATGTCATTTATTTTGAGGATGGTAGGTGGTTCTCAAATAAAGATCAATATTATTTAATTTCTGAATAATATTATATAATTTCAACATAAAAAGTGAACATTTATCTAAAAAAAATTATATATGTGAACCATGATGTCATAAAACATCATTAATGTAATGTCTTGTGGGGACCTCAAGAGTTAAATCTTTTCGTATAGTGGGAAAATGTCCATATTTAGTTAGGTGATTACTGATAACCCTTATTGAATAATTCTTTAAAATAATCGTTAGTAATCCTTTGATTAATTCCATATTAATATCATCCCATTACTCTAAATAAATAGGAATAGCTTTCAATAATCCTTTAGGATTGTACATCATAACATTAACTTGATGAAATACCAAAAAAACAATCACATAGTAATAAATATCCATATTCCTGTTATCCCCTGAATAAATGATCCTTCAAATCCATTTATATTAATGTGTTACCACTGTGTATTGAAATTGTTTTATGAGTGTCATGGTACAATTATCTTTTTAGAACAGGTGTAGATGAAATGCATGTTCTTCTTCCTATTTGGGCCACACAGATTGCATGGAGAGGCCTCACGGTATACCATAAACCATACACCTTCACATATAACCTAATAACTAGGGAATTGGGCCTCCAATTAATCTTAATCCCTTCCAAACACTGGTTAAACATTAAAATCCATCAAAGATAAAAAATAAGGTATTTTTTTGAAAGAATAATCAGAATTTGGTTTCTATGATCAAAAAATTATTCGATACATCCATCAAATACAATAATACAAAAAGGGAGGGGTTTACATCTCGATTCAAAAACCTAGGAAATTTGATTCTCTCCAAATTAATAGATCTAATCCTTTAGATATAATAATATAACTAGTGAGGATACCAAACATACCCACTCTGTTGCGATTAACCCTAAATTTCTTAGTTAAAAGGGTAGAGGTAAACTACCTAAAGGGGGCTCCCCACCTAGGGAGGTGCCTACCTTGGTCACATCATGACCCAAAATCAAATCAACAAAGTGGTCCACCAATGACTTCATGTACTCATAATTCATCATTTTATGCATCATCACTCCCACACCACATCAACTGTCCCCGTGTCATAGTTAACACATATATATGTCCCACACTGCATATATGCCAACCTTGTTCCCTTGTATCACATTCCATAAACCACATCCAATTTCTCAACAAATACCCAAAATAAGACATAGTGCCTCACACCTGAGCCAAGTACCATACAAAAATGATTCTTAGATGCCTACACACGTCATTTATACCACATCTCTTCAATGCTCCAACTCCATGTACCTTATATAACACACACCAACAATTATTACATACAAAACCATGTGCGACACAACTCATATATATATATATATATATCTGTGTACGTATATATATATCATAAATAATTCTCTAACAGAGCCTATGAAAAAATACAATCCCGCAGCTAATAACTCCATATGTAATATATATACGCCTCTTGAAAAAAACAAACATTACTCAAAATATCATTCCAGATAAGACAAAAAATGATCCATTATTCCCATAGCATACTTCTAACCATCTTCATCCCACCAAGCTTCTATGACCCTGGTTTCACTACGACATTCACATATCATGAAGATGAACTACCTAAAGCATGAACACCATGAAGTGTTGCACTAGCCACCATCCACAGATCCCACTGATGGGTCCCTCACTCTCTACCACATCCCTTAAATAAAAATGATGCTTGAATATTATCACCTAGTATTGCTCCTAATCAGACCTCATAATCCTAATTCATCCTAAATCCTTCATTATCTGTATTTTTATAAAGATTTTGGTAGAACCACTCTTGATGTCCAATCTATCAGTATGCCTATAACCCATTTATATGCCACTCACATTTAGTTCAGACATGTCTAGAAAGCCCATGATGAAAGAAAACAATATACAACCAACTTTGAGTTGGTCTACTCAATTCATTATAATGGAATCCAGAATGAAACTCGTCTTTACCATAAATCCAATGATATAGAGAATCATACATAAATCTCATGATACTGTTACTTAGATTGATTAATAACATTCCATCTATTTTTTATTAGTTATGAGTGTCATGTTGACCACCTCTGAGAATGAGGCCAACCGTGTAATTTTTACATGCACCAAAATGAAATGTCGTAAACCATCCTAGAAAAACCTAAACCTTGATGTGTTGTCACAAACCATGATGGTCGTATGGTGAATAAATTTGGTTAATGTTGTTTCATAGACCAATTTGGACATGTCTACCTGCGAATGGCTCAAGATCTTTTGAGGTATTTCTTCCCTCTGTGTCTCCGAAATGAAATGCTTGATTACCCTAGAGAAAATGTCCTTCTAGGCCAGTCTCTCGTGTCTTCATTCATTCACCTATATCTCCCCTAGGTTCTTAGATATTTCTTTGAAAATTTTGGTTTCCAACATCACTCTCCACCATGGATGCATCTCAAGCTTCTCTAATATCATCTCAATGGTCTCGATCCAATTCCTGACTACCTAAGTAAAACCCTCACCCTAAAACAACAATGGGTGCCATAACTAGAACTCCCAAGTCATATACAAAATTAAATGATCTACACACTAAGAATCCTTATTGATACCATTAGTCACACATACTAGGATCACATATAGATGATTTTCATTCCACTGGATAAAAGAATTATATTTTATTTCTTCCCATAATGTATTATACCCTATACTTGAGCCTATCTCGGAGCCTATAATTAACCTTGTACTAGATCTGTCTGACCCTCTGGGGTCAAAACCTACTATTGATCTAGATTCACCCTATCACCTACTGCATGACACTCTGTTTTATCCATCATCGTGGTAACCCACATAATACCATCAAAATTTTATGACCACCCAAATAACATTTATATATAAAATACAAATATGGAATGTAGTAACAAGAAGTGAATCCTCAATCTCCTTATCCATTCTTATTCGGACCATGCGACAGGACATAATTGCCTTCTTTCCTCCTTAAAATCCCTCAATAGTTCCAAATATCAATCTACCCCAAGCCATAACCATCTTAAAAAACTATATATCCTCAATTTTATGACCATGTCACCCATCTTGGTGATCAACATCAAACCATGTCAATGTGCTTGCCTGATCATATAAGATCTACCCATTTCAAATATCACACACACATATATATATATATATATATCAAAACATATAAACATATTAATTTCACATTTTACAAGATATTTTAATAGGTTCATGGTAATATATATCTAAAACATCCTATCAAATTCCTAGTCAAAGGTAAAAAAAGCATGAACCATTTTCCTTATCGGGAAAAGTGTTTATGTTCCTATGCATTATCGTAAAAGGACTTGGTTCACAATTCATAAAATTTAAAAAAATTAATTTCAAATAATACAACCATATTGGAAATAAAACCAATTATAAAATGTGAAATTCAGAACAGTAATTACCACCATTGGTATTGTGGTCCCTCAAAGTGTTTAGGGATGCAGGAACCCAAAGGGGACTTATGAATGTTGTTCTAACAACATCATAATATCTTGTCTACTATATTCCAAATAGTATTTCTATTTGAAAATGAATGATACATATAAATATCCTTAGTATCTAGCATTACAATGCAACTAAATCACATTCAATAACGGATCTGGTACCACTTGTAGCATTGTCGACAATATTAGCCACTCAAAAAGTTCTATCGATTCAGGTGATGCTATCCATAAAGAAACCTCCCCATACACCATAGACTATTGACTATCATCGATGTTATATATGAGTAAAATTGGGTAGACTATACTCTCAAAGGGATGATATAATAATTTCCCTGGTTGATTCATATAAAAGGAATTATAAAATTAGGACTCAATATACTTGAAACAGACCACCATATTGAAAAAGAAGAATCAATAATTTTTAATAGTATATGAATAATAATAAAAAGTATTTGAAATAAATATAAACACTATCATAACACTAGAAACTATTAAACATAGGTGTCATATTATGAGGGGAATACAATAGTATATCCAAAAAGGGGTCTCTAATTGATGAACACAGTAACAAAATGCATATAAGCATGGTTAAATAAAAAATTAATCTAACAAAGAAAAACTCCAGCCAATGTAGGATCGTAAATGTCCACTAGAACCCAACCATTCTAACTTAACTTGTATCTACCTGATAATCTGGATCCCTTACCTAGACATAAAATCATAATGTCTAAATGCATACCAAAGGACCCATGAATGGTGTGTCACTGAGTCTAATTAGGATACCGCCCAATTTTGGATAACCAAATTATGTGTTTAAATAGTTATGTAATACAAAGAAACATATTTGAAATAGATCATGCAATTTAACTAAAAATGAATTCTTAGTGATCAACATCCCCCTAGAAGATATCACTTATTTTCCAACACTGAACCATTGATGTTTAGATTATCCTTGGTCGTTTGCCCAAGGTATACCCTAATAAAAATAGCTTAAGTTAACCATTAAGATCCACATACAAAATGATACTCGGTGCCATGTGCCTCTGACACCTCGTGTCAATGAAATATCATATTCATCTTGAAGGAACACCCATGAAAATGTAGTAGGTCCCTCAGTCACCTACTTGAAACCACTCAACGACACAAATCCTAACATCCAGTGGCATAATTAGACATGTCCTCAAATAAAAACCATCATCTACTCATATAATTACATCTCATGGAACAAAGATGTCCACCCTATAATATAATTATAATCCAAAAGTCATAAATTCAGTAAGTTTCAACCCCCATATTATAGCCTCAATTTTATTATCTGATTGAACATAACCTTCAAAATGGATTTCTATAGCAAATAACAACGACCCGAACCGTTAATATAAACTACCAGGTTCCACTACCCAAACTAGTTGTAAAAACCACCAGATTATCGAGTCATCATGTGTTCAAAAAACTTCAATTGGAACTCATCATCACATGTGAGAGGAAATAACCAAAATATTACAAAATCAAAATCATATATGGAACCTAGTTCCCATGAGACCATGTCTCTAAATATTTATGGTCATGCCATCCATTATCATTGGTGATGACCTCAAACTAAAGACCCTTAAACCTTAACCAATGACTGTGTCACCAAACAAGTTATCACATCACCCATGTAACCAAGGATAATTAAATCATATTTGTCCCACTTCTCAATTCTAATGGCTGACACAAATTGAAAAATTGGTTGAGTCCCACAAAAATCTCCCAAAAAACGTCAAATGAATATCATAATTTTATATTTAAACCCCAATTAATAAACTAAAAAATTCAATTTATTTTAATGGTAAAATTTCAATAAAACAATCAAAAAGAATTAAAACAAAAACTCACACCATTCTATCAACTTAAGGTGGCTAGTAGCCTATAACCTGACCCCAAATGTATAAGTTTTTCTAGGGAATTACCAAATGAATCCCATAATGTTACAATATAAATTTAACATCATGGAATCAAATTAATAATGATATTTCTTTATAAATAAGGTATTTCTAAAATTTTTCACCCAAAACGTCTGTAAAAACAAAATTAATGGCATTAACCACCTAGAACTGACACATGGATGTTGGATCATCTGGTATTAGCTTCTATCTCCATTATGTTTAGAATAAATATTTGTTTTTGTCCAAAGACATGAATATAGTGAAAATATATCCAATGGATTTAACCCAAAATGTTATGATAGAATATAATAATAGATTCATATGTGTATAAATCCTTACCAAGAGAGTTCCAACACACCTGAAATAACATAAAATAGACCACCAACGAATGACGTGGATCAAAATGAAGCGGAGAAAAAAAATTTATGAATCCCTTCTGTTTTGTATAACCAATTGAAGAATAATTATGAAAAATATTGATAAAAAGGGAATTGATGAGAGTGATAAATTTATTTCACACCTTTTATTAGGCTACATTCTTTGATCACATAGTTTTCTAAACCATGCACAAACGATGTGTGATAAAGTGTTCAGGTACTACGTATTTGAAGCTTCATATGTGGAATGTGCATGATTTTCCCAAACCATGCGCAAATAGTAAAACAATTATCTATAAAAACTATAGAACTTAATGCACATTCATGAACCCTCACCCACATAGTTTTCCAAACAATGCGAAAATACAAATTTCTCTCTCAAATTTTACAGGGAAAGGCCCCATAGTTTACTATAAACCTTGTGCCTTGACATGAAACTTTATATCTATGAATTTAGGAATAAAAAAATACTAAAACCATTATGAACACTTGTAACTCTTTAAAAGCCTTAAAACATCAACAAATAGAAGGTATTGCGGTGGTAAAATACATAACATTAGGTTATGATGATCAGAAAATAATTTTCCCTATCCATCAATTCGAAAAAAATAATAACAGAGAGGCATTCAACCTAATTCAAAACTTTGTGATATTAAAAACATTATAATTTTTCATTATAACACAACCATATATCATATGTGATAAATCAATATATATCATAAACAAATAATTACAAAAATATAGAGCCAAAATCAGAGAAGTAACTATTCACCCTTATAGTTCATCAAATTTTTGTTTAATATTTTGTTTTCAAAACAAACATAACCCATATTCATTTAATATTAATTAATGTGATATACAATAACACAAAATTATGAAAATATCTTTGATATTAAAAATCTAATATAATGAAACTAGATACCTTAGTTATGTTTGTTTTTGTATAAAATTTTATGACTACCATTATCATGGAAGGATCATATGATATTCCATTTTTTGTGACAATATGGAAAACAAAATGGACTTCCTAGAGACAAAAATCAAACATAGAAAATAATTTCTCATATAATTATTTCCTTTAAAGTGTCTTAATAATGATCTACAATTGATTCTCAGGGGAAACATATATTTTAAAATAAACCTAATTATTATCAATGAGAACCACATAAAATCAGTTACATATTCCTTGAATACTCTATTATGTTGATCAAAAAATTGGGGTGAATTAATCAATACAAAATGAATCTTTGTAATCGTGAAATGTACAAACCTTATATGAAAATATAAATTTTGAAATTATTCCTCATTTACACTCAATTTGTGATACCTTGTATGATAATCAATCCTTGAAAAATATCGGGATCCCTGATGTTTATCAAAAAATTCATTATTGTGGGGTAGAATATCAGTTTGTCTATATTAAAGTCATTGATTTATCTATAATCAATGAACAGACTTCTGGATCCACCATTATTCAAAAAAAAAAAGAACACAAATACCAGTGGGAAACAGTAAGGTCAATAAATCCCTTATTACTCAAATGTTATAGTTTTTTCCTTAACTCGACTAATTATACAGTGAACATTCTATAGGGACTCCCTGATATTGGTCTTGAATCCAGGAAAAAATAAATGGAAAATTCAACTCCACGTAATGTGGTATGTCTGGATAAATCCTCCAGAAATATTTTAATGCATTCCTATACAATTGTTAAATCCTAAATATGATTATTACTTTCTTCTTCCACATATGTAGTTTTCTATTCTTCTTAAAGAATCTTATTTTATAAATAAACTAGGTGTGGGTCATTATAATATTTATATTATGAAGTTAATTCTCTAAAAATAGAGAATAATATATCATATTCAAAAAATTTAATTCATTATTCTTGTAATAATTAAATCGTTCATTTTTAAAAACTGATTCCATAACAAAGATTATATCAAACTCAACTATACGTATAGTAACATGGTCAACAAATAAAAAACATTTATGTGACATAATGAGGATATCCTGACACATCATTGTTGAAGTGAGACTTCCCATAAGATTTTGACTCAAAAATCAATTATTAAACTAAAATAGAAGTAATTTTCATTGAAAACTAAGTAGATATAAAAGAGTGTGGTGATCTAGAATCAAATAAAGAATTGGTTAAATTTGAATATTTCATTAATGTATATACCACCACATAATTGGTTACGTATACATCATTTTTGTGGTTGCATAAACATGGAAATCTGACCTTGGAGCCATATTTGGAAGATTACATTGATTCATGGGAGTTAATTTATATAGGTCCCCATATCTCAATAGTTTAAACACTGAATGGCATTGTTTTCCTTCCCCCCCTTTCAATCCTCATGATGATGACCATTTTCTACACACTTATAACTAACTAACAACCCCTTCGAGCATTTACTTGGCTGATTTTTCCCATAGTTCACATAGTCTGGATGTTTCATCATTCAATTCAACTTTTTTGACACATTTAAATTTTTATGGTGATTATAAGATGTTTTATTTTTTTGGTTTCCCTTGAATATTAATGATCATAGGAATTAATTATCTATTTTTATGGAACTTAAAACTAATTCGTATAAGGATATGAAATTATAAGATATTAGGTCACATCATAGATTTAGATTAAGACCATAAATAAAGTTGTAAGTCATTCACTCCATGTTTCACATGTAATTTTTTGAATACATGGATAACCATGAAAAGGAATCTTCATAAAAAAATTAATTTCTTATTATTTTTTTATTTAAGAATTTTGAATTTCACTTCTTCATAATGTGTTGATCATGATGTAAATAATTATTAAATAATTACTCTATAAAATATTTCTATTACATGATTTCCATCCCGTATTACTCCATAGTATTATGGATCAATGATCACCACTAATCAACATTGCCTTTGATGATATACACTGCATGTGTAAAATTTTAATTCTCCTCATATACCAAGTCTATAAATATCTTTTTGAGAGACTTAATCCAGTGTTCAACTATAATTGGATTAGTATATCCACATAATGATGAGGCATAATTTCACATATTTTAGTCCATCATAAGCTATTTTAATTGTGGAAGAGGATGCACCATTTTTTAAAATATATTTTTCATAAACTGATTATGCTACCAACATTTATCAATAATTATCTCCATTAAAAACATTATTGGTTCCCAAAGCGTGGAAATATCTACATTTTCTAAGAGTATTGATAACATTATTCCTTCCAATAACCATTTATATATAAAATAATATGCTAAATTAGCACATAAAATTATGAACTTCAAATAATAATATATAATTCCATGTATTGTTTAACAATTATGATGAGATAAAAATTGGTGTAGTGATACTATCATATAATAAAAATTGGTATATTTTGGTATATCAATACATTAGAATCATTCAAAATGGGTTTTATGGAAAATGTGGATTATCCTGGACATATCCCTTAGGAGTGTCAAAGTTGGTGTGTAGTAAGGGTCATAGTCATGTACCTGGTTTTGCTCATGGAAATCTTGATTTTCCCATATTAGAGTTACTACCCCTAGGTATATCCTTGGATAAACCACATCCACTTGTAGTATTTATACAAGGATATATTGTTAGGAATAATAATACAATCTATACCTGAATAAAACCTAAGGATGTTTCTCTATACATATATTCAAATTCAATCTAAAGGTTATGTTCCCCAATCTATGTTTTCCTATATCTGGTGTCAATGGTTTCTACTAAAAACCCTTTTATAAAAATTGTAACAAACCCAAACTTAGAATCCTAGTGCAAGTGAATTAATTTTATTAAATTTCCAATATTATATGGAATTAAATCAGAAAGGAAGTTACGTTTGATTAGTTTTGGAAAACTAGATTATATACATGATATCCATATTACATTGGAAAAAATTAATGGAAAAAAAATTAAATTATGGGGATCTTGGATACTAATTCAAAGAATTCAACATCATATGATGGGTAATATTATAAAAATAAATGTAGGCCCAAATTTTTAGTAAGATTTATGTATAGTGAAATATGTAATGAATCCATAATTATAATAAATCTAAAAGGTGAATAGCTAAAGACACATACCACATAAATATAAGGATAATGTATAATCAATATTGGAAGTTAAATAATTGAAACAGATCACAATAAATAAGTGAAATGAGAATGATTTTCAGCTATATATTTTAAATGAAAAAAAATCTAATGGATAATAATTACTAAATACTCAATGAAATAAATTCTTCATTATCAGACTTCATATTATCTGATCACATCATACCTTTAACATCAAGATCTTTCTTCGATATAGTTCAATACATAATATTTAAAAACCATATGATTTGGTCGAATGATTCATCTCATGAAAATAAATATGCATTAATAGGATTGGTTTAACTTGTCCACAACCCATGTCATTCATTTTAAATTCACTGATCCTATATTGAATATTCAATTTAAGTCATTAAAAATGTTCCTTATTTAATATCCTTATTTAGGAAATGAGACTAATTTATAAATAATATTCTTAATAATTAAATAATCTTCAATATATTAAAGTCACATAAAAATAATATATGATTTATGAAATAAAAATATCCATGATAAATGTTATTAATATATAGGAAAAATTTAATTCCCAAGGAAGAAATATTATAATAAATTGATTTTTTCAAGTTAAATTTATCAGTCACAAAAAAAGTAATATTTCAAAAAAAAATATAATTTAAAATACCGTGAAAAATATATTATTCATGATATTTCATGTCAATGGGGATGTATATACACTACAAAAAACTGCATTGGTTCATAGTAAAAAAATGTCTCAATGTAATTCAAATTGAGACAAAATACATTACTTTATGCTTCCTTTTCAGTTGTACATGATTTAAAATTTTGTATAATGATTTTAAAGAAGTAATTAACTTATAAAAAAACCAAAATTAATATTTATAATATCATATATGATGATATTATTATACACAATCACACTTTTCAAAATAATCATTCCTTATTTGCACTATTTTTGTTTTTAATTGGATTATTTTTCGAGTATGTTTCATCTTGTTATTTTTTTCCTATTACATTGATCATGATTTCATCATATCCATAATATAAACCATTATTTAACTATTATATATGTTAAGTATATATTTATTTATAGAAATCCATATTATTTTTTGATAGGAGATGAAATACCCCATTCATTAATAGGGTAGGCCTTACATATGCATGGATGATGTTTCAATTTTTATTTTTACTAAAAGAAATAAATGAAAATGATATATATAGAAATTAAAATTATAATAAATTTCTAATGTGATATATATCATATATGTTTCTAAAGAACAGCATCAATATATTCCATTAAAAGTATGAACAGATTACATCTCCTTGATGAGTTGGTAGTCCACACGTCGACAAACGATGATATCATATTCCCAAAAAATGGAAATAATGATGGTATGTATTATATAAAAATTAAAGAAGCATGAATAGATCATAAATGTCATAAAAAACATATAAAAATTGTATGTTCATAATTATTTCCATCCATGAAATGTGGTAATGGGAGAACATATGGGATTGGTTCATGAGGCTATAGTCCACCGTAAAAATAACTAATGATTACCTATACCATTTAATATAAATTTAAATAACAAAAAACCTCAAACGATTCAAATAAAAAAATATAAGTATATTTATTGAACTGATTTTAATATATAATAATTATATAATATCGATATAAGGGGTGGGTTAAAAAATAAAACCAAAGTGGTTGTTGAAGAACATTACGTATTCTTTGTTTAAATAATTTTTCTTTATACCAAATAACATCTTTGGATTGATTTATTTACAAAGAAAAGTTTTTATTGTGAGAGGAAGGATATTTTTATTATATTTTTGTAGGTTTCTAAATATCCAAATGTCCTGAGAGGTTTGAATAATTGAGAGGGGTTTCTGCCTTTTCATATTAGAGGGGGTGGGTGGTATTCTTATAAATTCCAAAAGGCAAACTCTACTAGGAGGTGTATTGTACATCATGCTCCTACAATTAAGAACCACATTAGAAAAATACTAGATATTATCAAAATATGTCTATCCAATGGGTTTTAGAGAATTTCATAAGTCCCCCCCATAATTTTAAGGCATAATACCTTTGTAATAAAAATTTTACCTTAACCGCTAAAATTAATTTGTAGTTCATTCCGTAAAAACATTATCCAAAATAAATGTTTTGAATAATAAAAATTATTAATAATTAATATACCAAATGAGGAATAAAATTTTTCAATTCTCAATGACAAAATTGGATGATATTAATTTTTAAATAATCTCATTGAAATAATGAAAAGCGCGATTTTTAAGTAAAATTGCTCAATATTGTAAAATGATTTTATATCAAAATTAATTATAAAATGATTATAATGACCTAAATTGAATTATTATTTGTATAATTGAAATAATTTTATTTCAAATATAATTTAATATATAATTTAACACTATATATTATTTTTATGAATTAAAATTTTTCTATTAATATTCATTATTTTTCAATATTCATCAAAAAAGGAATGTTCTCAAAGAAATACAAAAAGTCCCACTAATATAGTTTTTAGATTTTAATTTATAAAAATTATAGCTTTCTATGATTAAAATTGGAGTTGTTATTATCTTATGCCTTTCAAATATATTGGATTATTGTTAATAAATTTTATTTCATATTTAATATATATTTTCATCATATAATATTTTTAAAAGTTTTATCATTTATTATGTTTTAAAAATTTGATTAAATATTGTTTTCTTAACCCGTCATTGCATTCTTTGCAGGTCATCCGAAAATAATTGTTATTGTAAAAGGAAAAAAAATTAGTGTCTTGGAATATTATAATTATTATCTTCTAAACTATGAATTTTAAATCTAGTAAATGGATTTAACATAAAGTAATTTGTTTAACATTGAATATGATATAAAATGTATTGTTTTTTCTGGATAAACTGAATGTTTATAGTGATGGAATGTAAAATTATACTACTGATCTCACAAAACATTTTCACAATATGAATTATGATGAAATTATTATAGAGGAATGGATAGATATATTGATTTCTTGAGTCCTTCATGAGGATACTTCCACCTTTTTTATTTAGTTAAATAATCCACAAATATCTAACAAATGGATAATTACCAATGTGATAACATTTATATCACCAGTGTTCAAAACATGTAATTTTTGTTAGTTGTTAATCTTTTTGATGGAGAGGTATATAGATTGTGCAATCTTATAAATATATATAAGAATCAAAATAAAATTTAATACATGTATCTTTACAAATTTAAAATCATATTATTCAGTTTGTACAATCTTTATATTATTTGTACAAAAATAGAGAATGTATTCCATGTAGTAAAGAATAAGGATAATGAATTTATTGGTACTTGTAGTGTAAATTTTAGAAGACTTATGTGGTAGGTTTTGGTAGGATCATATTACCATAATTTATGTTTCATCAATTATTTAGTTTCTTAAAAATAGTACACTCGACTACTATATTCATAAGTGTCATTAGTAGCTATGTTGTAATCATTCGATGTTTTATCAAGG